>JAOYMU010000002.1:28312839-28329541 GCA_025802295.1 Psammodynastes pulverulentus
GTGTCTAATTGTTCTGGTGTGCAGTGCTCTATAGCATCGTTTTGAGGGTAGGAGTTGGATCAATTTATGTCCAGGATGTGAGGGGTCTGTAAATATTTTAACAGCCCTCTTTTTGACTTGTGCAGCATACAGGTCCTTGATGGAAGGCAGGTTGGTAGCAATTGTTTTTTGGGGGGGTCAATTAAACTGTTCCCTTTATTAAAAAAGTAAATATCAGGTAGGTTTGTGGTGATTTATTTTTAATAAACCTGTGATACCTTTTGCTACCCAATGTATTGTTTTTAAATACTTACCGAGTTAATTAATTCCAAGTTTTGCTGACTGATCAGTAATTATCCACCTCTTTTTGAAGATAAGAGCATTTGTTCTTTTCTGGTCCTGTGTTATGTCCATGGTTTCTTGAAGATCAGAGATGACATCTGTTAGCTCCTTTGAAACCCAGATGTAGCTTTTATTTTTAGATATATTTTCTATTTCCTCCATAGTGATTATACACATCTTCCATTGCCTATACAGTATATTTCTTGGTATTTTTAATTCAAAAGCTCCCTGTACATCTACAACTTTACATAATCACCCCTTCATTTTTTTCTCTAATTGGAATGGTATGAAATCCCAGTATATTATTTCTGGAAAGATCCCATTCCTTCTTTGATCCCTTTGTAAACTTTGCATTTAAACTGAATACATAGGATGTTTGTGCTAATACTCTAGTACTGCTTATTATTGTTGCTTTCAAAGCTATGTCAGATTTTGATATTCCATATTCCAAATAATTGAAATGTTTACTAATGCTTCACAGTGTATGTTGTAAGCTGACATGAAAATTATGAATATAAGTAGAACATATTTATAGATGCAGTAAAGTCTGCATCTATATAGCAGACTGTATCAAAGGGATGGTAAAGATTTAGCCTGTATTTTCCAAAACTAGCCAGCTGTTCAGATTCATTATCTTGCCCATGATACATGTTTTAACAGCAGTCATAAAAGAAAGAAGTTAACTATGTCAGTGTGTCATGCTGTCTGCTCTGTTTACAAGCATTATCTGCATTGTGGCTTTTTTTTTTTTTTTGCATTGTGTTTCTTTCCTACCTTTTCTTCCCTAGCCTTATTGTTCTCCAATAAAACAACAACTATGAAAAGGTTTGTTTTGTATTGAGGGCTCTCCTACTGGAACGAATTTTGAAATATGTTTGATAACTTTTTGTTTTCCACTTATCTTTTTTTCCCCATGGACTTTTAAGAGAGGAGTGGTTTTGATTAAAGGTGATCTTAAATTTCCAGGAGACAATTAGGACTATATAGGGTATAACTGCAATGTACATATACATATGTATGCTTGGGTAAGAGAAGGTTGAACGGGGTGGTGGTGGAGGGGGATGAGAACTGCTGTTGAAGACAGATGGGCCAGGTAAAGAGACAGCTGAAGATTAACTCACCAGCAGGACTTGGATAATTATATCAACCTGTCTTCCACGGTTGTGAGATGAAATCATTTCATAATAAAGTGACAGTCTACATCAGTTATAGTGACCACCAGGGGGCGCTTTGATTATCATAAATGGAGGCTATTGAAACTTGGATGAGTTTATAACTCAGCTGTATAATCTACAGTGGGATGAGAGGAAGGCAGGATTTGTTTTTTCTTAATTGTGCACTGAGTAAGTTTTTCTAATTTGGTGCAAATGCGCATAGAAATATAATTAAATAACTATTATAATTTTTGAAAAATGCTAATTGTCTATCTGTTCTTTCTGGCAGTGAGACAACGTAAAGCCAGCATTAAAACAAAAGTGACTCTTCAATACACACAATCAAAAGACAAAGGAAAGAAACAGGCAGCAGCCAGACATAAAAAGGAAGACATAGAAAAGTGGAAACATGATAGAAGACGACGAAACCCTGTGCAGGCTAGCAGTCAAGCAGATCTCCCTTACACTGGAAACTATAGTTTCATTTAGATGTTATTTTTCATGATGCAGGTCTGGTAAATTCGATGTTCAAAATGCTGCATAAGGAAGGATGAAAAGAAAAGTCACTTGTTTTTAAGACATAAATTAAGAAATGTGTATTCTTGTGTTATTTTGGGGAACCAGTTTAAACAAATGCCTGGTATTCATTTACACATGGTAGTAAAGTGCCCATACTCTTCCAAAGTCTGTTCTTTTCAATAAATAAGATTTTTTTTTTAAAGAATCTAGTAACGTTTACCACACTTTAACTTGGGAAGAGAGAATGACTCTTCTGATGATATAGACATTTCTGTCATTATCGGGTCTTTCAAATTCCTCAGCTGATGGGTAACATTAACCCTCATAATTGCTTAACTCGATGTGCTGCTTCGTTTCCACAACAATATGATTTTTGCCAAGCAGTGGATGGTTCTAGTATAAGCATAAATGTAAGAATTTTTCTGTTATTGTGCTTCCAGGAATTTCAGAAACCAGGGGGAATCAGTTTTTCATTGATTTTAAATGCATATGAGTTAGAGAACTGAAGCAATTGTTTCATCTGTTCAGTTGACAGAAACAAAGCTGTTCCACAAGCTCAGATGCACCCAGCTCTCAGTCGTCTGTGAGTGGTGACTTTTAAAATTGTATCCATGAAATCTGAAATTTGCAGCATTAAACTGGTAGAATTAAAAGTTTCTGTTTAGAGTAATACAATAGCAGAGATCTTATTTTAGTTGAAGAATAGTTGGAAAACTTAAATTATTGAATGAGGCGATTGTTATTATATGCGATCCCCTGTAGGCTTGGTAGTGAAACATCGTATTATTAGTGATCTTTCAATTACAGATCCTATTGCAGTCAGTGGAAATTGGGGTAGAATTTAGCAGTGTCTGTACTTGTAATGGAGGGTGAAAAAATGCTAGCAGTTGTCTCGCTTAAGGCTACTGATGGTGTTAACAATATTGAAATATCCTATTGTTATGCCTCTGCTGTAATATATTTCAGATATTACACAACTGAACTATTTCTAAAACATGTTTTCTTATTTTAGTTGTGAATATAAATAAAATATTTTGTTTATATAACAAGGCACTTATGTGTATAATTACTTAGAAGTGAGTTTCTTTAAGTTGATATCTATTCCTTTAATAAAAATGTGGGGAGGGGGCTAGGAATTCATCCAGAAAGAGCAGTGAAATGCCTATAAACCTGGAACTTAAGAAGAATGACCCTTTCAGTCATTCCTCCCTCCGTAGGCATAGAGGGACTTGCTATTGAATATGTAAACAGATTATCCTTGATGATAATACCACCCATGAGCTCCTAGGGTACTCAAGCCAACATTCAAAAATATGTAGTACAATTTGGCATTCTTGAGATGAGACTATACATAGAAACTATGTATCTAACAACCTTAACAGTTTAGATATAAAGCTCTTGGAATTACGACTGCAGTAAAATATTTTCTTTTCTTGACACATCAGGAAACTTGTAGAAATAGTTTTTCTGACTTGTTGCGGAGTGAATCATAGTAGCAGAACTTACCCTACTGGAAAAATGTATGCTGTCATTATACCCCTCATAGCTGTGATGGGGACACAAGGAAGTGGCTGGATATAAATTCTTTTCTCCTAAGATAATATTTTCTGGCCCCAGCTAAGACAGTCCATCTGAATGTAAGACCCACTCCTCTTTTTCATCTGGGTTTCTACCAGCTTGGATAATTCAACTCAAGCCACACATTTCCAATTGTGAAGTTAAAATTATGAATTTAGAACACAATCTATCCACTCCTCTTCTTTGGCTAATTTAATGCTATATACTGTTTTAGAATTGTAATGGAGAACTGTCTGAAATATGACAGATGTGTGTAATAACAATGGCTGTCAGTCATAGAGCTGATTGGTGGAGAGTAACATAGAGTTATGTGTGCACTGTCTTAGGAATGTGCAATATTTAATGGGTAAAGAACTGCACACCCACAAAAGCTACTATGCACATATTGACTACATACCAGTAAAAAGGTCAAAGAAAACTGGATGGAGATGGAGGAAATAGAAAGGTGGTAATTGGGTAGAGAAAAAAAAAATAGGGAGAACCAAATCAGACAGAGATGAGAGAAGGAGAAGAGGTGACTGAAGAGGAAAGAAAGCCTAGTTCAGGCTGAATTCCCAGGCAAACAGTCCCTTCCTCCCAAAGAATGGTGATTTTCATTTCCACAGATTGGTTCAACAATGGCTACTTTTCAGTTATCAATATACATAATGAGTGTTCCATGGCTCAGGCTGTTCTGGCAGGTGCATTATTCAGTAATGCTTGGTATCTATTCAAGGTAAAACCACAGTTCAATCACAGATAACTGGCAAAGTATGTGATTCATTGCAAGAAAAGTTTGCTTCCCACAGAGCAAGCAATACCATTTGCAGAAACTAGGAGCATCACATACAATAGATCCATAGAACAAATGATCCGTTCTTGCCTCCAAATGTTTACATTGTCCCTGCAGCTTATTACAATTCCAAAACATTATATTCTAAAGTAATTCTAAATTTTACTTGGCCTTATTTCTGAATAAACTTCATGCCATTTCTTTGCGATATGATAAGACACCTCTGGAGTAGTTCTGTTGGTTGGCTGGGGATGTATTTTGGAATTTCATCACACCAGCAAAACACTTTTCAATGCTAGTATTATGAGTGATCTAATGCCCACTCTGATTTTCATGAAGCCAGTTGGCGACCTGCAGTATTACTGTTGAAATTATATAAAGCAAAATAATACATCATCCTGTTCCAAATGGTATTCATACTTATTTAAGTCTCCAGCCTTTTTTTATTTATTTATACAAGGATTCAAAGAACATAATTCAACAGTGCAAGATAGTTACAAGTAACTTGGTAACCAAAAGAAATATATATAAATGATCAAGTTTGTCAATAATGTGAAATAAATCTTACGTTTTGCAGACAGAACTGCACTTGTTTTGCTTTTTTTTTTTTTTAAAGCCAAGATGTAATCTGGATATATTTGTATCTTAACTCCTTAACAAGCCCACCAGAAACAACAGGTTTTTGTCTTTGAAAGGATAAATAGCAATGTTCTTAATGCTTCTGTTGACCCCTTTTTCCTTCTGAAACAGACATTATGGCACATGAAAAAAATATGTTATACATCCATGACTCATTTCTGTTTCAAGGGACTTGAAACAGATCACACCTTGTAGCATAATGCTTTTAATACCAAAATGTAGTACTGCCATAACAAAATAAATCTTAAAAAATTGTTATTCTATGACAGAAGACTGGGGCTCAAATGATGGGCAATGGTGGAAGACTCATTTAAATCAGGCTCTCCAATTTTATATCAAGCAGAGAATGGATGCTAGACTGAAGAGCATAAAGTATATGCTAGGCAGGATACTCCTTTTTGTTGCTGGCCGTAATTTAATTTCATTTGGTCTTTCAGCTAGTGAAGAAGGATGTACCCCACTCTGTTCTTTTCTGCGGCTGGTTGTGCTTCAGCAGTGATTTTAAAGAGGTGCTTCAGAATGTGTGGGAGTATGCGCACCACTTTTTCAAAGTGGTGGTGTCTTTTTTTCATGCTTCTTGCTGTTTTAATGAATTATTCTGTTAAAGCAATGCTGATATGTATCTCTTATTAATTAAAACAGTTGTGCTTTATCAAGTTAATAGGAAAGCCCGAAAAATGATGCAGCTACCTTAAAGAAGAGGTGTGTTAATATTCCCACATATCACAAGGACTTCTTCTAAATCATTTTTAAAGCATGAACAATCCTTCAACTTTGCACCTCAATTTTTATTTTTTTTTAGGAATTATTCAGGGAAGCTTCAGGTTTCTAAAAAACAATACACTGTCAATATCACACATAGTTTGAGTCTTAGAAAAGGCTCCAAACTGTTTTGAGTTTACAGCTCTCCAGCAAGTTGGCAGATTTTCATTCAGAGAAGGAAATGGCAAATATTTTTTTCCCTGCATGATGTATAGCAGTTTATTTCTTTGTGTATTTACAGACATACATTTACAACACTAATTCAGTGTGGCACTTTCCACTTTCTCTTGCATTCAAGCATGTTCAAAGAAGGCAGGATATTTGATTTCCATGCCTCATATGTATCTCTTTACGAACACATTCAGTTTAAGAATAATGTAACTGAAAATTAAAAAAAACATTTAAAATAGACTAAATCAGTAATGAAAGTGGAAGGGAGTACTGTTTTACTCACAGGGATTTAAACAAACCCTGTTTAAACTAGACATATTTTGCTACAAAGAATTCCTTCTGGCATTGCTGTTTGTTAATCAAGTTTTCAAATCTCAGAGAGCCTCCAATACTGAATGGGATGATTAGGGAACTAATTTTTCCCAATAATTAACAAAGCAAAATCAGAAACCTTCCAACTGAATTTATTTGCCTCTACCGCTCTGTCTCATCCCATTGAATGCTAAGATGCTAGAAATGGTTTCCTTATTTGTAACTAGGAATGTTTCAGAATTGTAATAGTTTCTACCTCCGAATGCTGTCCTAAGAAACACAACATGCAGGTTGTTGTCTTTTGCTTTAAGACAGAAACATTTCAGCATTTATGAAAAGCCTATATATTTTAAATAAAAGTTAGGCTTCCACATCACATGCTTCTCGAAGAGAAAGCTATGATATGAATTAAAGTGAATTAACAAAGTTAATTTATTTCAAAGTCTTCCTAGTATTCAGTCAAAATGGTTGGGTTGGTTTGATACAAATTGGAAAAAAGAAAAAAAAAGATGTTTAGAAGGAAAGCTCAGGACCCAAGGCAGAAAATTGTACACACACACACACACACACACACACACACACACAGTGCACACATACACACGTACACGTACACACACACATATCTGATTGGACATCTCTCTCTGATAGGCATCAAATTAATTAAGCCAACATATGGATAATTTTGGTCTGCTTACTCTTTCCACCAACATAATTCTGAGCAGGTTTCCTTGAAAATTTCAGGTAGTAGAGATTTTGATAAACAAATTTCTAGATATATATTTAGACAGTATCTAACTTGGCCCTAAGTTCACCAATTCATGCAAATTCTAGTTTTGATCACAGGATAAGTAATGATACACACACATGAAAATCACTTTTTTTTGCATTATTCCTTTGGTAAATATTGATTCTTGTCATCTTATTAAATAGGAAGTTTTTCTTCCTCTAGCTCAAAGTAGGCTTTCTGGAATGACATCCTCCCATATCTTTCTTTACCACAGTGTTGTGTATACTGCTGTTCCGAATTATTATTATTATTATTATTATTTTTATTTGAAAGCTATTTCCAAAGGATTCTGCAATACACAAATCTTTTACTGCTATTCCCATGGATGTGGGAATAATATTAGTGGGTAGCAATGATTACTTTAAGCAGAATTTTTTAAAAATAAAATTAAGGACCTTCATTCTAAACTCTGGGATAAAGAATTCATTTGTTAATTGAGATGTTAATTGCGATTGTACAAAATAATATTCATATCTATGCAAAGGAAAAACTCTTTTCCCTTTGGTGAATGGAAAATTATGAGCTGAAACCCTTTTAGAGCAATCTGAAAATGTATAAATTAAAAAGATATATTGTTCTGAACCAAATATAATGCCACAGTTAAATAAAAATATGAAATATTGCATATCTTTTATTCCAGTCAATGAAAATGGTGTTGCCTTGAGGGGGGGTATTTCTTCTGTCATTAAACCTACCTGTCAGATCTGTCATAGCCCCTAGTATCTCTTTTTGGCAAATTAAAGGCTTTTTTAATTGGAGGACAGAAGGAAAGGCCCAATATTTGAAAGAAAAGAAGGAAGGAAGAAAAGGAAAAATAACCAACTCTAGCACTGCCAGATTATCACAAACCATCAAGAACTTTTGTCTCTCTCATTTTGCCAAGTTGAATCAAGTTGAATTAAATATGTCCACCATTTTGGCAAAGTTAAGACTTAGCCACTACAGTTTCTTTTGCAGTTGCTCAAACAAGTTACCGCCACAGGTACTGGGCTGCTATAGCAGTGCAAGAAAGTAATAAAAGGAAGTATGAAGGCAAAAGTACATTGCTGTTATTTCCACCAACGCCTTGTCCTGACTGTTTAGGCATAGGATGTATTTCTGGTGGCCGGGTGCTAGAATTCTTGGACAGTCTTTTGCCACAGACTTCATCCAAGCAGGTATCACCACTTCCAGAACCACTGTTGTCATCACCTGGCCAAAACAAAATTCAAATTAGTAGGGTACTTCTTTAAAACACTGAATTGTAGCCAATATTTTTTGTAGAGGTTAATCAGCCGGTCATGCAGAATGGAGGAAGGCAGAATTAGATTCCCCTCCAGTATAATCTTTCTTTTTCAAAACGTTAGTGGAAGTGGATCCTAGATTGACTCCCTGGCTAGTCATAGAATTTTAACAATAGTGGGTGGCTATAATGATAAAAGCTGCATCCCAATACATATCATTGGAAGTATGCTAATCCCCTCAAGAACCAAATGGAGAACTGAATGGCAGAGAACATCATGGAGAACACAGGAAAGGGTGGGGAGCAACCTAATTATTTTGCCTGGGAAATGAGTATTTCATGACTGACTATCCCTATCATGACAACTTCTTGGTAAGCTTCCAACCTGCAACATAGCTTTTTTTGAAACACAGGCTAAGATATATTCTTCAAGCTTCAGATCTACCTACTAGTCCAAAATACTTGGGAATCTTGAATTAAAGTAAAGAATTAGATTCAGATGAATTTCAGATTAGTCTTGCAATAGGAATATTAATTTTAAGAAATGATTCTTAAATTAATTATAAAAATTAATGTAGAAGGAATGACAGAACCTGGGGATGAAATGAAAAGGAAGATCAGCCTAGAACCATTACATTGCCTCAAGCTAACTAAGTCCAACTCCCCCTTGAGTGCCGCTGGCTATCTAACTCTAACCAGATGTTGACCATTAGTTCAGAAGATTCCTGTGCATAGGCTTCAGCAATAAATCAGTTTAATGGAACCTTCATGTGTGGACCTGATCTTTTATGCCTCACAATTTTGGAGTCCTTGATGTCTCCAAGTTTGGTTGTTTGCTTGCAGATGTTTCATAACCTGACTGATATTATGTAGTTGGGCAATGAAATGTCAGAAAGCAAACAAGCTTAAAGAACATTGAGGATTCCAAGTTCATCCTGACTTACCTAAATTTTCTTCTGAAATTATAAGAATTCTTAGGCTATATAGAGGTTCCATTTGGGGCAAAATTTATTTCACATATTAATCTGGATGACTCACTCTACTTTCATTATTCATTATACAATGCCTTAACTGTCACTTACTCAATCACACACTAGATTAACTTTGATAAGTGTATGAGAGTTGTGGATATATACATTTTTGGGGATACCTGACAAGAAGAAAGGCATTTTGATTATCAGTAAACATTAATGTTTTTGACACTTGAGCAATGCCTTCTTCCAGATTAAAATCCAGTACTTGAAAATTAACAGAAGGATAATTTTCCACTGTTCTGAACACTATGTATCACAACTGTGTATGAACCTCTCTTTTGCTTACTAAACATGAAATGTTATGAATAGTCCCACTTTCTCAGCTTGTACCTACTTGTATCCTGGAAATCCACATCATTTCCATTGTATGCGTTGCGCAATCGATTTGTCATAATCTTCAATTGCATGATTTGCTGGCGAATAGTCATGTCCGGTTTGGTGATGTCAACTTCAACCTCTGGGTTATTGATCTGATTGGCTAGACCATCTCCCATCACATCTGGTAGGTATCTGTAAAGAGAATGTTCATGCTGAAGGTTAATTCTGATAAACTGGACATCATGGAGATCCAACCAGGCTCACTGGGTGGGTGGGAGCCCAACCCATTCTTTTTATTAATTAATTTCCCATTTTCTTTTCTTATTGTTATCTACTAGCTAGTTACCATGGGAAAGTGGTAAAAGAAAAGAGATAGAATAAAAAATAAGAACAGAAGAAATTGAAAAGTTATTGTTTTAGTCACTATCTCATTTCTCTATTTCATGAATCTAGTCAGTGATTCTTTGGACATGAATTATGAACTTCTGCTTGATGTTTTGGCTTCAGCCCAGGAATGTAGCAGAAATATTGGAGCCTGTGGAAAACTTGTCCCTGGAGGAGGAAGAGGGCCTCAAAGAAAGTCTGAGGTCTGAAAGTGAATCAGTTTTTCAGGGTATATTAAATCTGAGAGAGGTTACAAGTCTCTCCACTGTTCTAACAAGCTGATAGCTGTGGTACTGGGCTTCCTTTTCTGATAAATGCCAAATTTATTTTAGTGTTTAGACAGCAGCCTTCCTAGAAGACTCTCAAGTGCTGTTGCAATGACCTAGATCACTGGTTCTCAACCTGAGGTCAGAGGACCCCTGGGAGGCCATGATGTCATCACAGGGTATCCACAAAGGCATGAAGAAATGTTATGATCTAATGATCCATGGTGAAGAAAAGGTTGAAAACCACTGATCTAGGGAAATAGAAGTAGAATATCAGTGAATGTTGTGTATAGCTGCCTAAGCCTTTTTAAATCAGTCTTCTCTTTTGAGCTTCATCTGCTTGCATGGATCTTGTCTAAATAAAGATGGGACAGTTAATTATTGTCTCATCTCATTTGCTTTCTTTCCTATCCACCTCTGTAATAGCATTTCACTTTTCCAAGCTCTAAAATTTCATAAAAATGGTAGATGACAGTCTGAGTTTCCCAGTGTGGCTTGGCTTAGTACCATTGCATCTGATAATCCGTAAACACTGAATAGTTTTTGACGTGGTTATTTGAGGATACGTAAGTCATTTCTGTTGCCCTTATATGTCCCAACAGTCTCCAAGGTCTGTTTGATTGGAACTAAAGAAATGTCAATACTTTCTGGTGACTATGTTATACTCTATAATTTATGCGAAAAGGTGACAGACCTAATTTTTTTCATTAACAATTTTCCAAAAATTGTCAAATATTTTCAAAAAATGTTTCTATTTTGAAATGTATGCACTGTTTTAATGTATTTTTATCTTTAAAAAGATGATTTTTTTAAAAAAAGTTTTGATTGTTGTGTATTAACACATTTGATACACAACAGTACAATATAAAAGGAAATTACAAATATTTATTTGCTATGCGTAGCCTAAACGTTTTGAAGCATAGATGGGAGAGTAAATGGGCTTCATTATTTCACAGCTGATTAGCCTTACCTGCCTTTGGTCATTCCATTCCAGCACCTATCCTCATTTACAGAACCAGATGATATTTTTTCATTGCAAAGTGTTGTTGGGAGGAGAGCCCAGAAGTCTCTTACTTCCCTCAGCTTCCCTTTGGCATCTGAAACCTGTCATTAGGAAGAGTGATTAAGGTTGAAGAAAATACTTTAACATCAACAGCTTTACATTTTATGTACATTACGTATTTATATTAGAACGCATTCCAAGAGCATTCAAATAGTGGACAATTTTAATGTGACTGAAAACAAAATAAACTAAAAACAAAATTCGTTTGTTTCTATTCTATTCTATTCTATTCTATTCTGTTCTGTTCTGTTCTGTTCTGTTCTGTTCTGTCCTGTCCTGTCCTGTCCTGTCCTATCCTATCCTATGGATTACACAGGGACATAATCTGAAATAGCCAATTTAAATTATTAAATGTTATAGGCGCAGGGTAGAATTTATAGTGATATTACCATAATGGTCTTACATCACCTTTCCTGAGAGATTCATATTTAAAAGAATGAGGAGGTAGAAAGGAATAAAGCCAACTTTTTTCCATTAAAATGAGTGGCAAGTCATCATGACCACATGACTTGTCTCATGGAAGAGCATAGGAACCAACCAAGGATACTGAAGTGGCGTAACTATTAAATGTAACTTACAAGAAGCATTACTTGCAGAGTACATCTCCACTTAGAAGTGTTTTTAAGTGGCCCTTGTTTCAAGAGAGGATTTGAGCCTCAAACAAAAAGACCAGCTTTGGAATCTCTAAATATACAAGAGGACGAAGAAGTTAAGTTATCTCAATAAACTTTTTAGGAAAGAGAAATGTGATCTTGGCTTTCATCAGTTCTGCTTTTGCAGACTTGTTGAGAACCTTCTTCATTTTCCGTTCCTTATTTGTAAAACAGAATCTGACCCAAAGGTGCTTTTCAAAAGGAAACTGGACTTGTTTGGTTTTTTTCCTTGAAAGGTTTCACTTCTCATCCAAGAAGCTTCTTCAGTTCTTGGGACAACCATGACCGGGATGGTTGAGAATCTCCATAGACAAAACAGAAGCTGATTCTCTCAAACTAAGGCTGAGCATAAAGATGCTTCCAAATTGCTACGGTGGCAGCTAAGAACTATAACACCAAGTAGTATAGTGAAATGTATTGTAAGTTGTTCAAAAATATAACAATTCTAACATTAATAATAGAATACCCCGAAGTATTCAGAAGTGTCAATATGCACCAAACATCTTCTTTAGCGACTGACAGATTTTCTTGTTTCATTTCATTTTTTTTACATCAACATATAAACATTAAAAGAACCAGAAACTGACATGCTACAAAGGCATCTTTATTTCAATAATGTCTTTGAGCTCCAGGGAGCCATGGAAACATCCTTAGGAAATAAAAATAATGGGCAGCTGCAGAAAAAAACACTTTGTTTGGAAATCTGCTATCAAGGAAGAAAAAGGAGAAACAAGGCATGTCTAGGCAGGTAGCAGAAACAGGGAGGGTAGCAAGTAATTGACAGCTATTCTGTGAATGAGCAACCTCCAAACCAGCATCTTTCTCACATACAGATAATTCTTGGTTAATGACTGCCCTGTTTAGCAATCGCAGTAGCACTTAGACTTATATACTGCTTCACAGTTCTTTACAGCCCTCTCTAAGCGGTTTTACAGAGTCAGCATATTGCCCCCAACAATCTGGGTCCTCATTTTACCCACCTCAAAAGAATAGAAGGCTGAGTCTACCTTGAGCAGGTGAGAATTGACCTGCTGGCAGTTGGCAGAATTAGCCTGTAATGCTGCGTTCTAACCACTGCGCTATCACAGCTGAATCCATACAAGACCCAGACATCAGATAGTTGCTTCAAACAAAAGAACATAGGTCAGGCTTGCCTCTTAAATCAGACTGCTCCGGTTGTCTTTAATCAAGAAATTTACTCCTTTACTTGGCAAAAAACCTCATAGAATGTCTTTCTTCTGCTCTCCACTGTGCTTATTGGGTGTGAGGGCTTGGAGACCTTACACTGTCATTATCAGATTGCTCCAGCTGTTCATGTAGAACTTGTGTTTGATCAGCCTTAGGTAATTCTTGCCTTTGGGTTTCCTGACATTCCCCAGTTCAACTGGAACATCATCTTCAGAATCAGCATGAGTCCTGTGACATGACAACTGTTTTACATCACTGTAGCTTCCTACATGTCCATGCATATACACATGTGCACTCCCCTAGGGAAACTTTTAATAGTTGTTTTCAAACAACATGGTTCTGAAAGCTTTGCACAACCATCATCCCTTAAATACTAAAAGATCAACAAACAATTCCTGTTTCCGTTCTAATATAGGTTCTGAATCTACATGGAAACCGGCTTACCAAACTCCGAGATATCTCCAGACTCACTGGACTTCGCAAGCTTATTATCAGTTTTAATGAATTTACTTGTTTAGATGACGTTTATCACTTGGTAAGAAAAATACTTTTTTTCATAAAAATTTTCACGGCTTGGGTAAATGCCTCTCTATTCTGGATGACAAAATTATGGGGGGAGGAGTTTCAATAATTTGGGGAAGGTGAAATGGGGATTAAAAGATAGTAGCAGCACCAAGGAATATTTTTTGCTTATCTTTCCCCAAAATTCTTCTGTGAATAAAACAGCAACTATTTGCAAGTGACTTCTGATGAAGGAAAAATGATTTTGCTAAGTATGAATCTGGGTATTGTGTTTGATTCAAGTATATTACTTGAACCAAATACCATATCCTTGTCCTAATTATCTACAGTGTAACACACAAACGTAACCAAAAATTGCCTTTGCTGCAGACCTTTGTTTTAAAAATAAGCATTTGTTTCTGTAGCCTTCATATGTTTTTAGCTGCAAGCCCAGGGCTTTTTTTCTGCCGGAATGTGGTGGAACGGCGTTCCGGGGCCTTTCTTCAGAGCTTGCCCCAAACGCCAGCCAGAGCCGAATGTCTCCGGAGCTTCCTGAGCGTCCGACGTCATCTCCGCTGCTGCCGCTGCCGCCGTCATTGTCGCCCCCACCTGAGGAGGAGGAGGCGAGAGAAGAAGAGGAGAGGAGGTCTGGTGGTTTGCCACAGAAGGCAGCCCTCAACCCTGGCGCAGCGGCGGCAGCAGCGGGGGGAGCGGCGGTGGCGGGAACGGCACCCTCCCCAGGGAGTGGCGTGGGAACCGGGCCGGGCGGGCCGCCTCTGCCTCCGCCGCCTCTTCCTCCCGTGGCGGCGGCGGTCACAGCATCCCCTTCCCCGTCTCACCCAGCGGCGGCAAGCGGGGCACCTCCTGCCGTTGCTGCCATGCCTTCGTCGCCGCCGGCAGCAGCAGCAGCTGGGACCCCTCCTGCTGCTGCCGCCGCTGCAGTGCCTCCACCGCCTTACCCCGCCAGCATCAGGGCTCTGCAGGCCCCGCGGCCCAACAGTATCCTTGGCCACCCACCTGGGGACGGATGTAGGGGCTGCAGGAAGGAAGGAAGGAAAGGAAGGAAGGAAGGAAGGGACTGAAAGTAAGAGATGGAAGGGGAGGGAAGGAAGGAAGGAAGGAGAGAGAAAAAGATTGAAAGTAGGAAGATCCAGGGGAAGGGAAGGAAGGAAGAAGTGGAAGGAAGGAAGGAAGGAAGGAAGGAAGGAAGGAAGCAGAAGGAGGGAGGGAGGGAGGAAAGGAAGGAAGGGAGGGAGGGAGGCTTTAATTCTGATAAGCACAAAATTGAGGGGTGGGATGAGCAAGGAAAAGACCCTCTTATGCTAACCACAATGGTCAGAGTAACTTACTTGGCATGATGACCAGCCTAGTCCCACTTCCAAAATAAATCTTAGAATTTGCACTGCTATACACAGTGCTTTCTGCCTTAGCAAAAACATGACTTCCTGTTTCAATCAGCAAGGAGAACTTCCTTTAGAAAAGCTAAATCTCTTGACTCTTAACTCCAAGGTGCTTTTTCAGAAGGCAACTGGACTGGCTTGTTTTGGGTTTTTTTTCGTTTCGCTTCTCATCCAAGAAGCTTCTTCAGCTCTTTCTACCCTCCGTTAGACACCCTGCAATTTGCATACCGAGCAAATAGATCGACAGGAGATGCTGTTAATATGGCTCTGCAGTACATCCTACAACACCTTGAATCTCCAAAGACCTATTCAAGGGTCCTCCTTTGTAGACTTTAGTTCAGCCTTCAATATCATCATTCCAGACATTCTTCTAACTAAGCTAAACCAGCTAGCGGTACCTGAACACGCTTGTAAGTGGATCATAAGCTTCCCAACAGACAGGAAGCAGCAGGTGAAGCTAAGCAGAATCACATCTGATACCTGCACAATTGTTGACCTCACCTCATTCCTAAGAGGTCCGTAAGGGGCGTGCATAAGCGCACGTATGTGCCTACCGCCCCTGTCCTAATATCTTTTTTATTCGTGCATGTTTATACTTATATGTTTATATGAGATGTTCATACTTGTATTATTTTTCTTTTTTTCTCATATATGCTTGACAAACTAACGAAAGAAAGAAGGAAGGAAGGAAGGAGGGAGGGAGGAAAGGAAGGATGGACAGAAGAAGAGAGAAAGAGAGAAAGGGAGAAAGGGAAGGAGGGAGGGAGGGAGGAAGGAAGGAAGGAACGGGAAAGGAAAGAGAAAGAAAGAGAAAGAAAGAAAGAAAGAAAGAAAGAAAGAAAGAAAGAAAGAAAGAAAGAAAGAAAGGCCTGACTACCCCCCTTGAAGTGAGGGGAGTAAGAAAAATCCACGTCACCTTGGCAGGGGATGGAAGGAGATGATGAACCTGTAGGAAGTCCATTCTGCTTGGCAAGATTGTAGGTAGCAAAAGAAAGGAATGAGAAATGAACAAGGCAGCTGGACAAGTTCCAGGAGGCCACTGGAATGACCTCAGAGAGAGATTATTGTCAGAGATAGGCCAAGATGATGGACATCTGTCCATGAAGTGGCTGACAGTCAAGTCCAATACACTGGCACCTAACTAATTGACTGGGAGAAGACCAACTTGAAGGATAAGATTCAGAAAAATAAAGGGAGAATTCAGTTTCTGCCCGGTCAAAAACTAGACTTAGTACACATATATATAGCAAGACTGCCTCTCAAAGAATCTTTTTTGGGGTTATAGCTATACTTGTACCTGGAAAAGCAATGTGCCTTCTGTTCTAAAATGTCCCTTCTAAGCTTCCGTTGTATACCTTAGAAGCTAATCTAGGTATACAACAGAAGCTTAGAAGGGACATTTTAGAACAGAAGGATCTCAGCAAGCCATTCCACCTAAACTGTGCCCTTTTTTTCCATATATCCATTAGGGATTTATCTGTCATTTTTCTAAACAATTATTTTTCAGGGTTGTTCAGTGATGAGATTCAGCAGGTTCGCACCTATTTGCGAGAACCCGTTGTTAACTTTTTAAGCAGTTCTGAGAACCGGTTGTTGGAAGAAATCTCCTTTTGTTTTTTTTTCCACTTTACAGGGCTAATCCTGTAAGGAAGGCAGGA
>JAOYMU010000002.1:28446823-28457408 GCA_025802295.1 Psammodynastes pulverulentus
CCCTCCCTCCTTCTCCTTCCTTCCTTCCTTCCTTCCTTCCTTCTCCTTCCTTCCTCTTAGTTAAACAAAATCATAACAACATTTTTTCAACTGTCACAAGCCAATTAAAAAAGCCACAGAGGATTTTCTCCCCTTGGATGCTAATATTTATAGCATTTGTTTCAATTCTATTTCTCCTGACAATAAGATTTGTAGCATTAGTTTCAAATCTACTCTTCAACACCTTTCCCATGCAAATTTCTAAAATATTTCTTTCACCATTTATCTCTTCAGTTTCATTCCAAACCATTTTGCTATTTTCATTTGTAAGTCTGTCTTGTTCTCCCCTTTTTCATCAAAATTGTTTTGTATTTTCTCTGCTTCTTGTGCTCTTAACCTTTTACTTGCTCTCTATGACTTAATCATTTGCTATTATGTTCTGTTCTATACTGTATCAAACATCATAAGATATCAAGCCTCATTTTTGCAGCAATTGTTTTCTTATATGCATAGTTCCTCATTGTTCCTTGTCTTTATCATTTCACCAAGTATTCGTTTTCATACTTCCACATTTCTTTTCATTCTTCCCAGCAATTCCATATTTCCTTACATCTACTCTACATCTTCCTTACATTTGTCTGGGTTATTAATCCTTCTTTCAATACTTTTTCATGTAAAACCTGTAGTTTGTCTTCCTGCAGTGTTCTATTTTCACTCCCCGCCATCCCCGAGAACACCCTGTTTATTTTTAACTTGTCCCTTAATTTGGGACAAATTATATTGATATAGAAACAACATAATAACTTTTAAAAACCATTTTCAGCATCCTCAATACAATATTTTAGATGGTCTTCAACTTACGGCTGATTACGTAGACTGTTCAAAGTTCTGACAGACCTACCTCTGGGGATACTTACTGACACAGATTCGAAGTTCCAATAGTCATCCCCCCACAGTCAAATGACCGCACTTCAGCTGCTTGGCAATCAGGCCACATTAATGGCCGTTTACAGTTTGTAGTTTGTAATGGCCATTGTAATGTGAACATGTTTCACAACAGTTTTATGAAAACTGCCATTTGTTTTCAGTTTTCAGTAAAACTGCACCCATGATGAATCCTTGGTTTGCTTAATGACCACAGCATTTGTTTAATTGAGAATTTGCTTAACAGCAGTTGTAAATTGGGTCAGACACATGATCCACTTATTTTATGACTATCACAAGCTATGATCATTATGGGCAGGCTCCATTACAGTATTAAGTTGAGGACTACTTGTACTATCGCTGGATGTAATTACTACTATAATAATGATGATATTTTATTAGATATAAAATCACAAAACACAAAGACTTGCAAATAGAAGTAGAATAATGATAATTAAGAAAGCAAAGATAGTAGCAATAGTAATAGGCCCCTTGGGTGTAATCCCAAAAGATCTGGAGCACCACTTGAATATCATTGACAAAATTACACCGGTCAATTGCAAAAGGCAGGTTTACATGAAACAGCTTACATCCTGTGGCAGTATCTTTCACATCATGAAACAAGAAGGACTTGATATGTTAATAAAAAATACCAAATCCAGTCTAAATACCTGCCTGACTGTGAAATGGACCATAGTAAGTTATTAAACTTGTATACTAACAACTTTGGATGGCTCAAAATAATCAAATAAGTGCAATATATGAAGGAATTGGCTTTTTAGCCCAAAGGAGGGCATCTGGGATGGCATAGGATTCATATGCCATCTGTACTAAAAATGAAAATAGAGAGATGGGAAAATGGAGTGGGCTTGAGGCATCCTTATACTATAACTGAAGAAATGGTAAGTAAAAATTAGTACATTTAGAATGAGAACTCTATGGGACTAAATGGAATATGAACTTAGTCATGTGAAATTTTAGGTAATTACTCTGGCTGCATATGCACGAGAAGATCATAAGCAAATTCCACCTGATATTTGCTCTGGGACTGATTGTCCCTCTATGGTAGCAACCACACGATCACAGGGTCAGTCAAGCAGGTACAATATGTGGGTTCTGTGCACCCATTAAACCTCTTGAAGTGGAAGAGATTGATTCAAGCACAGAAGTGGGATGGGGGAAAGGACTGTGTGACCTGACTTGTAATAATCTTCCATACAAAGTAAGCCAAGTCCTAGAAAAGAGAACAGAGGCAAGGAAAGAAAAACAAGAATGAAGGATTTACATTACATACAGTATCTGCCGATAGTGGATACTTGCCAGATGTAAAGACTGAAGCAATAGAGTTGAAACCTATATAATATTTGACCGTGAGACTTTTCAATACTACTTATATATTAATTTTAAAAGTTTTGGTTGAAACCAATCAACAAATAACAGCAACAGGATCAATTAAAATTGGGCTGGGCACCTTTCAACGATCACAGTTGCACTTAATATTTTGTAGTGGGAGAGAGAAGGCTGCAAAATGGGATCACAACATGCATGTGGACCGAGTTCAGCTTCAGATTTAATTTTTTTTAATGTGATATACCTATTTTAAGCTACATTTTTCATTCTCTTACCAGGAGATGAGTCATAATGAAATTGGTGAAATACAGTCATGATAAGCAAATTAATAAAAGAGGCGAGGGAGCTGTATCATCAGTTTCAGCACTCGCTTTGATGGGTTTTAAGACAGGCAGAACTCAATAATAATTTTTAATATCTAGTATGTTGCTATACTGTGGGCCCTGGAGTGGATAATGTGATTTATTCTCATGTATTTTCCCCTGAATTTATTAAATATTTTTAACCTCAAGGAGTTCTTGTGGAGTCAGCAGTATATGCATATTATAAACAAATAAATTATTTTAGCTGTCATATCAGAACATTAATTATATGTTCTGAGACTATTTTACTTATATGTAACCCATAATGATGGTTGTAGGGCGTGTCAAATTTTTCAACGTTCAATTTCCAAACATTAGAGTGCTCAAATGTTGTGACATGCCTTGGGGATTGTAAAGATATTTTGGTTACTTTAATATAATTCAGATGTGTTTGATAAGTAACTACATAAATATAATAACTTTTTAACTTTTTGTTGTTTCATTTGTTAGAAATATGTGTTTGAGTGTGGAGAAAGTAAATAAATACTGTAGATTCTCCCATCTGTTTAAATGATAACCTCATCAAATGAGCAGCAAAATAAGTTAATTGCACATATCCAGGCTCTTATGATATCACACCAGGAGCTCAAAAAGCTGGAATGGAACTGCAATGTAATGTAGCATCAAACAAAGTTGAGATAGACCCAGTGGAGACATTCAAAGAAAAATAGACATTTCCTTGAGGAAAACCCTGCATTAAAAAGACTAAACATCAATTTAATGGCACTTTCACCCTGTTATTTTTTCCTATCTTTTACTATTTACCAGTAATTAGGTATTATAATATGACAAAACAGATATATGAACTCTTGCTGACCTTTAAAACTGGAACTTGCAAGATGAGAGCTTACTATCTATCCTCTTCCCTCTCAAGAAAGTTCAAGCCTAGGGATTTCATATTTATTGTGAAAAGCCTACTGTTGCAAACAATTGATGTTTATGAACAATTAACAATTTTTAAGCAATAATTTATTACTGAATTAATAAATTACTTGTACTGATGGCTATTTTGGTCTATTTAGAAAAACTGCAGAATCCTAGAAATATAATATAGGTTTTTCACATGGAAGTATACTCCAGATGAGCAACCTGCAGTATAAGTCCATAAAGGTATAAGTCCTCACACATATGTGCTAGTCGTTCCCGACTCTAGGGGGCGGTGCTCATCTCTGTTACAAAGCCAAAGAGCCAGCATTTTCCGAAGATGTCACTGTGGTCATGTGGCTGGCATGACTAAACACCAAAGGTGCATGAAACGTTGTTACCTTCCCACTAAAGGTTGTCCCTATTTTTTTACTTGCATTTTTTACGTAATTTCCAACTGCTAGGTTGACAGAAGCTGCGACAAATAACAGGAGCTCACCCTGTTACGTGGCACTAGGGATTTGAACCAGTAAACTGCTAAACTTTTGATTGACAAGCTCAGCGTCTTAGCCACTAAGCCACTGTGTCCCTATAGGTCTATACTTATTCCCTATTCCTGGCTTATATAGAAGCAGCAGAACATACATACAGTACATTAAATAAAATCTCTTTATCTAACAGTGAACAGATTATTACAGATAATGCTTCTAATCAATATCTGTAACATATTAGAAAAACTAGGCGGCTTCAGTAACAATAGCAGTTAGATTTATATAGAGCTTCATACTGCTTTAAAGCACTCTCTAAGTGGTTTACAGAATTAGCATATTGCTCACTACAATCTGAGTCCTCAGTCTATTGACCTCGGAAGAATGGAAGGCCGAGTCAACCATTGTGAGGATCGAACTCCTGGCAGTGAGCTGAATTTGCCTACAATACTGCATTCTAACCACCACGGCTCATATTTACTGCTCAGAATTTACTGCTTTGTGTAAATGCAGACTGGGCTTCAGATAGAGTGCTATTTTGATAGGATTTTTAAAGTTATTTTCATAGAATACATGACTGTGCTTTATGAGAAATTAAGCTGGGGAATAATATATTCCCAATAAACAATCACTGTGACACATCTGTCAACTCTCTGTTTCCAATACTATGAAATTAAACTCTTGCCTTCAGCCAATTTACTTTAGTACACTGGAGTTAATCTTCAAAAGACAGTTTTAAATCTAAAGTGGGTCCTAACTCCCCCAATCCCATACATTTGTAATGTTCCAACATATACTACTTGATGGGAAAAGATGGATGGATGGAAAATGAAGACTGAAAATATAAGACTCAGCCAATTAATAGACTTATACTGGATCCCACTGTGATCTATTTCCTTTTATATACTTTTCAAAATAGCAATGTGATTAATTCCTGTTTAAATTGAAAAATTAATTCTATAATCTTTTGAAATATAAACCCAGTAAAATATGTAATCGGCTCATTCGTTTACTTATTTACTACCATTCCCTCCCCTATTCATACTTTTATTAATTAGCTGAAAGAAGATTACTATAAATATGAAGTATGCCACTTTGTAAAACAATATAATGGTTCAGGACTGACAGTTCTGAAAGAGATAAGCTTTCAGTGACAGTAAACAGGCATCAAAACTAGTCCTTAACCCTTTGAGTTCCTATCATCATTGTGGATCCCACTTCTTCTCATGTACTTTCTGTCAGCTGCCATTGACTCAAATAACAATTCACTGATTCTTCAGCTAAATAGGGAATGGTTGAGAAGTATTGTGCAACATACTCCTCATTTGATCTTTTTTCTTTCCTGTAAAAAACAGATAGTACTGAAAAAAGTTCTGGCACAAGGTCCAAACAGTCCAAAGAAGTTGTTGAAGGGGTGGGGCTTCCAGAAAGGTCCCACCAGTTAGCTATGAAACATTAGGGTACTTAATATTGCAAGATGTCTATGGAGATTCTCAGTAATTCAGGTCATGGTTGTCCCAAAGATGCTTTTTCAAAAGGCAACTGGACTTACTATGTTTTTTCCTTGAAGACATTTTGCTTCTCATCCAAGAAGCTTCTTCAGTTCTGACTGTCTGAGACAGAATTGAAGAAGCTTCTTGGATGAGAAGTGAAATGTCTTCAAGGAAAAAACAAAGAAAGTCCAGTTGCCTTTTGAAAAAGCACCTTTAGGTTAATACTGCAAGGTTGCTCTCCTTGGTCCTGAAGTATAATCCAAAATCTCAGGTTGATATCTTCAATACCGGAATTTGCTTTTCATCAACCCTACTAATAATTCACCCAAAGCTGCCTCCTTATCTGATTTTTGTGCACAGTGGATGATGGGACCCATAAGGAAGCAGAACACTGTATGTACTAAAGCAATTCTCAAATAAATTACCTGAACATGAAAAAAGAGCCCATAGGAGATTAAATGGTTTACAATATTTCATTGACGCTTCGAAGTATCATAAATGGAAATGCTATTAAAATCAAAATATCAGTTCACTGCAAGAACAAAGTATTTTGCTGATGCAATCTTAAATAAACAAAGTATTGAAATACTCCAAAATACCAGTATTAGGTTACTAATAAAATTTATTTTATTAAATTGGTATTCAACAGGGCTGAAAGTCAGAATAAAATCAGAGGAAGAAAAATTGTTCTTAAAATATACCCAAAACATTTATTTTGACACAATATGTTCTATTCCTAAGACATCCACAATTTTCTGTACTGTAGGTGCATACAAAACCTGCTAAAGAGTGGTTTGTTTCACAAGATGCATTTTCCAATCATATAAGTGCTCTTCAAAGTCAGTTCTCTAAATCTTCATTACCTACAGAAGCTTTACATTTAATCTATGCCTGTAATGCAAGGGGATCCACAAAGACTGGAAAAATGGAACAGGCTATATATCATATAAATTAAAGCCCATATCAAGAATATCACAGCTTGCATTATTCTTTCACAGAGATTATGAAAGTTTTATTTTGCTTGTGTTGCAGTTTTGTATTCGTTCATATTTTATTTCAGAGAAATAGGCTAATGTACAACCCAATCTTCTACAGACTGAAGACCAAGTCTCTAGTATGCTAGTAATAAAATGTGATTTAGCAAAACATACTATTCTCCTATCTGTAAATACCCTATCTGTCCCATAAGAGTTCAGGAAGCTTTTGTGTAAACTTGCCCTGACAAATTAGTTATCTAGGGCAAAATCAGATAAAGCACATTGACTGAAATATTGAGATACGCATACAGTGGAAATACACCAATTTGTTCTCTCAAGGTCATTTCTGCAACAACTGTATTAGCAGACTGAACCAAGAGAGTTGGCTGGGAAAATTAGATTGATGAAAGAGAGGAAGGAAATGATTTCCAATTACAAAAATAGTACATGTAGCATTTTAAATATATAAATGAAATAAAGAATGATACTGCAATATTTCCTCAGGGTCTATAGTCGGATTCACTGTCCTCTCAGTAAAGAGCCCTTTCCTCTGAAGTAGAGGCGCTGTAGTTTAATTAGTCACAACCAAACATTAAGGAACAAATTTTCAATCAATATGGGGGCTAAGGGACTCTACAATATTTTCCTATGATTTAAAAATTTAGACGGAAAAAACTTTTTTAAAACTCTAAGGACACTTCTTAAAACATTCATTACAACAACATGGTGCATAACAGTGAAGCAATGAGATCTTGGAAGATGGGTGCATTGAATCAAGCTTATTGTATACATGGCAATTGTATACATGAATGCTGTTCAACTTAACTTGTCTTGAGCAAATAAATTGTAGCCATTTCAGGTCATTCCAAATTATTTGTTTGCTTCTATCCAATCAATTTATTTAATCCAGTCTATACTTCATCCAAGACTAGTTGATCAGGTTTTCTTGCATGCCATTATTTGAAATTATCTATTATTTTTCCTCTCACTTTTATTCAACACCAAGTTTTCACTGCTATATATCACCAGTGAAATAATTACAGACTAATTCTTTAAACTATTTGATCTTTATTGTCACTATCCTTATCTGTATCCATGACTTTAACTATCACTGAAAGGTTCATAAAGGATGACATTATTTTGTTTTCTTATTATTTGGCGTTAACCCAGTAATTTTCACTTTTTTCTTTACCTTTCATAATGAGCTCTTCTAACTAGTCTTTATTTCTAGTTAACAAAGTGGTGTCATCAACATATTTCTTTCATGCTAAGAAAAATATCAGAATGGTTGATAAGAAAAACCTTGTGTGCTGTGTCTTTTCTGACCACTTCTGACACTTTATTACAGGATACACTTCTGTATTTTAAAGTATACAATTGATTTGCACCAGCCAATGTTCAGAAATTATGCAGTTGTATATCAAGATGGCACCAAGTTGTCTTCTATTGCTTACATATTACCTTCCCAGTTCCTCTTAAATAAGCAGACAATAATGTAATCCTCAACAGAGATAGAGGCTATATTCTATAGAGAAGATGAAAAAACAACATATGATTGATCAGTTCATTTCTGCCCATTAAATCAAAGAAGTTTTAAGGTTTATTTAGTGTAATCTTTCCTAATCTGCTGCTTTTAGATGTGTCAGGTCTATAATTAACAGAAATCTGGGGATTCTGGGAGTTGTAGTTCCAACATACCTGTTGGGCAGGGAGATGAGGAAGGTTGATTGTTAAATAACGTATTTTTTAAAAAGCAAGATATCCTCTTTTGCATTTTTTTATGGTACACTAAAATAAAGTGTCACAGTTCATTGGTGTGAAAACCCATACTTCTCATCTGATTTATTAAAGAGTGCGGCTGCCCAGGAAATCCATGTTCTGTAACTAAATATTAGTTGTATTTTAAATGGCAAATGATAAAATGGATATTGCCTCAGCTAAAACTCTGAAATTATTCTTATTTTTGTTACAGAAATCCATCTGTTTCCTGAGCACACTGAAATACACCTGAAAGTAATAATTTTCAAAGTAGAAATTTGAAAGCTACTAAATAACACTATATGAAACATTATATGAACATTATATATATTTCTGCTGACAGACAGCAGAAAAAATATATAGGTGAGTTTTCATTATATAAATACCGGTAGCCCTCAATTTACAACCATAATTGAGCCCAAAATTTCTGTTGTTGAGACAGTTGTTAAGTGAGTTTGCCCCATTTTATGATCTTTCTTGCTACAATTGTTAAGTGAATCACTGCAGCTGTTAAGTTAGTATCCTGGTTGTTAAATGAATCTGGCTTCCCCATTGACTTTGCTTGTCAGGAGGTTGCAAAAGGCAATCACATGACTCCGGGAAACTGCAACTGTCATAAATATGAATCAGTTGCCAAGTATCTGAATTTTGATCACGTAACCCATGGGGATGCTGCAATGGTCATAAGTGTGAAAAATGATCATAAGTCACTTTTTCCAGTGCTGTTGTAACTTTGAACAATCACTGAATGAACTGTTGTAAGTTGAGGGCTACTTACATAGTATAGGGAGCTGCAAGTATTTGGATCCGAAGGGGGAGAAGGACAATGATGGGTGCACCAAGGGACACCAAAGGATGGGCAAGCTTTCTCTTATTCCCAGTGCGATCTGTCCTTGAAGCACCTTAACTCCACTTAACAACTCATGCATTCGTTTAAAAACTCCAGCAAGAGATCAGGTCATTAAGTGAGGCAGTTCAGTTAATGGCCATCCTGACTTCTGACAGTAATAGGCAGGCTCCATTACAGTCATAACTGAAGGACTACCTGTAACGCCTTCTTAAAAATACCTGTAATGCCTTTTTCTAGGCTTGCGTGGTAGCCACACAGTCCCGGAGGAACATGTGCTTGAATTAAGGTTAAGGTGGCAATAACAGGGTAGAGATACATGACGGCACCTTGTCATCTTTTCCTAAGACACAATTACCTTAAAATAGCTGCATATTCCTAGTGTGGTTCTTGAGTATTTGAAAAAACATAATTCTCTCTTCATCAATATAAAGCTTAATTTAACAGTCCATGCAGGGTCTAGGGACAGATTTCAATTTGGGATGGCACTCTTAAGTTTTTAGGGAAAGCACAAGTCACTTCAAACCAAACCAATGTTCTTCTTGTGTTTGAAGAACATGATTTGTTAAAACTGAAGGGAAAGACAAAACTCAAATTAGTTAGGCATTCTTCTTTGTTGTAGTAAAACAGTGGATAGCCCCCAAAAAACAGTAAAAGAAATGCAGAACATGTTGCCTGCATAGCAGAAGAAAGAACTTAGATAATGGCAAAAACATCAGACTTGGCATCAGTTGTTGTACAGATATTGACTTTGGATGATCGGATTTTCAGACCAGAGGACAATGCTAAATTCCTGTTCTTCCATCTGGTTGCCTATAGCTACCGGGTGCCCTTAGGTACCTTTTCAGTTAGCATCCTTCCAGCATTGATGAAGCAAGGAAGAACTACAGCAAGGGTGTATTTACTTCACCTCAGAGATTTGGTCCAACTAAGTTGAAATGTGCCTATCTTACTTCTTCCTCGCTGCCTATCAGTAGTGTGGGCAAGGCTGTGAGAACTTCTGCCACTGTGAAACCTCTCATGCTGTATTACCAGCATAAACAGAGGACCTGGCAAGGCAGGAATCTTGCCAGAAAGTATCATTTTGTCAACACTGATCAGGTGCCCTTTGCAACCCTCAAGGTAATAGCCAAGTATGTATCAGCTTGAAAAAATGATGAGGAAAAGCCAAGATTTTAAACCAGTCACATACAGTGGAAATCAGCCATGAATGTGCAAAACAATATGGAGCCAATCACACAGAAGCATAGTGGGCACTGCTTTACTGGAGGGCTTCAAAATTCAAGTCCTCTAGCTTTATTTATTTATAAAATGTATAGGCTGCCCATCTTATCTCAAGGGCAGTTTACAATCATAAGCATTTGGGTTTTTTGCATTGAATTAAGAGTTTGGATTGGTAGCATACCCCCTCTCCTACCACTGCTTTGTACTATTAAATAACAGACACTTCTTTTTGAGTCGGATGTTTTAGTTTAGTTTAGTTTAGTTTAGTTTATTCACATTTATAGCCCGCCCCATCTCCACACAGGACTCGGGGCGGGTA
>JAOYMU010000002.1:28508070-28523951 GCA_025802295.1 Psammodynastes pulverulentus
AACTGTTTAAGGGAGCCGCGGAAAAAATCCGAAGAGTTTAAGGGAGCCGCAAACCGAAAAAGATTGGGAACCCCTGGGGTAACCCCTTAAATAGTGAAACATAAAGTAAATACTATATAAACCTTGCCTAGGTACCCATTTTTGTTGAGTCTTTTTGTCTCTTGGTTACTGCCTAGACCGGGAGTGTCAAACTGGATTTCTTCAAGGGTCGGATCAGCATGTACTTCCCCTCCTTGGGCCGGCCAGGGGGGAGACAAGATGGACGCCTCCTGCAGTACTCTGCCAGCCAAAATAGGGTATGGGGGGCACGTGTCCCCCATGTCCCATTTTGGCTGGCAGAGTGCTACAGGAGGTTGTCCAGGTTGAAACAGGGCACAGGAGGGCTGTGCGCAGTCCCCCTGCACCCTGTTTTGGCCAAAAGACTGCTGCAGGAGGCAATCCAGACCAAAAATGGGGCCAAGTGTGGCCCCTGTGTCCTGTTTTGGCTGCCAGAGGCACCATGAGCCAGTTCTTTGCTATTTCCAGGCTGGTCCCAAGGGCCAGATTTAAGTATCCCATGGGCTGCATCCAGCCCATGGGCCTTGAGTTTGACACCCTTGGCCTAGACCAGTGACGGCGAACATTTTTCTTGTGACTTGCCAAAAGCGTGCACAATGCAATGCACATGGGACCCCCCCCACACACACACACACCGTGCATGCACGCGTGACCCCCCATGCCCCCTTCAGAGAGCCTCTGGAACCCGAGGGAAGGTGAAAAACGGGCTTCCGGAAGAACTGGAAGTTGGGAAATGGGACTGCTTCCGGCTTCCAGAGGGTCTCGGGAGCCTGGAGGAGGCTGTTTTTGCTCTCCCAGAGATTCCAGGGAAGCCCCTAGAGCCTGGGAAGGGTGAAAAACGGCCTCCTGGAAGAACCGTAAGTCGGGAAACTGGCCCGTTTCTGATTTCCGGAGGGCCTCAGGAGCCTGGGGGAGGGCAAAAGCTGTACCCCTTAACTAAAGTTATAGTACCTCTCTACATATTCTGTTCCAAGTCAGTTGAAATCAAAGTAAAAATGTAATCACATTCAATTCCCAGACAACTGAAAAACAGAAGAATAAACAGAACGGGAAGAGCTCTTAATTATCAATGTATTTGTACAGTGGCAATCTATTGCCAATTCTTTCTGTGTATAAATACTGGAGTTGGGTAGCAGAAAACAAACAAATTGGTAATAGTAACTCCATGGGGTGTCTAATTATAAGTTGAGTCATGAACTCAAAAAGATCACTATCTTTGGGAACAAAGAATAGTTTGTCTAGAGCTCCAAAAAAGGAAAATATAATATTTGCAAAATGTCCACTAATATGAAAAGAAACTGTATCAGTAGAGAAAGATTTACAGGAAAGGCAGAAGAATATGAAGGATCTCTCTGTAAGGAACAAATAAGTTAAAAATTAAGAAAACAGAATTGACTGTGTAGAGAACTTTTTGTAAAATTATAAAATCCACAACAATTCTCTCACTGTCTAAATCACATGCTCTAGCAAAACATGGTGAAACCTGTGTTAATACTAAACTGATATTAGCACAACACAAATATGACTTTCTATAGTCTTTTTCCTTACCCAGGCATATCAAAATCAAGGCTTATGGACCACATGAGGTCTTGGACATCTAATAGTGCAGCACCACAAGATCATAAACTTTTAACACTATTGTGTGATTTATATGCATTAGCTATATTATATATTTTATATGCAGCCCAAGACAATTCCTCTTTATTCAATGCGACCCAGGCAAGCCAAAAGGTTGGAAATCCTTGTTCTTACCAATTTGAAGTGCATATGACAACCACCAATCAGCTACTTGAAGAATTCTTTTCAGCACACAGCTGGCAGTGCTATAAGCAGATGGTTTATAGCAAAGCATACTTCCATTCTTTTTTTTTCTGCTTCATTTCCATTTATGTTTGTCTTTTTCTGCGCCTTCAAACAGTCTGATACTTGAACCAGAATGCTTACAGCCAGAGATTCAAGGACATAGCTCTGATAAGAGTTGGTTTACCTTAGCTACCAATTATGCTCTCCTGCCTTAATGTTCCCCTGGACTGAGAGCCATTTGTATCTCAGTGGAGGTAATGGTTGGCACCTCTGTTATTCTGTTATTTATTGTAATGGACTAATCTAGTCTCAGTCACTTTGCTTTTGAACATGCCAGTTCTTGTTAGGGGGCCTATGTACAACCCAGAAGTAGTTTTACAAACGATGCTGGGGAGGCTGAAGTCCTAGAATGTAGCATGTTATTTCCCTTTGTTAAAAATGGATTTTGTAACATTAAAATCAGGTGAATCAGGTAAATTTATGGATGTCAAAGGGGCTATATTAGTGATTCTGCTTTAATATGTTCTGTATATATAATGTATATTCTGTTTACATTTTTCAGACTCAAGTTATGAATTATGATGGCTTCAAAGGCTTTTAAAGTATAAGGGAAAGCAGTATTAAATACAAGAGTAAGCAGAGTTCACCTCTAGGTAAGGTTCCCTTCCATTAACTCTCCTGCCTTCTCCAGTTGCTGGCAATCTTTCTCAGGTCTTTCTTTCAGTGCTGTAATTTTTACCATGGCAATGTAAGCAGGCTCAACATTACTTTTTCCAAGCACCCCAGGCATTAAGCCCCCATCTCTTTCTTTTTTTTTTCTCTTCAACCATCAGAGCAATAAACTAAGAAGAGGATGAGTTTCTGGGATCTGGGAATGTTATCAGGCATATAGAGGTTAATCTCGCCAGTGTAATATAGAGGACTAATATACTAGTTAAAACTTCAGACTTAGACATTGATGGGTAACTTTGAACCAAACAAAGGGTTTTTTTAGTGAATAAAATCATAAAAGATCTGTATGGATTGTTTGTTTGTTTATTAATTAATTAAATTTATATGCCACCCATCTCCTATCTCCCTGTTGAATTGACTGTAGCTGGCTTATTTCTATATGTTGCCTGCAGCTATGTGAGGAAGGACATAGTGTAAATCAATCAAATTGACTTAGACTATAGATAAACCTATTGGGGACGTGGTGACTCAGTGGCTAAGACACTGAGCTTGTCGATCAAAAGGTTGGCAGTTCAGCAATTCGAATCCCTAGTGCTGCATAACGGGGTGAGCTCCCATTACTTGTCCCAGCTTCTGCCAACCTAGCAGTTCAAAAGCACATAAAAATGCAAGTGGAAAAATAGGGACCACCTTTGGTGGGAAGGTAGCAGCATTCCGTGTGCCTTTGGCATTTAGTCATGCCGACCATATGACCACAAAGACATCTTCGGACAGCACTGGCTCTTCGGCTTAAAACGGAGATGAGCACTGCCCCCTAGAGTCAGGAATGACTAGCACATAGGTGTAAGAGGAACCTTTACCTTATAGATAAGCCACACTATTTCATAGTTTTGGTAGTGGTGGTGAATGGTTTGGTTTGCTGAGTCTGGAATGAATTCAGTTAATTCATTCTGGACTCAGGAGGGATAGTCACAAACCTAGACATCTTCTGTATTTTAAAAGGTCTAAGCTCAAAGGATCTGGATTTAAACCCATATATCAATTGAAGTCTCAAGTTTAAAATCAAATCCATATTCAGAAAAAGTATGAGTGTTTTAAATATTATTTCTCTATGAGTCAATCTGCTAGTAAAAAGTAGTGTAGTCCTATTATTTCTGTTTGGATCACCATTCTATTATGTTATCATTATATTTATGTATTGTGATTTTGTAGTCTTTCTCTTGGGTTCTGTTGAATTTAATGTAAGACGCCCTGAATCACACTTTGACACCATATAGCTATTTCAGACAAACAAACAAACAAACAAACAAATAGGAACGCTCTCACTAAACGGCAAAGACATAGTGATAGTGAAGCATCTAAATGTTTTCTCAACACACCAGCATACCACCAGCCCAACTTTTTTAAAATCAAATATAGGAATTCAATATTTAGTTAGGGTTTTCATTTCTGATTTTGGGTCAGTTTGAATATAGCCAAGAAACAAAAGATACTATTTTAACTATCAGAAGTTTTACTTATTCCATATGAGCAGCTGCAGATACAGGGCAGATAAGTCTATTCTAAGCATGTTTACTTTACTTCAGACTTTTAAACAACTTTTTCCCAAGCATTTTTGAACAAGATCACAGTTTCATACAGCAACCAATATCCTCACTCTGCTGAAAGTTAAAAAGAAAAGTCAGCATTTATTCAAGTGCCCTATAATATCTTTACTCCTTATACAATACTTAAGAATATTTCCAAACTGAGGAAATCCAGTATTACAGTAAATGAGGATGCATCAGACAACTGAAATCATTCTGTAGGGGGCAGTTCAGTCCAGTATGAGAAGCAAACATCTCTTTAGAACTTCAGTTTGATCTAAACCTAAGTTCAAACAATAGAAGATGCTTCTATATAAACTACTAGCCGACACTCAATGCCTAAAAACTGTAGCAATCAAAAATGACCCACTATATTATAATTTATTTAGAACTGTCACAGAAATGTATTTCTATGCAAACAATGTAAACTTGACTGAGAAGCAGAATTTGAATGATCAATCTCATCCTTACTCTGAAATAATCTGCTGCTGAGTTTCAATAAAAAAAGTCCTTAGATGCCAGCAAGAATGTATGATTTTTTTCAATTTATAAATTTCTATGAGGACTACAAAAAAAGGAAAGCTGCAGAAAGAAAGCAATTTAGTCAAATTATATTATTCAATAAACTTGAAGAGGGAGTTCTTGTTATCTTCAACTACAGATTTCAAACAACCTAGTATTTGTGTGTCCTTTTTTTTAATTGTCAGCTGGTCTTTAATCTTCCCCACACGGGATGAAACACACCATCTCTTATTACCTTATGGCATTCTCTAACTTTGCAACCAATCACAACTTTTCTCACTATCCACTGCTAGACTCCTGACTCACATTTTCTCAAGCATTATAGCCACATGCTTTGGACAGAGTTTTATTTTTAAAACTATACCAGCAAATCACATCCCTCCCCCCATTATCATGCAGCAAAGAGTGGGAGGAGAATGGGAAGAAATAAGAAAATCTCTTTCTAGTAAATATAATTCAAAATATACATTTTTGAGACAGCAGCAGTTTTAAATGTGAGCAAAAGCCACCAGCTCTAGATTTAAAGGAAATGTTTGGCACAGGCATTTTCACAAAGATTTCAGTCTTGGCTTCAAAGCTGGTTTAGGAAGAACAGGCTATCCACATATTAAACTTCCTGGCAGTCCAGGCTGTTTAGAACCACTTTCAATACCCTTCCTGATCCTGGAGAAGGACGGTGCTTGTAACCCTGCACAGTTTCAGAAAGTTAACAGAGTACTGGCAAAACTGGGTTTAATAAAAAGAAAAAAAAAGCACCGCACAATAAAATGGGAGATGGGGTGAAGTTCCCCCATCCTTTCCAGAGCCAAGCTTGTGCTAAAGACGTTAACCTTTTTTTTCTTCTTTTAAAGGACCCAAATTGATTAGAATAGCATCTATGCACTACAATCAGCCCTCTTTATTTAAAACCCCGGGGAATGTAAAGATCCAAACTAGACCTCTTAAATGAACGGGACACCGTTCGTGGCTTAAGCTCTTAAAAATACCCGGGATATTCTTCAAGTCATATCTAAAAGCTTGATTTCTCATCCCAGTCGTGCATTTATTTATTCAGGGACAAAAGCACTTGGTTCAAGCACGAACACTTTTCCTCCCCATTAGCGAAGGCTCAGCTGCTGAGATCGATTTGCTCTCTCTTTCTCCCCCCGCTTTTTCTTTTCAAGTAGGCTTCCCGACCCTCAATCCGCCTTGCCTGAACCCGGCACCCCAGGACCATCTTAGTCTCTTCTCAGACTATTGGAAGTGGGCGGCAGGCTTTCCCGTTAAAGCGGCTAGAAATCCCTTTGTTCGCCTTGCAGAAGCCGGGCGGGGGCGGAGGGGAGAGAAGGAGAACTGAAGCAAAGGCAGCTTACTCACCGGAGATCTCCGCCTGGGGAACCACGTTCGGGCTGAATCCTTTCGCTCCATAGAGTTGCCGGAGCTCTGAGCAGCTCCTCGCCTTGTTGCCACCTTCAGTCCTGGCCGAACAGGTCGCGGCGACACACAGTAGCCAAAATCCCTCCGGGAAGAAACGCATCCTGCCGCGTGCCCCGATCCCTCGTCTAAAAGGAACCTGCAGCCGCCGCGGGGAGGGAGGGGAAAAAAAAGAGGAGCAGCGTCCCGCCGGTCTCCGCGTGCCGCTCGGTACTCTCTTTTCAAGAGCTCTTGCTGGTGGCGGGGAGGTGATCGCTCAACCCCTCCTTCCGCTGGGCATCCCTCCCTTCGGATGCCTTCCTTTTTCTCCCCCGCTGGCAACAAGCAAACCCTTCAGGGGGAGGCGGCGAACAATACAATCACAGCGCGCAGCGCACAAGGTGGCCAAGTCAGCGGGTGGGGGGTCAGGCCACTTCCAGACAGGGAAGAGGCGGTCAAGGGGAGAGCTTTCCAAAGCAAAAGAGGTGAAAGGTGGGAAGCGGCTGAACTTCGATATAATGCTCAACAGCCACTCTCAAAAAGCAGATCCCGGCGAAGGGAATTCGCGTGCCGGCTCCTGAGATCGCCTCCAAAAACAAATGGAGAAAGAGGGAGGTTGCATAGGGGGAAGAAGAATTAAAAAAAAAAAACCAAACGGAGCTTTTGTATGCAATTTGTGATTATTATTATTAGTATTATTTAGAAAAAAAATCCTTTGTTTTTCGTTTAAAAAAGCACAGTTAAAAGGAGACGTTTTATCTTTCAGCTCTTGCCCTGAGTGTGGAGAAACCAAACGATGCTAATAAAGATGGGGAAATGGTTATTAAGTCTGGGAGGGAAGTTTGAGCGCGGAAAACGACGAAGGAGAAGCAGCGGCACCAGGCGCTCTTCCCCAAACGGACTAAAGCGCAGCTCTCCCAGGCAAGAGTGAGTCTGTCTCTCTCGCGCGCGCGCCTGGATGACTCCGCTGCACCCGCGGACGGTGGCGGCGGCACGAAACAGCAGCACCAGCAGCAGCACCACCTGCAAACACAGCCAGAACCAGAAAGAGGCGGCTCCACAACGAGGCAAGGCTTCCCCGCCGGACGTGACATCACACCCAAAGACGGCCAACCCGAAAAGAGCGTGGCTTTTTTGCCCAGCGATCCAGTCGAAGCCCCACCCACTTTCTTCAAGTGCACACGCAGATGTGGGATGTTTCCCCCACAGTCCGTCCTCCCGCCGCCAAACTGCTGCTGGTGATCCCGGTTCCTTGTTGGCATCGCCGTGGCCAAACCTCCTGAACTGAACTGAGAAGCGACTGCCGGTTAAAAACAGGGCAGCAAGGAGGGAAGGAAGCGCATTTTGGGCACCTTGCGTTCCAGACTTACATATGTACACACCCAACGCACATTACTGCTGAACAAGTTAAGAGATCAGTTAGTATGCAGAAACGGAGAGGCGGCAGCTTTGACACAATTCACAGAACCTGGCAAACATCTGTTTGCTCACGGTTCCGGGGAGCCACCGAAGAAAATAACCCTAACAAGACGGAGGCGACTTTATCTTCTTCTGATCTGGACTATAATTCCCACAGTCCCTTTTGCCATTAACAATTGTGTGGAACTGACAAGATGTCAAAGTCCAACCATCTCCGAAAAAGACGCCTGATTGCCCGCGTAGAAATTGATTAGGTGGCCGCCGTGTGAGCCACAGCTGAACCTTAGTCAATGGGCTTAAATCGCGCTGTGCTCGTGTTAAACGATATCCTGCCTGGAATCCCGCCCGTTTGCCCGCCCGGTCGCTGCCGCAGCCGCCGAGAACTGCTTTCATCTCGCTCAGATTAAGGCGGCCGAACCTTTCGCGGTCAGCAGGGCCAGCGAAGAGGAGAATAGCGGCAAGACACTTGCGCTTATTGTTTCGGCCTCGCCTCTCTGAGTGCGCTTGAGTGACTGGTGGGGGAGTCTAGCCGAGAGCCTCTCGGATTTCGTTCGGGAGCTGCTAAAATGATTAGCATTGACCGAACATACCGCACTTACCAGTCCTGGTTTCCAGAAAGGAATACAATAGCATTTATCAGAAATATCTCTCTTCAACAAGGGAGGAAAACTGGGGTGTGGGGAGGAGGTTAGGGGAGAGAAAAGCATCTGCCCTTCCTTTCCCAAGACAATTGTTCCACAAAGCCCCAAAGTGCCAATAGGTGCCAGCCACGCTCAAGTATAAAGTAATCACTCTTGCTGGATATTAACCATGGGGGTAGAAGACGAGCAGCCTGTGTCTTGCGGGATGGCCAGTTTGCATAAAACAAACTGGTCATCCAGTTTGGCCAGTTTGCTAGTGGCCACGGAATAGGAGGTTTTGTTTGTCCAAAAAGGGTATCAGCAACTGTTAAGGGAAGTGCTTGACCTTTCTGTGGGTAGTTAGACAATTCAAAATGAAATTATTCACTGAAATATAATTCTGGGTTATTATTGAAACACAAGGGGGTACACCTTGTCAAGATATTTGACAAAAGCCTTTGAGCATAGTGGGGCTTTCTTCAATGAGGAAAAGTTCCCAACCTCAAGAGAAATTTCTCTGGGCCAATAGTCATATTCCTCTGTGAAAAGAATCAGTCTAACAGGTTTCCCATCCCTTCAGGAGGAAAGAAAGAAAGGAACTCACTGTTTTTAGAGGGAAATGTTGAACAATTGCTTTTTGTCTGGCTTTCCAGTGCTGGGATCATTCTGATGAGGAGGCTTTTATTTTGACCAGGCTGTACCACTTTGAGGGCTGAATGCTGCACTTGACCCTTGGCATGCCAGAGATTCAAATGGATGGGACCATGATAAAAACTAAATTTTGATATAATTTAAATCGCTTTAATACTGTTACGTTATTACTGTGCATTTAGTAGTTCTCTATTTCTATCATAGTAAAATTGCGGTAAGGTGCCAACTGTGAAAGGCACTGAGGCCTCCTCCAGTGCCTTATAGTCTCCATTCTTGATTAAAGTAGAACCATATTTGAGAATCCTGAAATAAACTTTTCTTCATCTAGTGTCTTTGGATTATTATGCTGGTTGGGAATTAGGAAAGTTACAGTCCCAAATGCTGGCAATATCAGGTTGAAGAAGACTGCCTAAAATAAGATATTTGATAACCCATTTTTTCCTATGCCATTATTGCATTCTGAATGATCAAAAACACATTCTAACTAATTTCTGGAAACATACACATTTCACATAAAAGTATGGCATGGACATTATTCATTAATTCCTTTCTTTGTTTTGTGGATTTATAGTCACCTTTCTACTAATATTCAAGGCAGTTCTTCATTATATTCTTTTTTCACACTGTAAAGGGTGTGAAATCTTTTGAGAACTAATTCTTGGAACATCAGCACATTGAACAAAGGATTTGAGTAATCAGCACTGAAAAAGAAATAAGTCCTAATTTGCAGATCAGAATAGCCTGCAGTCATATATAAGAAAAAGTTGTTCTGAAGAAGAAATGTAAAGTAGAAGGAAAAGACTGAAACAACATGAGACAAGTAGTATATAAACAGAAAACAACAAAGGAAAATAAAGCCAGTGATAGAAAATGAAAATTCTTCCAGCATAAAGACCGCTGCCTCGCAGCAATATGGGTGACAAACAAACAAAAAGCTAACCAACTAAATACCACTCTTTGTCAGTCACTAAGAGAAAGTTCTGTCTTTAGAACAGCTAATTCAAGTATTAGAATGATCCAGGGTGGTACAGAATGTTCTTAACATAAAATAAGAATGTGAAGAAAAAGAGGAGGGCACAAAGAAATATCTCTTTTCTGCAATTTTCTATCCAACCTGAAGAAATATATCAACAGAAAATCCTGCATCTGCAGGGGTGGGCTGCTGAGGGTTCGCAGTGGTTTGGGAGAACCTCTATTCTGTGCAGTTTGGAGAATCCCCAAATCCCACTCCTGGCCCGCTCACCCCGCCCCTCCCAGCTTGTTTTGGATTCAGGTAAGTGCAGGGCATGCACAGAGGCTCGGGGAAGGTGAAAAACGGGTCTCTCGGACGTTCGGGAGGGCATCTAAAGCCTGGGAGGCCGTTTTCACCCTCCTGGAGGCTCAAAGAAAGCCTCCAGAGCCCAGGGAGGGCAAAAACGGTCCCCTGCCATGGTGCAGGAGGCTGACTAGGCCATGCCTACCATGGCCATGCCCACCCAGCAACGGGACAGAAAATTCCTTGCTAAATTTTTTGAAGCCCACCCCTGTTTGTATTGGTTGATGAGCATGGTACTTCCCAGTTCCTAATTTGTTTGAAAGTCAGAATATCCATCTTAATATACTGAAAATGAACCTAAGTTTTACAGAATTTTCATCTAAAGGAAATATAGATCTATCTTATGTTATATCATCATCAAGGTCATTCTTACCAATTCAGAGCTCCTCTTTTGCACAAAGCACAGTAATGATAACTGATGCAGATTATAATTTGCATTAACCAAGTTGTAGAATCATGTCTTTTGTGCTAATTTATTTAGTCTTAATTACTTATATTTTTACTAAAATTGATGGAAATTGCTTCCAAACAATTCTGATTCAGATGGCAATCAACATGACTAACATCAGAAATTTCTAGTGAGGTATGGGAAAGATTAAAATTATTCTACCCATAATTGCCTGTCACTGAATATTAGGATATGGAAAAGCTTGCTAAAAGCTCAGTTGATTTTTAATCAGACTACAAAGAAAATAAATCTTGCAAACAAGTTTGTTTATGCAAAGCCTTCCTATTTCTTTTTTAAATTGTAGAATAGATTTAACTATGCTGATTACAATATTCTCTAATATGTTACAGAAGTAAAATAACAGTAAAATATATTTACATCATCAAATGTCTTTGATATTTCCAGTATAAAATATGAATAAATGAAAAGATTATTGTTATTATTATTTTTTTTAAAATGTCCTGTCCAATTGGCATGGCTTTCTTGGCTTCCTTCAGCTTTTTTTGTTGTTCAAAAATGCCATGATTCAAACATTTCAAGAACCTTTATACCAAAGTTCACTCAGCCAAAAAGCCATTTCTTCTAAGGAAGATGAGTAATTCTTACCAGTATTTGTGTATTATGACTGATTAGGTAAGAGAATTTTAGGGTACTTTAAAATTACAGTTATATATTATTAATGATTCAACTGAAAGGAAATTCTTGAAATAAGCACAGTGCAGCACAGAAAGATTGTCTCTATTCATGTACCAAAACCCAGTGTGTTTTAAGGCACAGTTGACTCTTTAGTAAAGACACAAATAGCCTGCTACAAAAGCTGACGAATGCATAATAGGATCTGCTTTTATGAAATCAATTAAAAATGTTAACAAAATAATTAATTTTATGAAACTCTTCACCAAGAAGATTTTTAGGAGTAATATAAATCTTGTAATACATAAATACCATAATAATAGTTAGTCTTGGCATACAAAAGTTCATTTAGTGACATTTCGAAGTTACAACAGCATTGAAAAAAGTGACCTATGTCCATTTTTTCACACTTTATGACTGTTGCAGCATCCCCACAATCATGTGATCAAAATTCAGATGCTTGGCAACTGACTGGTATTTATGATGGTTGCAGTGTCCCGGGATCATGTGATTTCCTTTTGCGACTTCTGAGAAGCAAAATCAAGAAGGAAGTCAGAATCACTTAACAACCATATTATTAACTTAAGAACTCGTAACATGAGGCAAAATTTACCTAACAACTGTTTCACTTAGTAACATAAATTTTGGGCTCAATTAAGTTGAGGACTACCTGTCATTGAACAGGATATAAGGTAATTGATTGATAAATAAAATAAATATTAAATGCAAGGGACCACAAGGCAGAGGAGATAAAAAAGGCTATCACATTGTTGCACCTAAAGTTTGCATTTTATCACAATAGTCCTATGTAACTGTTCAGGCTGAATGCATGAGGGAGCATCTATAGGTAGAGCCCAGGTGTGTGCATAGAAGCTCCACTTTAATATTTCTGCAATGATCCTATCATTTACATTTGATAAATTAAGTACTGCTTTTGCCAATATAGCATGTGTTAAGGCAAAATGCTTTGTTTTCCTTCATACTTCTGTGCATATTTAGTAAATTACAGAGCACTGCACATATGGAAATACTGAGGGTACACTGGCATGATCCCCATGTATCTATACCCTTGTCTCTTGTATTCTCTGTCTAAATATCTAAAGAGGACTGATTATGAGTTGGAATGTAATTTTGCAGATATAAGTGGATTAAGGTCTCAGGATGCAGTGTGTTAGTACATCTTCCAAAGTAATGAAATGCATGACAATTGAATAACTCATTTATCATCAGGGTGTTAAACAAAATTGGAGAAGGGACATTTTTGCTTTCATTTTTCTGGTTTTCTTACAAATAATATAGTTTTTTGTCTATTTCTTGCCTGTATTCAAGTTATAGTATAAATGGTTGCTGTGAGTATTCATATCTAAGCTGTAAAAGGAACATTCAATAACAATAATAAATTATGAGAGAAGATTGTTAAGAATATATACTTAATACTCAAATCAGATCTTTAAAAGGACAATTTTTTTGAAACCAAACATTAGAAATCTGAAAAAGACAGTCATGATTAACTGCGTAGGAGCTTTCTTACTTTTTCAAAGCAGTATCTAATTTACAAGGTGTAAAAGCTAATCATAGGTATAAATGCTTACAAAAACCAGAGGTAAATTTTACCACAGTTCTAAATACCTTAGTTAAAGGCAAATCCTGCTGAGATCAGTGGGAAGTTCAAATAATATCGTTATGACTACTGGATAAATCTCAGTACTCTCAGTGGGATGTAGGGGTAGGGAATAGAACATCTCTAAATGTTCATAATTTTCCTGTAATTCAAAAAATGGCATACGCCTTTAAAGCACAGTGGAACTACCAGAGGACTGGAAAACAGCTGAAATGGTTCCAATCTTTTAAAAAGGAAAGAAGTGGATCCAGGAAACAACAGACTAGTCAGTTTGACATCAATATCTGGGGAAATCCTGAAACAGGTTGTGAGTCTCTAGAAATGAACAAGGGAATTAATAGAAGCCAGCATGGGTTTGTAGAAGCAACTAGATATATTTGACTTAACAAAGAAAAGATTGAAGTATGATATGATAGCAGTCTTCCAATATTTGAGGAATAGAGAAGTTGATGTTGATTTAGTCTCTACAGCACAAGACAAGAAGTAATGGGTAGAAGTTCATAAGAGGGAGATCCAACCTGGACACAAGGAGGAATTTACCAACAATAAGAACAATTAAGTAATTAAACAGCTTGCCTCCCAAAAAAAAGTTTGAACAACCTTTTGTCTGTGAAGATATGAGATGTCTTGCCTTGGGCAGGGAGTTGGACTAGAAAACCTCCAAGGTCTCTTCTAGCCCCATGAATTTATGATTCTAAATCAACTCCACAAGAAGGCTAAAATTACATTTATTAGGAATGCCTATAATAACCAAATATTGCAAGGTCAGTTATGTTATACCTCCTGCTCCTTCATATAGTTCAGTGAATTAGTGAGGTGTCTCAGTGGTTTAAGAACGGTATCTGTACATAAAAAATGCTTTATCGCCTTTTCCCTAGATAACACAAGCTGCGTATCTCTGTCAAGGTCCTCTTCCTTGCTCTCTATAAGTCATCTGGCCATTTTTCTTCTGTTGCAACACTACAGTATATTTTATGTTTCCATTGAAAGTATAAGAATTGTTTTAAAATGTTCTTTAACACATGTAAATTGGCATAAATACACTTGGCTCAAATAAATATATTTTACTTCTTTTTAGTAACCATGAGTTTAGTGGATTAATGGGTGGCATCAAAAAATGAAGGAGATACACCCTATTACTTCTTATCTTTTTGTCAGTAATAGTCACTCATTGAAACTTATTCAGTTTATTGGCCACACATTTTCTTTTAGAATTCACCTAATGGCAGATAGAGAGAGGTGTCTAAAGAAGTCTTCACAATTTCTCAAGGGCTGAATTTCCTTTTAGTAGAAATTACTACAGAACATCAATGGGATGAATACCTTTGTGAAGCTTCCACTCAGAATCCAATAGAAACTTGGGAAGTTAGAGATTCTTTTGAAGAAAGAAAGGACACAAGGTCCAGTTTGGTGAAGCAGTTGGCTGGTTGAATTTGGGCTAGTCACTCTCTCAGTCTAATCCAGTTCACAGAGTTAATATTGTGGAACAGTAAGTATTATGTACGCTGCCTTAAACTGAAAAAAATTGAAATGGAATATAAATCTAATAAATTCATATGTATCTCTTGTCTGCCTTGTAAATGACTTAAGTGCAAGATTAATTTCTTAGAGAATTTCGCAGAAGTCACTTTCCTTTGAAATAAAGCCAATATCCTTTGAACAAACTGAATGAGAACAGGTAGAAAAATGTAGAATTTCCCCTCTCTGTCTCTAGTGACTTCCTTTCCAAATCCACTCCCTTACATGTTGATTTGCATGGGAATTTCCAATATATATCTTCAGGCATTGACCAGGATTTAGAAGATTGAATCCCATTCTAAGAGAACTAAAAACAGGTAGAAACAAGTTCTGGAACAGCTGCTAACGTTCAAAGTGACCAGGAGCATTAATAAGACTTTAGATCAATTAGTAAGTATTAAAGATTTTTCTTGACTGTTATCTCTAGTAGTTGGAATCAATCAAGATACCAAGTTCTGTGCATCAGGATGACAGCATCAGGACCAACTGAGTGTCAGGCTGCATGGCAATATTTTTCAAAATTGGCGTGCTTGCTTTGAAATTCTGGGACTTGACACATCTTAAAGTTGCCAAGTTTATAAAACACTGGTGTATGGTGTTCCAGAAGGCAGGTGCTGCAAAACTAACTTTACTTTTGATTTTTTTATTCAAATAGTGAACATCATACCTATATAAATATGTGCATATAAAATATAATTTACATCTACAGGATGCCAAATATTTATTTTTAAAAAGCATTTTAACATTGGTTTTCCCAACTCATCCCTTCCAGGTGTGTTAGAATTCCTTTTGCCAGGATTCCATTAGTCAACGGGAGTGAAGACTTCCAAATGATTTGGAAGTTCCAGATGATTTGTAAGATTTATTTGCACAAGGCTAAATATTAATGCATCTCTAATTCATTATATTCAAATGTATATTAACATCTAATTTTCCTTTATTCAAGAATGGATGAAATCAAAACATGGAGAAATGCAGCTGGTTGAATTTACTGGCAAGTTTCAAATTGTTACCTACTGCTTTCAAGCATGGCACCTATGTTAAATTTCTTGTAATTCTTACTGAAAGCTAGAGTTTCTCGCTTATGGTTAAGTAGAATTTAGCTTGACAGAATTCAACTGCGTTGGCTGTTAGGGAAAAAAAGTCCTTACAAGAATGATTTTGATACAAACCTGACTGTGAATAAAATAAGTTACAGAACTTTCAAAATGCGTATTATTGTTAAGTAAAAGCTTGTCAGTCAGATTCAATGATTCGTGGACTGATATTTGGGGAAAGAATGCTGGTTTTTTTTTTTAAAAAAGAAACATTGATAATCTGCCACTGATGTCTCAACACCGGAAAATCTAGAAAAGAATCATGTTGTGCAAAGTTCAAAAGCGATAAGACAGGTAACAGAACTTATGAAATCACAAGAACTAGGAAGGAAGGAAAAAATCCTTAGAAAATGGAACAACTTTCTGAAAGATGAAGTAATTAATTTGAACTTTCTCTTTGTTTTTGTTTTTCCTGTAAAAACAAAAGAGGCATAGAAATGCAATATAGCAATTGATACAGGAGAAAGACTGCAGAGAGGATTTTCATATGTCATACAGATCTGATTGAATGCTGGGCTGGAGTTTCT
>JAOYMU010000002.1:28597570-28608879 GCA_025802295.1 Psammodynastes pulverulentus
TTCTTCCAATAAGGAGGAGAAAGTGGAATGAAATATCCTGGAAAAGGAGATGGATTAGGCTTTGATCTGAAAGTTCAGCACTGCAGCATCTTGTTGAAGAACCCACTGGTCCTTCTATAATATTTAAAGTTGGTATAGTATTTTCAAAAGTTGAAAGCAATTCATTTCACTGTGATCTTTACAATGACTCTGCAAATTGCATCAGATTGCAAATATTGTGGAAAGCTGCAGTTAATAGAGAACAGTTCACCTAAGATTATTTAGCCAGTTTATGGCAGTTGTAAAATGTAAAGTGGGGATTTATAACTCTTTATAATTACCAGGGCCATAATTTAGATTGGGGATTCATAATTTGTCTCTTTAGCTTCTATGCAATAGACAAAACCCTTAGGCTAGTAAATGGCTTGAGAAGTGTTTTGCTACAGTTTTATAGTTTACATTTTGAGCAGTCTGCCTCAGCATGGCATTTTCCAGCTGGGCTGGGATAGCAATTGCCAGAATGTCTAGGCCATTTGGTTGATTGGAATTCTGGACGTTGCAACCTCAACATATCAGAAGGCTTGCAGGTTGAGAGGATTGTTCAAAGATTCTAACTGTTGCCAGGACAAATCTGCATTAAGTAATGTGTGGAATAGGTTAGATTTATGGTGCAGATATGTCATTAGAGTTACCAGCTTACTGAAATCAGTTAAAAACATATTGAATATTTTTTCTTATTTTTATAAACTAAGAACTACAGTGCTAGGCTGTTCTTTTATGAAAGTGCCTTGCCTAAAAAATCTAGCATGCTATGCGTAGCCACTGCTTTATATAGAAATATATGGCAAACTTCACAAAGAAAAAGAAACAAGGAAAGTCACCCAGTAGGAGCCTCCAACTTTCTTTCTAATATCAAAAGAAACCAGAAAGATTCTGACTTAGCTTAGAAATCTGTATAAAAATAGATAAATGAGAAACCAAAAAAAGAAAAAAAACTTGCTTTGAAATACTATTATGAGGGAGAAATTAAACCTGAACTTTTCTTCAGAGAACCATCTTTGGGAAATTATACCTGGTAAGTTTTGTCAAAAGGAAAATGATTTTAGTCAAGATACAGTTTATTTGAAGAACCACAGAAGGATTTAAGCAAAAGACATTCTGTGTATATAATTTTATGTATGTTTATGTATAAAACAGCAGCTGTACTGTTGTGGTACAATTCTTGCTTGAAGTTCTTTCAAAATGCAAAAATCAATTGTTGACATTCTTAAATACCCAGCTGTTGAAAGAGACCCAAAACTAGGATTCCTTGTTTATATAAGAAGGTTAATTGAAATTAGGTAGTTTTTCCTTTCAAAATTTTCCAAATATTGATTCCTTTTTAAGAGGTCTGACAAAATTCATGACTTGTTTCAGAAAGTTTGTAGTATAACCTCTCTAACTTTTCATTGATTAGAATCCTTTGGTGTATTCTTAATGATGATATGTCAAGGAAGCTGCAGGAGTAATTTCAAAGTACCAAGTTTTTTAAATTCTGTGAAAACATTATTTCTGCTTACTCTAAGACACTGGTTGATTTTTAGGTTTCATATAAAGGCTTGCATAGAACCCTACAAGTGGGGTTTGTGTTACTTACCATGCATACAAATGAGTTGGGTGAATGGTTTGGGAACATGAAAGTACTATATAGCAACCTTTTCAAATGGTGAACTATAGAACTATTTTAGATGCTGGGGTGCTAGCTGAAAGTAATCTATCCTAGAATCTACATTTCTCAGTCAAAGCTTTAAGAATTCACATCTAAATTAATTCTAAACCCTGTTTAGAATCTTGCAAATGAAAGTGATTAGCCAATATGATCATTGGCTATAGTGGCTGGGAATTTTGATAATTGTATCCTGACATATTTGGAAGGCAGCATATTAGAAAAACTGCTATGAATGAAATATAGCTAGACTGTCTTTGATTTCCCTTTCCCCTGTCCTGCCTTTGCATTGTATTTTATTCACCTCAAAATTCATTAAAATAAAAGACCTACCTAGTAGCTACCTACTTCTGCTTTCTACTGACCTGTTTGTTAATTATAGTAGATGCCACTCATAATGATTTCTGCATGGATTTGTTCTGTGAAACACATGTCAGTCTGGAGTTGGGTATAGCACTTAATACATGAAAACTAAACATGTATTTGTTTCCCTGACAACATTACAAATTAATACTCAAAAGAGTGAGTTTTTTTTTTCATTGAAGAGTTCTTTCTCTCCACCAAGGGCATTTTTGTGTGGGGCGTTATTTTTTATTTGTATTTTTCAGTTTAGAAAAGAATTGTCTCTGTTCATAATTCAGAGCTTTATAGCAAAGCAAAAACAATGATGGCAACAAGTTCCATTAATAGGACATGAATGGACTCAATAAACTGAAGTAGAATCTCAGCTATACAAAGGCACTAGATGGATCCAAAATGGAATAATTCAGTGCTTAATCTATTCTTGATGGATATACACTTAAATAAATAAATGTATTTACTTGAGAGCAGATATTTTATGGGAAATGAAATAATGTTTTGAACAAACAAATAGATTAAAAAATGTAAAGGACCAGATGCGCAGCTTGGAAGAAGGTGCATCTTACTTTAGGTTTATTACTATTGACCCAAGTCGCCTTGGCGGGCTGGAAGACTTTTCCCCAGCTTTAATTGATTTCTCAGCTGAAGATTTTCCAGTGAATTGGCGACAATTCACATTCTAATCACCTATAGACTGGTTTTGTATAAGCTTACTCTTGAAAAAATACTTCAACAATTATATAGAATTTGGTAGTGAGAATGCCAGCCAGTTTATTTAGATAAAAGCACATCACAACAATTCCAATTACCCCAAACAATGCCTCTGCAAGGGCAGAGGTTTTACATGTTTGAAGATCTGTGAAAGTTTAATTTATAATCATTGGGAAGTGGAATTAATTTTGGGATTTCCTGTGCAGTGTCACTTGTTCTTTGAAACCAAGTTAGAAAAGGAGCAGAATTTGTTAGAAGATAGTCAGGCAATATTCTCTGTGATATTTCAAAATTACCACCTATAAAATCTCAGGTTTGAAACTTTCAAATTCAGGATTATTCTCAGAATTTTCAGCTAGTATGATCAATACCATACAAAGAGACTTGATCAGGGATGTAATCAAATTAAGAGAGGACAGGAACTGGAAAGGACTGGCATATTCATGACCTAAATTGCAATTCGACAAATGAAAAGGACAACAAGGGTGATCTAGAGACTGGAAACTAATGTCAACAAAAATGAAATGCATTTGATATACATTTCATTTACATATTCAGGATATACAGGACAAGAAACAATGGATGGAAACTAATCAAGGAGTGAAGCAACCTGGAATTAAGGAGCAATAGTGAGGACAATTAACCAGTGGAAAAGTTTGCCTTCTGTGGGTACTTCATCACTGGAGAAGAGACTGGACAGACATTTGTCTAAAATGGTATAGGGTCTTCTGCCTGAGCAGGGGGTTGGACTAGAAGAGCTCCAAGATCCTTTCCTTCTCTATTCTGATTGAGTGATATGCTTTTTAAATTATCTGGCAGGATGAATTGAGATTTTTTGTCCCAGCATGCCTTTTTTTTTTTGAAGTATGATTTTCAGCATGCTCCTCAAAGGCCAACTGCTACCTTTGGATAGGAAAATGTGCATCCCTGATTTATGGCAGTTTTGTCAGAGCTGAATCTTGTGGATTTGTCTAGCAGCAGATGACAGCTAGTTACAAAATATTTTACATTAACTTCCATAGTTCCAAGACCTCTTATTATATGTGTGACCAGCCTTTGTTGGACAGCCTATAACTCTTCTCATAACAATAGTTTTGTAATATCAAGGGCAGGTAACAATTCAGGTATGCGTAAATCATGCCTGCACATCATTCCTTCTCTCAGCCAATATTTTGTCTGTGGATGTACATACAGTATGTTTTGGCTTTAAAAACATATGAAACTTTTGTATAAGCAGGACAAACCAGGCAAGGTTGTGCTTTTAAAACAAAATGAAAACCGGAAAAGGGTTTATTGGTGAGATTTCACTCATTTAGCAAAACTGATTGCTCGTTGGAACATATGGTGGAAATAGAGATGATACTCTACCCATTTATAAAGCAAGCTTCTTTCTTGCATCTCAATTGTCTATATATTGGACTTGGAGTACTTCTCTGGCTTCAGGATGTGGTTCCATGTAGGGATACATATCCCTGAAGGAGCAGAGATGGTATTGCAGCCCAGATGAGCAGTCAGGCAGTGAGTTCTGGCCAGTGGAATCTCTGTGGAATATAAACTAAAATCAACTAAACAATTGATGGCAGAGGGACACAGCTGTCAATGCTTTCATTATTTACCAGAAAGATTTAAAGTAGAATTTATGGTATTGAACATTGAAAGACATTGGAGCTTTTGAAACAGAATCATGTACAAATGATGCATATTTTGTTGTTAAAGTGTATAACCATATATTGTAATTTGAAACAGAAGAGGAATAAGATAATGAACAATGAAGAGGTTTAACCCTCTTGTTGGGTTGTTATGTAAAGATGGAACATTGGGAAAAATGTTGTTGAAAGAATTGAAATTTATTCTACGTTATAATCTTAAAGACAATTTTAATAAAAAGATGTAACATTGGTATATGATACCACAAAAATTATTTAGAATATATAAAAATATTTTAAATTTATGTTGGAAATAGCAAAAACAAAAATGTCATTTTATTACGTTTGATCAATGTGCACAAAAGCTACAAATTTGAATTTCAAATACATACTGTGATTCAGATTAACATTCAACTGAAGCCAGAACTTTTCCTCTTAGGACTGATGGATAAGAAGCTGGAAAAAACTCATTAAATATTGTTTTTATTTATGATAATTGCAGTGATATTATTGCATGCACAAAAATGGAAAGATTTGGCAATACCTATGACAGAGGAATAGTTGGTAAAAATGACATATAGAAATAGCCAAACTGGTTTATTTGATTAGAGAAAATATGATACCTATCATTTATTGGTGACTGGAAACCCCTCGTGCATTTTTTGCATAAAAAGCAGAAAAAAATGTACTTATGATTATAGTTTTGAACATTAGATAGGAAAAATTTAAAAAAGAAGAGAGAAGCCACTTCATAATTGTACTTATAATTGCAAGTGACTTTACATTTTTTTTTCTTCCTTTTCTATTTTTCTGCTACTGTTTCTCTTTTTGCAATTTTAGTTTTTCCTTTCATTCCTTTTCTTTTTCATTCTGGTTTGTTTTGTTTTAGTCTTAGTCATCCCTTTAAATAAAATTATAAATGGGAGATAATAATTTATTGCCACTGATATACTTCTTCTACTTCATTAAATCTTGCAGTGACAATAGGTATGTATATATTTATTGATTAGATTTAATGTCTTGACTTTCCTCCAGGAACTCTAGGTGGCAGACATTGTACTCCCTCTCCTCCAATGTTTTCCTTCTCAATAACTTGTAAGGTAAAATGAATTGAGAGAATGATTGGTTTGAGTTTTCATGGCTTGAAATAGGTCTGGTCAGTCCAGTGTCTGTAATGCAATAGGAGGAGCAGTGCTTCAAAAATAATGTGTAAGGTTCTCATCATGAGTAAATATGTTGCTCCAGGGAGTAGAAATTATTTTCTAACTGCACAACAAGGGGAGGATTTATACTGATCTATAATTGCATATTATGATCTGGCAGATGTATTGCCTACAGGATGTTTTTTCAGCAGTGCTATAAAATGAGTTTTGGAATTATATATACATGTAAGCAAAGTTGCTTCTCTTGCCACAGGGGAAAGGAGGCTAGTACCAGTGAGGAGACATAAATATAATCCTTCTCTCATTAGGCTATCACTTTTATCACAGATTTGTACAGCTATGAATGATTAAGGATGTTTAAATTCATTTCTTGCAATGAAAGGAGATGAATTGTTTTCTGAATACACCCCCCCAAAAAACATTTTTAACGTATCTATAAAATTAACCACAATTATTAATAATTTCTGACTAAAAGAAGTCTTCTTTGGAAACTTGGTGAATGATCATGCTTGCTCCAATTTTATGAAGAAAAGCACAAAGTATATATTTTAAACAATAAACTTCTTTCTCCTAAGAATTTTACCATATTTTCCTTTATAGTAACTTTTCTCACTGTAGCAGATTTATTTGTTTATTTATTGATATATCCCTCCAGAATCCAAATACTTTTAGTGGTTTACTGTTATAAAAGCATAAAAGAATACAGCGATAAAGTGATTCAATCAATTGCAACATTGCCACAATCATCAGGCAATGCCAATCAGCAAGAAAACTTCAGCTTTTAAAGAGTTTTTGGAATAACTACCTTTTGAAGTAGAGTCAAAATAGTCACCAATCACATTTCTGAGGGAAGCCAGTTTCATAATGTGGGAACAACCACTGAAAAAACATCTTCTCTTGGCAGCATGCCAACCTTCTATTTATGGACTGGAGAATAAATCTCTTTATGGATATGATTAATTCTATTTGGGTGGCTTGGTTCTACTAGCAGTTACCTAACTGTCATGTCATATTAGGGCTTTTAAAGATCAAACATAGAAATAATTCAGTTGAGATGGTTGATTCAGTTGACCAATCAGCAGCTGAGAAATAATTCAGTTGATCTATAAGCATATAATACAGCATTCGTAGTGGTTGCAGCTTCTGAGAAATCTTAAAAGGTACCATGCAGTGTACATTACAACCATCAGCAGTAATAAGAATGACATGATTTCCCATTGCCAGTTTCACCTATCCCCATAAGGCTACAAGTGGTATACCAGCAAAAGTTGGGTGAAGAGCCTCAATGCCACAATTTCCCCATGCTCATTCAGCAGTAGCTGTGAGTCCCCAAGGAGGCCTGGATCAGCAGTCAGGTCCCTCAAGAGTCTAGATGACACCTTGGCAACAGAGGCAACAGAGGCAACAGAGAACTAGATGATCCCTCAACAAATAGCAAGACAATTTGTTTGGATTTTTTGTCAAGTTATTTCTCATAATTAGACTCTTACAGAATTTAATCATAAAATTATCAAAAAGCATTTTTAACTCAGCCTGAGGAGGTGGTATATAACTGAGTATCTTCAGATTATTGGTAATATTTTAATCCCTGTCAGGCACTTCAGAAACATACCATCCAAAGTTACTGACAGATAAAGCAGGACCTGGAGGTTAAAAGTAAAAAGGTAAAGCTTTCCCTTGTCCATTCATCTCTAACTCTAGGGGGTGCTCATCTCCTTTTCCAATGTTGTCCGAAGACATTTCTGTGGTCATGTGGCCAGCATGACTATACCCCAAGTTGCACAGAATGCTATTACCTTTCCACTGAAGTGTTGCCTACTTATCTATTTGAATTTGCATGCTTTCAAATGGCTAGGTTGGCAGGAGCCGTGGCAAGAACGGGAGCTCATCCTATCACATAGTGCTTGGGCCTCAAACTGCCAACCTTCCAGTCAACAAACTCATTACCTTAATCTCTAGGAAACCATGCCCCTTTTCTTAAAGATTAGAGTTTATATTTCATGAAATGGTCATCCCCATGTCTGCTTAGTAAATCTCTGTTCTCGTAACCTATTCGTGTATCGTTTAAATCCTTAGTATGGTTCCTGAAGCATTATTTTGCTTTCTTTTTTCATAAGTTGTTTTTAACTTATATTCTTACTGAATTCTATCTTATCCCAGCCATTCTAGATAAGATATAAATATAAAGTCTGTTGGGAACAAGTTATTTTATTTGAAAGAAATTGAAAATTGTTTGCTGCTGCTGCCTTCTAGCAAAATTTTACAATTTCCTAGTCTAGACTACAACTCTGCATTTTCTGGATTGTTCCCAACCCAACTATTAACTAACACCAACCCTCGTTATTGATATTTTTCATGAAACTGGATTAGTTGTGATTTGTATATCAGAACCTTCAAACCTATTAACTCTTGCAGTGTCAAAGCTGAAATGATTGAAAATTTTATAGAAAAGAAACTGATATCCTCTTAAGGAGCTATATGAAAGAATGTACTGTAAATGTTAAACTATTTTGCATTATATATATATATAAATATATTCGCCTTCCACTTATAATTAAGTAATTGACAATATTGAGTCTCTTCATGCCAGGAGAGTCAAAAGATCACCATGAATTCTCAGTGTGATGCCAATATATGTCAGTGCACTTGACAATGTCCCTTTGGTATTTGCAGGCTCCATGCCCAGATGAATTTTATCTTTTAAATACTTGTAACAAAAAAAATATCTCTGTGTAGTACAAATACCAGCATGTCCATTATTTCTATGCAGACCATATTCTTAGAAAATAAGGCAGAGGGTATATGCAATACAATGGTTTTTATAGAACTGTATTTATTTCTCCAAAAATTAAAATAAGTTGAAGTTAGAGATTGGGAGATATGGGGAGAGGTGGTAGATGAAAATACTGGTGAGCAGCCTCAAAAGTTTGAGCAGCTTGGTAATCATTTTGAGAGAGAGTCTGTATAACATGTTCTTAGAATTCCAAATATGTCCACTAGCCCAGGGGTCCCCAACCCACAGTCTGTGGACCAGCACCAGTCCATGGTATGCCAGCAATTGGGTTGCGCAAACAAGTGAAGCCCCATCTGCAGGATGCAGGCAGCATGCAAAACCATGCCCCCTCTGGTCTGCAGAAAAATCTCTCTCCACAGAACCAGTCCCTGGTGCCAAAAAGGTTGGGGGCCACTATGCTCGCCCTTATAGGAAACATGCATTTTAAATTAATGTGCTGTATTTCCTTGACAGTAATCATGAGGATCATATAGGGGAAAGTCAACAGGAAGCTAGAAATCCAATTCTTTTCCTTAGTAGTTTAGAATCCACCTTGTGCCAAACATCTTATGATAAGCTCTTTTAGACTTTTTCTTTAGCACTGGTACAATTTTGGCAGCTTTTTTCTAAACAGATCTTTTTTTAAAATATAAACTTGCTGTGTGCTCTGCTCTTAATGGGCTCTATTGTTTGAGAGGCGATAACTGCTGCTGGGAAAATATTGGCACTGTTTGGCTCGTGCCCAGTAGAAAGCAAAGAACTCTCCCCTCTAATTACAAAATAGGTAGTGAGAAAGTATTCATTAACGGAAGAACCATATTTCCCACTCTTTCACTGAACCAACTGAAGAACTGTATTTCCTACTCTTGCACTGATCATTGAGTCACCAACATCTACAAAGCTGTTATTTGGAATAACAACAGCTTTCTCTTTGACAATATCTTTTATTCTCTTTGACAATATCTTTTATTCAGAAGGATAAAGCATTTTCAAGTAGACAAAGGAGTTTCTTTTTAATGTATAGAAAAACAGAGGTTGTTCAGTTATCATCTTACACAGGTTAGTTAGTCCATTCTACTGCTTAAGCAGCTGGGTTCTTTTCTCTTTGCCAATGAAGTAGCATGATTTTCTTGGGTAATCAGATGGGAGACAAAAAAAATTGCATGGATCTGAACTGCCACAACACCTAATTAACAAATATATGCATTTTTTTCTTTTAGAGAAAGAGTTTAGGAAGAGGAAGATGTTGCAGAGTTAAAGAAGTTTGTTTAAAGGCATGGGTACATAAAAAGTCTTCACCTCATAACCCAAAGGAAGTTTACTTTATTCCATATTTTACTATTTAAACCCTGACAGGAGTATTCATTAACTTTCATGATTTTGTAAGCGATACCAGTGGGCATTAGAATTACTGATAGAAATAACTTTTGCTAGTAAGATTAAAATGAGAGGGAATAAAACTAAATGTAATCCAGGAGTAAAACTAAATATGTGTGGCAATGATGGCTAGAGATATTCTGCCTGGATGAAGGAAGCCAACCATTAAACCTAAAAGAACACAATTTCTATCCTGTTGGACATGGACATGATTAAAGTTTGGGTGCCATTTGAAAGGCAGTTCTCTAGAGTTTAGGAAGAATAACTTTCACCAGCTGATCAAAAGTGCTGATATGACCTGACTAAAGTAGCAAAACAAAGCTGACTGTGAATTCCCAGAAAGAAAAATGAATAACCAGACTATTTATTTACTAATACAATATCTATATACTGCCCACTTCAGTGAAGAATTGTCAACAGATACACCTTGCAATGAGTGAGATGTGAAGGACTTAGATTAACTATTCCAGAAGTTAGTATATTTTTTCATTAAGGCAAATAAAACCGGCTTCTTGTTTTTTTAAAACAGAAGTATGAAAGGAAAGCTGAGATTTTTGTGACTTTAAATACTATTGGTTGCATGTTCTTAAATTGCCCATGGAATTTAAAACCAATCATTTTTCCCTTCGAAAGTTAACTACTGAGAGACTCTCTCTCAGTATAATCAATAAATGCAAATTCATTTTTCCTCTTGGGGAGGCCACACTGTTGTTTGTCTTGATCTTTCAGAAATATAAATGATCTTTTTTTCTTTCCAGGTCATTAAAGATATGATCAATGTTTTATAAAAAATTCTATTTTTTAAAGAAACAAAATATTTTTGTGTGATATTTAAATCAACAAAAGCACTCTTTTCTGATAATGGAATAAGAAAGAAGAACTTTTAAATCAGTTAATAGATTATTCTAGTCTACTGTAACTAAGGGCCACAGAATAGCTTCCACTAGCAACCATAACACTTGTAATGGCTACCCATGGCTTTGTCTTCATAGCTGGGGATATTATTATTAGCAGTCCCTCTTACTTGGAATTTTTAAAGTTCTGTGGAACACATATTTTGAAACCATAGGTTCCTATCCTCAGGAAGATAATTTCCTGATTTCATTACCTGTTAAAATAAATTTGCATCATAATTTTGCATTAAAGCAATTGCGAAAGACTTTATATTTTCCAGGGGGAAAATAATGAACGTCCTCCTGCTTTCTGAGCACTCTTTCAAGAGTCTGTAAAAGCAAAAACTCTAGTTCATGGGGAAATATAGAAACAGAAGGAAAATATTTATTAAAAGTAAGCTCTTAATAAGAGTCATAAAGGAAACAATGTATGATTCAGAGGCAAGGCGAAACAAAAATCAATAGCTTTTTTCAAATGCAGAAAATTTATAATTCAGAAGAAAGTACTTCCAGAAACTGAGAGATCCTTTTAATTAGACTAGAAATACAGGAGCTTCAATTTAAAATGTCTTCCTGAAGTACCAGTTGGTAGAATAAGCATCCCCCCCCCCTTTTCAGCAATACCTTTTGATTCAGGTCATAAAATCTCTATGATGCACAGAAGTCATTCCACAAAGACAGTGAGCAAAGAATTTTACATCT
>JAOYMU010000002.1:28683612-28695774 GCA_025802295.1 Psammodynastes pulverulentus
GGGCTTGAGGGCTGCCTTCTGCGGCAAACTCATGGCTAACCACCAGACCTCCTCTCCTCTTCTTCTCCCGCCTCCTCAGGCCGTGGCGAGCAGGGGCAACGGCGGCGGCAGCGGCAGCAGCAGCAGAGACGACGGCGGACGCTCGGGAAGCTCTGGAGATGTTCGGCTCTGGCTCTGGCTTTCAGAAGGGCCCGAAAGGCGCCTGCGCAAGACGCTCAGGCTGGTGTTCGGGGCGAGCTCGGAAGAAAGGTGTCGGAACGGCGTTCCGGCATGTTCCGGCCGAAAAAAAGCCCTGACAAAAATACATCTACATCTTATTGTCTTCTGGTGTGAAGTGATAAAATCACATATTTCAACTAGATGCCAAAATTGGACACTCTATACGAGACTTCATTCATCCTAATTCAGATGATTCATTAGCTGGCTTAATCATGGGAATAGTACCAGATGTGAAGGATAACAACGTTTACATAATTCATACTGTATCTATTGCATCCAGTATAGAGAAGGATATTCTTGCTAGTTTTCAAAGAGCAGCAATAAGTGTCTGACAGCCATAACAAAGAAGATAATCCAGAGTGGTAGGCTGATCATATACTGGAATTTTCCTTTTGTTTTTTTCCTCAATTGTTTTTGTTTGAGGAAGATGGGATAAACTTATTTTAAAGTTTATGCAAAAATAGTGGGAAATCATGTTCATTTTTACCAGTTAAGCCCACAATCATTGGTCTTGTCAGAAAAGAGATTTAAAAAAGAGAGTTAGGGCCATCATTTGCTTTTCACTGTTTTATAGTGATTTCTTCAGCTTGAGCATGGTAGCAAGCTAGAAATATCCTTGTAGGATGGCTATCCTTGCAATTGCCTTTTATTTAGGATTATGGAAATAACTGAAAATTCACTCTGTATCATTTCTTATTTGTGACCTATACTATTTCTTTTTATCTCATGTCTAAGCAAACCAATCTCAGACTGATCTGTTCCATATTTTTATAGCAGTACACCCTGCATTACAGTGACATGCATTATAATCAAGTTTGTTGACATGAAATGTCAAAGTAAAAGAAATTAGTAGCAAACTGTAGATATCTAGACAGATACACGTTTAAAAGCATGCTATAAGAACTGAGTGCCTGCTATACAGGAGTAGAGAAGCAGTAATGTAACATTTTCCACAATAATCCTACTTTATAGTAAATGCTTCTAAACCAGTAATAGATATTATATAATATTATATAATACATACTATGTAATATAGATTACGTAAAGTATTTTCCATTTCTTAAAATAGAGTTGATAAATATTTATACCAAACATATTTCTAAGTTATTTTTAAAATACTAATTATTTCATTCTTTGATCTTCAAGCATTAAGATCTAACGTTCAGTTTCAATTCTAATTCTAAGGAGTCTTAACTTTGCAAGAAAGATTTATTTGAAAGAGATGTTGTCATGAAAAATATCAAGGACTGAATGGAGAATTAATTTTATTAGATTCAAAGACTAGCTAATGTAACAGGCAAGTAATTGGCAAACTCTTGCTTTACTGGGTGACAGATTGTATTTTTTTATCCACTCATATACTGAGAACAATCTTTTTAAAAAAATATCTGAGCACAAAGTCTGCTACAGTTTGATAAATTTGTGTATAGGTAGTCCTTCACTTATAACAATTGAGCCCAAAATTTCTGTTGCTAAGCAAGGCATTTGTTATGTGAGTTGCACCCCATTTTATGACTTGTTTTGCCACAGTTGTTAAGAGAATCACTGAAGTTATTAAGTGAGTCATGTGGTTGTTAAGCAACTCTGCTTCCTCCACTGACTTTACTCCTTGGAAATCAATTGGGAAGTTTAGAAATTGTGAGCACATGACTCCAGAATAATGCACCTGTCATAAATATCAATTGCCAAGTGCTTGAATTTTGATCCTATGACCATGCAGATGCTGTTAACCGTTATACTGTAAGAATGAAAACTGATCATAAGTCACATTTTTGGGGCCCATTTTAGCTTCAGTCACTAAATAATGGTTAATCAGAAGTCTATTTGTTCAAAATATACATCATGTATCTCTCTCTGTCTCAAAGTTTGTACATTTGTTCAAATTTCTTGTTCACAACTAGCTATGGTCAAAATTATTTAATGAGAATTTTACTTTGAAAGCATTTTGTAGTATACATCAAAATATAATACTGAGGTTTACAGAACTGAACAACTGATTTTTCTTTAAACTTAACAGAAAGAAGTTACTAAAAACCAACTATTTCTTTGTTTAGCAGATTTATATATTCAGCCATCTCATGAAATATGACTCTCGGTGTCATAATGACAATAAAAATACTCAAACATAAATAAAATAGATACTATAAAACTCCAAGATTGTGGAAGAGCAATCACATTACGCAGCACACTTGCAGGCTTACCATGGTAGAAAAAAATATGTTTAAGGACCTTCCAGAAGGCAAGCAGGAATGCACCATCCTAGGGCATATATTTGAAGCTTTTAGATACATTTCAGGAGAGCCCAAATAGAGTACATTACATAGGAATTACTCTGGAAATATCTAGGACATGAATAAGTGTGGTTCAGGAAGAAGGGCAACTGATGCAAACATAAAGATCCCCTTAGCCATGACTCTCACTTGCTAGTCAAGAAGGAGTAATGAGTCTAGAAGGATCCCCAAATTACACACTGAGTCTGTCTGGGGCAATGCCATTTCATCCAATATAAATAATGGTAGTGTCCCAAATCCAGAATAGCCCATGAATCCAGAGTTACTCAGTCTCATTAGGCTTCAGCTGAAGCCTGTTGGCGATCTGAATGCGGGACAAAATGGCGGCCACCAGATGATTATATTGTTTTACTGCCTTAGAGAGTGGTGCAGAAAACTATAAGTGTAGACTTTGTTAAGACAGTAGAACAAAGTAGTTTGTTCCCTGGCCAAGTGGCAGTGATGTAGATGAGACTGCTATTTTGTGTGCAGCCACTTTTGGAATCATGCCATATGGCCATGCAAAATAGCCATTCCAGTGCTCTTCAAAAGGTAAGTGAAGAGAAGGGTGTTTGGATGGGAATCAGGTCTAAGAACTGGGAGGACCTGGTGGGGATGGGAAAGGACCTGGAAGTGGGAAAGGGGATCCAAGGCATGGAAAGTGGCATACTGGGCAGCTTAGGGTATGGGAAGCCAGGGCAGATGGGCCTGGGCCTGTATTAAGCTTCCAATAGCTTCCACCACCTAGGAAGCACCCCATGTTCATTTAATGTTTAATTGGGAAGAGCAGGGATGGGGGGAATCATTAGGCGACGTTTTACCTAACAAATGCTGTGACATTCATCCCTCATTGACTTCCAGCAGCACTCTACACATCTTTTCTCCTGCTTAATTTCCTGACCTTTTTTGTAACCCCCAGAGAGTGACATGATCCACAATAGAGATTACATACATATAATGTAATCCAAAACTTCAGATGCTCTCTCTTTCTAAATAATGCCAAGGACTAAGACTATGTAGCAGATCATCAGGAATAAACCTCTGGTCATCTGGGTCTATAAGTCATCTTTTTACTCCACATAAAATCAAAATAATCTCTCATGCCCACCTTGGGCCCTGATTATTAAAAATATATTATTTTATAATAACTTCATTGAAATTAAAAATTTCAATTATCTGGATATGTGATGCAGTCATTGGGAGGGTGTTTCTGATTTATTGTGAAAGGAAGGAGAATTTTGTGAGGAGCAGTATGCTTGATTCCACTCCATTTTCTTGGATCAGAAAATTCTGGGTTTGATTTCTACTTAGCCAGGAAGTTTAATTGTCTCAAATTATATACATCTGCAAATTGTAACATATTGATGACTAACCTACTAATAAAGCTGAATTGCATCATTAAATTATTACTGATCAGGACATTTTATAGATCTTTTATTGTTTGCAATTAATTTAAAATTCTCTGTGAATTGAGAGTTCCTGAGTTGTTGATAAAAGAAATCATCACAAGAATACTATGTACAGGTAGTTCTCAAGTTATGATTATAATGGATACTGCCCATAATGGTTGCTGAACTAAAACATTTTACTTAACAATATCCCATCCCTGCTCTCCCAATGTAACGTGGATTATTAAGTGAAGCATGGGTACCTGGGTGTGGGAAAGACCCTTGGAAGCCTGCCCTGGGCCTCCCAATGCCTGCCCCACCCCTGAGGCACCCAGGGATCTCCTTTTTGCTGGGAGCAAGCAAGCCTCATCCTGCTCTCAAGGGCAATTACAGCCTATAGGCTGAGGCCTACTTTCCCATCCAAGACACTTGCAAGATTCAGACTGCTCCTCCCTCAGCCCCAGGGCCCAGCAGCACCCAACTTATATTTTTCTAATATAAGCACCCCTATAGTGTGGTGCTTTTTCATCTGCTAACTCAGACTTTATCAACAGGGCACTGAAACTGCAGGTATTCATCTTTCTGGCTTAATGAAAAATCAATGTGTATTATTATTAAAAAGCAGCTAACATAAGATCACTAGCAAATAAGAAAACCATTACCTGTGTCTGATACAAGTTTTCTTTTCTGCAGTCTGCTGAGCAAGTTAAATTCATTTTGTTGCCATTGGAAAATTGTTGCACTCCATTTACATAGGGCAGTTTTTAGCATTTGCTTAAGTATATGGATGAAACTATTGGTATTTAAAACTTAGAATTTAACTTATAAAATATTAAAAACAACAGCTGTAATAAATGAAATCCTGGCACCAAATTAAAATTACATCACCTCTTAATTGCAGAAATATTTATGTATTAATTAAGTAAAGCTTTATAATTAATTAAATAGAAGAAAAAATAAATATACCGTAATTACAAAATTGCCATAATATGTATCCGATATATATATATAAGTTTAAGGGAAGATAACATTTGATCTCCCCACATCTGTTAGAGAAAGTATATTTGTGTATGGCTGACCTTTTCTGAGAGTGAGAATCTAGCCTAAGCAAGGATTAATGAAGCAGGGTTCTAACTCTAGCAGAAGTAAGGTCTATTTAAGGAAATACATTCAGGAATAGGCAAAACCTATGCAGTTTCTAGTTAACTACAATCAGACAGACAATAAAGCCTGTGTAGACAGGCACAAAATGGACAGAATGATAAAAACAGTACTGTTTTATGATGCAAGTCCTACCCCTTGTGCATCTGGATCATGTTTTGTGAACATAAAAAAGGATAGCTTTGCAATGCAGCATTAAGACATAATACAATTTCTCCAGACAGCAACAGCTCTATGATACAAAATTTGGGAATATCGGCAGAAGAAAATCACTAAGATTAGAAATTTCATAGACAAAGAAATGAATTATTCTCCATTTACATGCCACTGTCATTGTGGTCAGTAGGATATGAGCTACTAAAGCAGGGGTGTCAAACTCGATTTCATCAAGGGCTGCATCAGGGTTGTGTTTGACCTCAAAGGGCCGGGGGGAAGGAATGATGGGTGAGTGTGGTCAGAGAGGGCATGGCCGGGATGGTTGTGGCCAAGGTAGGTGTTTGACAAAGGCTCAAGATGCATTTTTTCCCTTTGCATTCAAAACAGCTATTCCAGACATAGATTTACTTTCTGGTACAAATAGTTTCAATTCCATAATGTAGAGATTAAAGACATGTAGAGTCCCCTTCTGCTATGAGGCTTGACTCTTTTCTATAGGAGCAGAACATAAATGAACTGACAATTTCTCCAGATGTCTCATCTCCAGATGTCCAAAAGTCTATCAATCTTTGTGACTACCTCTGACACAGCCCTAGAGGAGGACTTAATATTAGTAATAATTTACAAAACTGATATACCATCCAACTCCCAATGACCCTGGGTGGTTCACAACAACCAAACATTTACAATTAAATCAATCAAAGGTAAATGATTAAGATAAAAGATAAACTCAGTGATACGAGGGGGCTCACTCTCTCTCATCAAAGACCTGGATGAAGAGCCAGATGTTTTTGGGTACCTAGTTCTATAGTTGGCAGATGCTGCTAAAAGAAGATGAAGAAGGTGCCCTGCGTGGCTCCCCGTGCCTCATTTTGGCTGGCAGAGTGCTGCAGGAGGTGTACAGGCTGAAAATGGGGCACGGGCCCCCCGCATGAGGCCACCCCCATGCCCATTTTGGCTAACAGAGGCACCATGGGCTGGTTCTTTGTTATTTCCAGGCTGGCCCCAGGGGCCAGATCTAAGCATCCTGCGGGCCAGAATTGACCCACGGGCCTTGAGTTTGACACCCCTGATCTAAGCTGTGTGGTAACTTAAAGATATGTTGCCAGATCCGGATATACATGTAGTTTTTATTCTAGTTATGGCTTCTTGTTGGCTGAGAATATAAATGATTTGCAATAAATATTACACTATTAGGTGGATTTTGTGAAACTATGAGGACAATGGATATGAAAATTAATTTATCAAAGACTAAGTATCTTTGAGACAGAAAATGGTATAACTCTCTCATACACATACACACACATATGCATACATATATACAAATACACACACACACACATATACATACATACACACACATATATGGAAAAACTAGAGCAAAGAAATCAATTTGGTAGAATACTCATATGAAAATGGTTAAATAAATGTTAAGATGTGCAAATGCTGGTGGGAATGTTATTGACAGTATATATCTGTGGTGAGGAATAAATGTTTGTCAAGAGAAATAAAAATGACTGGTGCATAAGAGCAGGGCTATCTCACTTTTTCACTTGAATCTATCAGGATAAACATAAATACAAATTGAATGTAGTGGAAATTGAGTACTTAAGTGTTTATAATAATGCATGGAAAGGGTAAGAATTAATGGATGAGTATGGATTGAATACAAAATATAATTGATATGAAAGACAAGGTTGAGATGGCATCGGTGTCAGCCCTGAAGCCATTTTTTAAGCTGGAGACATTTTGGGAGCATCTTCAGGGCTGCCACAGTTGGGCCAGTTGGAGCTGTGAGAACTTAAGGGGGGAGATAGAGATAGCTGGGGATGTGTAGCCAAAACAACATTCTTTCCCATGGGAGCCAAGGATATTCTACCAGGCATGAACCAAAGCCAGCCAGGATGGTGGCTGCGACTCGGTTGAACCATGTGATGGATTGTGAACTGAGGGGAAGAATTTTGGAGTTTGATTTGGGTGGGGAAAACCTCGGGTCCTCCAGAGTCGAGTTTTCCCAGATGTGCCAAAATGATATGCCTAATACATCTATACTTTGAAAATATGCCTGCCTTGGAATTTTGATTCAGTTGGGTGTGTTAACTGGAACCCTGACATTGGGCACATAGAAACAATGAAAAAATGCCAAAATGTATCCTAACATGAAGTCAGAATGTTAGAAATGCAAAACAAGGAAGGGACATTTTATCATATGTGGTGGTTATGCACAACAGCAAAAAAGTAAGGAATTGACTACAGGAAATTACAGAATATAAATTAGAATTAAATCCAGAACTGTTCTTGTTAGGTATGATTAGAGGGAAAGTAGATAAGCCTGTCCAGCACATCATTATACACATAATTACAGCAGCAAGGATTGTGTACGCCCAGGGGTGGAAGCTTGAACGCCCTCCATCAGAAGAGGCTATAATACAAAAGATTCTTGAGTGTGTGGAAATGGATAAGCTCACAATGGAATTAAAGGGTAAAGAGGAAACAGAATTCTATGCAGTCTGGGATAGATGGTATATTTGGTTAGAATGTAGAAATAAGATTATTGTACAAACACTATGTAGATATAAGGAGATAATTGACACGGATCTGTTATATTTGTATATTGGTTATGAACAAATTAATAAAACTAATAAAGTTTTTTGGGGAAAAAAGAAACAATGAAAAAAGATTGGATTGCAAAATATACACAGTTGTGAATGGGTTGACAAAAAGGAAGGGCAAGTAGGCTTTTTAGTGGATGGAACTAATGAGATCTTTAGAAAGAGAAAGTTGAGAAGGTTAAGAAAAATTCAGTGCATGAAATGTGATGGAAGCAAGGATAGTTTTAAAAGGCAGAAATGTATGAAAAAATATAGTAAATAAACTAATTTGTTTCTTTATCTTTTTCATTTCTCATGCTTTTAATTTCTCTGATTATTTTTTTATTCCTTTTCTGCACTCTGTATTATGTCACTTATTCAGAAGGGAATAGTGTGATACAGTATTTCTCAACTTCAGCAACTTTAAGATGTGTGGATTTCAACTCCCAAAATTCATTGAGCATGCTGAGAATTGAGGTTGAGAATCTCTGGTGTGATAGATATTTTTGTATGTGTGTTATGATTAATAACCATACTTACGTGATGAAATGTTCTAACAACATAGCCAAGCAAAAACCGCATCATATATTTGATACAGCACGACCAGCTTATGGTTGTTACATTTGAACAAAAATCATATGCAGAAATACTTATGCACAAATTCTAAGCGGTTACTATTTGGGGAAGTACTATAATCAGTTAAACTTCTTTCTAGCTGAATGTATTTAAATGGGAGATGCCAGGCTGAATAAAAAAAAAACTAATTTGCTTTTCCTTAAAAGGCTCATGCAGGACTTCAGACTAAGAAATCAATCTTTAATGATATCAATATCAAAATGAAATTTTAGAAGCAAGGTAGGAATGTCTTTTGGCACATACTGTATGTTAGCATTTTTTCTGGTCTCACATTACTTCAGACCTTAGCAAGCACTCAGATAATGAGGATATTTAAAGGCATTAATACAGACAAATTTCTCTAATTTCTGTTCAGAATAAATCTCCTTAAGTGTCTATGTCTGAACATTTCAGCAGAGTAATGTTCTTGCATCTTGAGACTTTAATGGGAAAATGTTAAAATACTCACAGTGTAACATCCTCTGTTTATAGGATACAATTTACAATAGATAGTACAAACTCAACAGGAAATGATCTTTTACAAGAAAAGTAAGAATGCTATAAAGAAATGGCTGGGATAAAATTGAAATTAACCAGGTACAATTGCATGCATAATGGAAAGTTCTATGTGATCCTGAGCTGTGGGGCTTCATTGTCTTATAAAAGCCTTTAGGCTCTTACATTCTTAATAGGTTGATGGGGAAGAATCTGAGATTGAAGTTTCATGCTTCTTTCTAGTGATTGTTATAAAAACGTCTAATTTCTTAGCAGTGGAGAAACAAAATATATTGTGAAAGATTGTTAGGAGTGAGACTTCTCCCCCAGTGGTTCTTGCTAAGAGTGGGAGTTTAATGGAGGAGGAAGAACAAAGATCTCTAGTAACACAGAGGATAAGAGAGAGAAAAGAGGCTGCAGTTCCCAGTATTTTGTAAACACAGAGATATGAGCTCCAGGCAATATGGATTGCCTGTGAGTATTCTAGACATAGAGAAACTGTTTAGGGAAAGAGGTTTTCATGTTCATTTAAATATAGTCTTCTTTAAAGAAAACCTGTGATCTAAGAGAAGTTTAATGCAATTACATTACAAATGTTAAGCAATTTGGTAGATATACATGTCAATTGCATTTCTACTGTCCTCTTGGAATAATTTTTCTGAAATAGAGGCACTACAGGGTATGGAAGGATCTGAAAATAACATGCGAAACAGTCAAAATAAGTTTGCTTACATGTTCAAGGGATGGTTGCAGTCATTAATAGGTGCAAGATTTTGTAAAAAAAATGAAAGGAAAGACAATCTGGACATCTCTCCTTGTTTAGACTGTAGTGATAAAACAGTGGTAGTGACTACATTACTAGAAGGTACAAATATATGTGCCATGCTGGACCTCTGCCTGACCACTACCTATTTTAAATACAATGAAGGTTTCTACAGGCAAAAATATGGCTGTCCCATAGGTTCACTTGTGCCCCACCCCCATTCTGGCCAATCTCTACATGGAAGAAGTAGAAACCAAAGACCTAAACTCCCAAGTAGATGGATGATATTTGGGTCAAGATTAAAACACAGGAAGTGGAAACCTTCACCAAACACATCAACACTGTAGACAGGCACGTTAAGTTAACACGGGAATATGTTAAGGAAAATAGTCTGTCTTTCCTGGATTGTACAATACACATTAAGAAAGACAGAAGCCTCAACATTGAAATATTCAGAAAACCCCTGCACACAGATCAATATTTACATTTTGATTCTTACCACCCATTGGAGCATAAAATTGGAGTGATCAGAACCCTAGGCCACTGGGCTGAATGTTTGCCTACCAGCAAAAAGAGGAAAGAAATAGAATTAAAACGTATCAAGGAATCAGCCAGAATTTGTGGCTATCTCAATGGGGCCTCCATCAAATCTAGGAAAAGATCCAGCAGGAGCTGCTACATAACAGACAAAGAAGAGAACAACAAATGAAGCAATGTTTCATTCCACATTGCAGGAACATCTGAAAAGTTCAGGAGGATTTTCAAGCAACATACCATATACACACACACTTTAAACCCAAGAATACATTAAGGCAGTATCTTGTCCACCCTAAGGATAAAACACCCAGACACAAACTGAGTAATATGGTATATGCTGTGCAATGCAGTGACACATGTGCAGATCTGTATATTTGTGAAACAAAACAACCACTTGCATGGCACAACACAAGATAATAAATCCATCAAGACAAGATTCAACAGTCCATCTGCATCTAAAAGACAATGGTCACTCTTTTGAAGACAACAAAGTCCACATTCTGGACAGAGAAGACCACTGATTTGAAAGAGGGATCAGAGACCCATCTATATTAAAATTGAACAGCCTCTTTCAACAGAGGGAGAGGGATATGACACTATCTATTCCTTGTCTACAACACAGTTCTTTCAGCAGTCCCAAGAAAGTTCCACACCCATTTGAACTATGATTCAGGTGATCTTGAGAATACAGATAAACCCCCAAGTGGACTCAATGACTGTTAGAGAGCTAATAACTGAATTTAAGAGTGCTAAAAACCAGATGACTATAAGGAACATATTATAAATCCTTCCATTCCCTACCATTCAACCAAAATTGAAGAAGCTTCTTGAATGAGAAGCAAAATGTTTTCAAGGAAAAAAGCCAAGAAAGTCTAGTTGTCTTTTGAAAAGTACTTTTGGGTCATTTGGATTTGAATCTCCATAGACAGAAGACACCAAGTACAAAACTTGAGAAGAGCTGTGACATATCACACTATATAATCTGGTATTTAATTCTTAGAGCCATCAACTAGATGCCTCTGAAGATAAATAAAATAATGTTCTTTTATATTTATTTACGTCATTAAATTTATATGTTGCCTATCTCATTCTGCAAGTGACTCTAGATGGCTTACAATTAAATATATGGTATGTAAAATATGTATTTCAAATATATATGCAATTAGCACTGACAGCAATTATTAGACTTATTCTTCATGAATATGTCTGAACCCTTTTAAAAGCTATCAATATTGGTAGTCCCTTGTTTACAAAATTTCTTAGCAGTATTTTTCAAATCTATCACTATTCAAGCTCTTCTGGATGATCTACAAGCTCCAGAATTATGAAAAATTTCCCTGTTTAATTTCTCCTTACCAAGCATGTTTGTATATGATAGTTACTTTACTCCATACTTGAGGAAGGAGGACTTCCAATAGCACTAGCACTTAACACTTAGATTTATATATGACTTCACAGTGCTTCATAGCCGTCTCTAAGTGGTTTACAGAGTCAGTATATTGCCCACAACAATCTGGGTCCTCATTTTACCCACCTCGGAAGGATGGAAGGCTGAGTTAACCTTAAGCTGGTAGACTCAACTACTGCATTCTAATCACTGTGTCACCACAATTCTTATAGTTATCTCCTCTAGAAAAAAAATGCATATGCTAACTTTATAGAACATGGAATTATGTACGTGAAAAGGTGAAGACAATGGCAATAGATTCTTAAAGTCACCTACTCATTACTGGCTACAGTCTGAAACAATTGAATAATCTATCCTAGGCATATTATCTTCTGAATGAACTAATTTAAATCAGTAGACTTCCAAATAAACAGATATAGTATTACTCTGCAAGGTCACTATATATGTTCTCTCTCAATTATCTAACATAATTATTCAGAAGTATAACTATGCTCCATTGATCTAAACCCAAACTTTAATATATATACATATACATATACATATACATATACATATACAT
>JAOYMU010000002.1:28699602-28713944 GCA_025802295.1 Psammodynastes pulverulentus
GCCCTGCGGGACAAATCTAAGTACCCCGTGGGCTGGATCCAGCCCCCAGGTGTTGAGTTTGACACCTCTGTTCTAGAGTTTGCTGAAAGAATTATGAATTTGGGAAACAGGAGTACAATCCTATCAACCTCCCCCTCCCCTTTATAGATATACTTTTAATAGAGAACGGTGATTAAAGAATAAGAATACTAACAGCAACAGCATTCAATTATATAGATTTCTGAGATTTTAGAGATACATGTTTTAAAAAGTTTACCAAAGGAAGAGTTACTTTAAAAACTCTATATATTGTATAGAGTTTTATTTTTTTATTGACAACAGTGGTAGACTTTCCAACTTTTGTTAAAATCACATATAAATAAGTGGAACAGAATTATACCTAAAAACTTGCTGCACTGACAGAAGCTGTATTTAGCCTGTTATACATAACAATGCATTATATTCCACAGTACAACTAGTCGTGTCATAACAGGGGTCAATTCCTCACCTGACAAGCATGAATATATAGATAGAGGATTTATCTAAGCCATGTGGATTGCTACAGTCCTTCTTTCTCATTTGCACAAGTACTGTAAAAAATTTCTGGTTTAGTAGTACACTATAGAGTTTGTATGATAATCAGTCAAGTTGTCCAGTTTTTCTGACATTGCTTAAGCTGTGGTAGCAGAATGATTTCTTGATTATGTCATTGTTATATAGCTAACAACACTTTGTTTAAACCAAAGCACAAACCAAGAGCGTTTGCAGAGCATATCATCATGACTTAACTATTAAATTCAGAGAGGTTGACCAAGATAGCAAAAGATGTAAAAACGAAGTGTTAGGTTGAAAATAAATAAATAAAGGAACTGGCTACAGAAGACCGAGGGGAATAATGATAGCAGTTTTCAGATATCCAAAAGATTGTCACACAGAGAAGGAGCTGGACTTTTTCCTCTATCATCTTGAATGTTACATGTCCCATGTTTTTTTTAAAAGTAGAATTTTTGTATTTGACCTTCATTTGAAACAATGAGGCAAGAGTCAGATGCAATCAGATATTTGTAAAACACATTCAATTTTCTGCCTGTGTGTTCAGATCAATTCTTAATTGGAAACCACATGACCAAAACACTTGGCTTAATTTTTGTTTCTTCTCTCATCCTCTCCTTTTATACTCCCAAGGAGCAGTTGTGGAGAATTTAAAAATTTTAAAAATTACACACACCCTGGTAGTATTTTGTTACAATGAAAGTATATTCCAGTATCTATTGCGGATATTTTCTTTTCTATCTTGAATCATTATTATTTTGTGCAGGGTTTTAAAATATACTTTATAATATGGCTATTGTTTGTTTTGTAAACTACATTGGAAAGGTTGCTGAAGGATAGAATATCCATTTTAAAAAGCAAACAAGATTATGTGACAATATAAAAACAATTTTGATAAAACCATGCATAATCCCACTGACATTTAAAATTGTGTGTGTGTGTGTGTGTGTGTGTGTGTGTGTGTATTGTGCTCATATTAAAGTGGAATTATATGTAATTGAACCAATTAGCTGCACACATCACATTTCCTGAATTTATGTTAGAAATTATCTAATTAATCAGAAGTAATTGAGTAAGAATGGAAATCAGGGAAAGGCATATTTATGTAACAATAATAAAAAGAGATGCAAAATATGCTAATTTCTAAGACTAATAATATATTGTGAGATGCAACCTATTATCCCTGGTACAGCCCATTCAGGGATTTGCCAAAATGGACAGCGAGCACACAATTGGAAATAATTGGATTTATGTATGTAACCACACCCAAACTTTTTTCTAATTGGCTGTAAGTAGATCTGGCTTACTCAAACTCTTCATCAGAGAGAATTTGCTTTTGGAATTTCTTTCAAAGAAATTCAGTACAATGTCACTGAGGTTTCCAATGTTTCCATCGATGTATGTCCCAACTTTCAGTACATATAAAACCGCTTTTTCAGAAGTCTGCAAACTCCCTAACTTCCTGTAGTTCAGTTAACTCCCAAGAGAAAACTTCCTACAGATTTACACCCCATTCAGTTTTGCAGATTACAAGTGAACACAGCCAGGTAGGCTTCAGAAATTGTACTAGCAGTATCTCCTTCTGCTATATTTAGAAAAATGATTTCTGTTATTAACATTATCTCTGGGAGATAGCTGCATGCAATATAACTCAGTTGAAAGCTATTTAGTAAGTTCCATAAAACCATACCAAAGACCTTGAAAGATTGTTGCCAACAAAATAAGCAAAAATTTGGCTAGGCATCTAATGAAGCGTCAGGTACGCTTGTATATTTGGCCCATAATATCTAACATGATTTATTACTTTGTACCTTTATTTGGGCTAAGGCAATTATTATTCATTGAGTTTGTGTATTAGGTATTGTTGATCTGATACTCTTGATGTAAATAGACCAAAAGTCTGGAAAGCAAACTCTTCAGTCAATCGATTTGCTTCAGTTAAGCTATTTCCAAGACAAACTAAAGGTGACTTTCAGTAGCTAATACATCCCTGTTTAATAGCCAAATGTAAATAAGGCTTTGGTGCAAAATGGCCTGAAATGTTCTTTTAAACTAAAGAATGATCATTTTTAATAACTAAAGAGAAATAATTAAATGAACAATTATTATAGCTACATTTTATCTCTATCCATTCCTGAATTGGGAAGCCTTGCCCACAGTCAACCATGCCTTAGTCAGTCCTGCTTGGACTACTGCCATGTGCTATAACATGGGACTGTCCTTGGAAAGCATTGGAAGCTGAAGCTAGTACAACTTGTGTAGTTTCTCAGGTGATGATAGGTGTATTCTTATATACTCTGGTAACTCAATCTGTCAAGAATGGCCTTGGTTGAATAGGAGGCTTTCCAGTGCTAATCATGGTGCTGGTTATTAGGATCAAAGCCTTATGTGATTCCAGACTGTGTTATTTATAGGACAACCTTCTTCTGTCCCTCTGTCCCTCTGATCAAGTTGGACAGGGTCAACTCACTCTGAGTCCCATCCACATGAAAATGCCACTTAATATATATGTTGAAGAAAATAGAAAAAAACATCTGGAATAGCTCTAGTCCTTCCTTCCTGAGTTTCAGGAAAACAGTTAATTTCTGGCTGTTCTACTTAATCCAGGAGCAATGTACACTGTGATCATTGTCTGAAACTGGCAGACAATGATTTTGTAGATTTTGATAATTTTGATATTGCTGGTGGTTTTGTTAATGGTGCTTTTCCATATAGGTTACTTCTTTTTGAGGGTGTTATTTTTAATCTTTGAAATGATTAACCACCAGAGCCTTTCAAATGAGTGCCATAAAAACACACTCATAAAAAAACTTATGATTTTCTTACTTAAAATTTATTGTTTTCTGATGGCATCTACAAAAATCTCAAATATAAACTTAAAACAAAAGTTCTACTCGGGAAGAAAAATTGCATGAAAGGTTGACAGTTTGTCCCCGACCTCTATAGTTCTCACCTTCAAATACATGCTATAAACCTCTATTTTTTAAAATCAAATATACAGGTGACCAATATAATTTTAAGTATCACAGCTAAGCATATAGTATTTGCTTGTTTTTCCTCCTTAAAATCTGCCTTGGTCAAGAAAAATGTGTTATGTTCTCAGGAAGCACAGTATCAGGAAGTGGAAATTTATTTACCTGAAATGAAAAACGGATTGCAGACTTCAGGGATATATCAGTTTGGAAGATGAACAAACTGTAGACTTGACACTGGGCACTTGGGTATAGGAAAAAAAGATTTATCTTCAGTTTCAAAATGTAATTCAATCAAAGTATCTTAGTTGCAAGGTTTTTTTTTTTAAAGGCTCCTGCGTTATTCTCCTAAGATTTCAGCCCATAGGAATAACTCAAAAAACAGCAATAAAGCAGTTCAGGGGACTGGGGCAAATCCACAATGAAAACAAACCAGCATTACAAGTCTCAAATCAAGTACTTGTGCTGAATTTCAAAGAAATACACTGGAAACTGATAGACTAGTTTTAAGCATATGGATCTGGATGAATGCCACAGTCAAATCTCCACTCATAGTGAAGAGAAATTTAATGAACTGCTGCAAATTCTTAAACCAGTGCTTCTACCTCCATTATTTTCAAAAAATATTTTAATTTCTTTTAAACCCTTCACTGTTGCTTCATTCAGTCTCCATCAAAAATATTGTATTTTCATTTATAAATAACCTTGAAGGATTATGATCCAAAAAAGTATTTTTTAATATCTCTACTTTATAAACTTTAGGAGCAAAGTTTTTTGAAATCCAAATTGAAAAAGATCTATGTTTTTCGAAAAAGTAGTCTCTCTTGTGGGCAAATTATGTTTTCTTTTAATTTTTTGAAATAATGATTCCCCCCCACACACACACTTTTGAGGAGAATCTGCTTTGGCCTAGTGGTTAAGGCACTAGAATACAAACCAAGAAATTTATGAGTTCTATTCCTGCATGAGGCTTGGCTGGGTGATTTGGGCTACTTATTCTCTCTTATCCACCCCACATGGTTGTTGTGAGAAAACAGGAGGAGGAAGGACTATTAAGTACGTTCACCATCTTGAATCAAAAAAGTGGGATAAAAAAGAAGTAAATATATATTCCACATTAAATATAGAGCCAACCCAAAAAATTTAAAAAATTGATTCTTAGTTCAATATCATCCTTTTCAGTTTCCTATTGTACCTGTTGGAAATTTTTGCATAGTCTCCTGTGATGCCTTCATTTGAATTTACTTACTAAGGTTACATATGCATTTGTTTATGTATTTTTCTATTAGATGGTAAAACACAAAATTGTGATCTATTGTTGAACAGTCCATTACCATAATTTGAGGCAGAAGACCCAAGAGCTTTGTAGAGTGCAACTACATGCCTGCTTTGCCAATTACTTTATTTAACCAGATCAGCTTGTTATGAATCAATGCTGAACGTCATTGCAAAAATGTAATATTTTTGCTTTTTTTTCATCCACATTTGAAACATCAATTTGAATTACAGAGTTTCTGCAGTACAGAATTTTCTTCTTGTTACTAACTCTGACTGTCATTGCTATTAAAGTAACTCTGACCATTCATTTCATTAGAGATGAATAACCTGCTACCTAAATTGGATACTGGTCTGCACCTCCTATTCAATCTCAGTAAACTGCCATTGTATTGAAAAACAATGGTTCTGAACAGCTTATTTTTGCATCTTAAAACATACTGACCCAAACTAATGTTTCCAGTTCTCAGCATATTACAGCTTTTCAAGCAGACATATGCACACATAGAGATACAAACTATATATATGTATATATGAATGAACATTTTGCTGAATAAGTCAGTCAACTTGAAGATAATGTATTTATGCTGAAAGCTAATTTGGGTGTTCAAGATTTGTTAAATTATTTTAATATTCTTCTTGAGTTTCACATTTTAGTTACTTCATTAGATTTCAGTGCCTCATTGATGCTGGTTGCCTACCAAGTTCTGTGAGAAAATTACTTTCCTTCAGAAAGCTTGTATGGGCTAGAGGGAAAAAGTAATTTATGGTTCAGAACTAAGCAAACATCTATTTTCAAAGTTTACAAATGGCTGCATAAAAATATTAAAGCCATCTGTAGCTACATGCTATAGTAATGAAATGCTATCTTCAAAATACTTTGACAAATGTAACATTATAAATAGAAAAGTAGAAGAAAAACAGCTTCTGATGTTCATTTGTAAGTACAGTTTTTAAAACCTGTGTAGCAGATCCAATCAAACACAACGGGCAAACTATATATAGTATGTTCACACAGATTAGAGGGTTTTTGGCCAATATAAGCATGAAAAATTGAAACAGACTGAGAAGAAGAAACATTGGGCTAAACAATTCCATTCCTACTATTGCCTACAAAAATTTCCAGCATAGTTGCTTCTTATGATCCAGGATTAGCAGTAATGTATTGTATTTTTCCTCGGGGTTTTGGCAGGAAAATCCAAAATATCTCTGTTTTTATTAGAGTTGAGTTAAAAGGAGTTGCTCTGGTAGAATTCCTCAGAACTGACCAGAATAGTGCATTGGAAGTTTCAATCTAGACTGTAATATTCTAGTTGGGTTTTATTACAAAAACGAAATGAAAACAATGAAATATCCACTCCTAATAATAGACATCTGGTTAGACCTCTCCTTTCATTCACCATCGAATATCACTGACCATAAATATGGACAAGAAAGGGAAAAACTCTGTAAACTGATCACCCTACTATATTTCAACAAAGCATTCTGGACTAGTATTTCAATAGACAAGAGTGGTCTCAAAGGAATTTGAAGATAACTGTGCTACTTATATAGATTATGTTCTTTTAAAAATGAAAATCTATACACTGAGATGCTCAAAATGTCAGCTGGATGTTGCTGAGCCAGATCCCTTCCTGAGCTCCTTGACCAAGTCTCCATTGTAGTCTCCTTACCTTTTTATGTTGGTGGCTTCAATAACATCAACCTCCATGTCTTAGAATCTGGGGGTAAAGAGTGCATGACCTCTATGGTGAACATAGGCTGGTACTTATTGGAGCCCTAGGTATTTTTGCTTTGGAACAATTGTTGAATGATATGAATTTGGCAGGCATAACATTTAGCTCTATGTGATGAAGGCTGGGGTGATAATCTTGCCATAGTATCAGAGACTCCTTCTAGCCCGAGTCCAGAGTCTGGACTCAGATAAAATTGATATGATGCTTCCTAGTTAATCTCCTGCCACTTGTAAGCTGGTTCCTGGCTCCTCCTTCATACAGGTTGTGCATTTCCAGCATACTTATCCAGTAGTAGCTGGACTCTAAGACTACCTAGGAACATGCAAAGGTTAGGGACCTGCTCTGTAAAGACAATCCTATCCTTTCAAGAATGCAATACCATAGTTGACTGAGAACCTTAATGTACAAACAGAAATTTCAAAAATTGTAGTTAGTACAAAAATGAAGTGATTCACATGCTAATTGGCACTAGTTCAGTCCCATGAACATACTATACCTATACTGCAAGCCATGAATAGGCTGCCTGTAACTGAAAATGCTGAGTTTTAGCATTTTATAAAGCCCTATATAGTTTGATACCAAGATAACAGTATTGGGTGCTCCTGAAAATTGAGTGCTCCTGAAAATTGTTTCAGTCTAAATAAGTACGTAAGTATTCCTGTGCATAGATTATAAATTAGAAAACCAAAACTGCTTTGTTGTACTTGGTCCAATCCCTGCACCATTGATATCCCTGATAGGAAAAGCATATTTATCTGAATTTGCACCTCTGCATAGAAATTAGTTTACATGAAGTATATTCAGATGTCTGAATCACAGTCTTTTTAGTATCCAACATATCCCCTGTGTTCATTTAACATACAGTATCCCATATATGTTGCTGTTTCCACAACTGCTATGATTTATCCCATAACAGCTACAGGATGGGATGAAGTTGAGATTCTAAATTATAGGTTTTCTGAGCAGAAGTAGTAGAAATGTCATATTAAGTTTTAGTTTTCTTAGTAGTTCCTGATTTTATTGCATGAAACCATGAATGCACAAGTGGGACCATACATCTGAGTTCCACTAAATTATTTCCAGGCTTGTTGGCTCTGTCTCTGACATCACTGAGTGTGAAGATTTGGAGATAAATGTTGGAAGCATGTTTGGCTCATTAAAGTTCCTAATAATTTAGGAGGATTCTAAATATGCTTGGTTGAAAATGTTTAACAACCCTTTGGGGCCTACTTGTTCAATGTGAGGCAGTTCAGAATAGGGACAGCATCTGCAAAGACAATGAAGGAGGGCTTCAAGTGCAATTCAGTTCCTTCTACTTGGGTTCAGGCAATAATTCCTCAAAAGAGCTAGTGTGAAATCAATTAGCTAACAATGTGGCCTGAAGATGAAACTATTAGTTTAGGATAATCTAAATCCTCTGTCTGTCTTGTTGCATGTAGCATTTCCTCTCCCCTTAATTTGTGTGCCATTCAAACACTGACTCTGCCAAGATGCCTGTGTTCTGATAAACTGTGAGGGAAGAATAAAGCCACTGTGTTAATAATGGGGCCAATTAAGAAATTAAGTCATCATTAGAGGAATTCCACTGAGGAATCTGAGGGTAGTGTCTGGGGTGGATAAGGGGTTAAACCATAAACTATTAGGCTCTCCTCGAACAAAATAAACCATTGACAGCAGCACGACACTGAAACCATTTGTAAAGATTATAAAGACTCCCAGTTGAAAATAACTCATCTTGTGATATACAGGAAATCCCCCCCTGAACAAAAACAAATGAAAAAAGTGGACTTTCAGAAAGATTAAATTATTTTCTAATTACAGAAGCAGAGAAAATATAACTATAACAAAAATTATGAATATGACAAGGAGGTTGAGAGCTGTTGAGATGACAAACCAGTGATATCCATGGCAAGCTGCCAACAGATGTTATGCTCATTGAATATTGATGAAATAATTGTTACAAAAAACACCAGTTGTACAATTACATATTTAGAGACATAACATCTTGGTGCAACCCGAGAATATGGCACCAGGGACTGAAGACTGATTAAGATAGTAGTTTATGCCCTATATTGTTGATGAAAAGGAACATAGAAGTGACAGAGACGATCGTAATAATGAGGGTTAAAAGGTTCCTGACATGGGGAAAAAAGAGATTGATAATGAATGAACAGTGACTGAAATGCATTAATTTTGAATAGCTGTTGAGATGGGACATAAATGAGGCAAGAACATCATTTTTAAAAGCCATCCATTTGCATATCAAAGGAGGATGTGTAATTTGTGTATGCCAATGGCAACCATATCCTCTGAACACATACCATTGTATAGCCAGAATTACATCATCTTCATGGAAAAAAGAATTGAGTATCTTGAGAAACTTCATGACTTGCTGGTTGAAATGCTAAATAGAAATATTGGACATTGCAACATTTTGCACAGTTGTTATTGCCAAAATGGAAAATTATGTTTTTATGTGGTAGTTGTGTGTTTATGTTGATATGATGTATGATAACCAGCTGTATTTCTCTGCCCTAGATTAACTGGGTGAGTCTTTCCCAATCAAGGTTTTGTCCCAGAGCCTAGAGACTATGGATGGGGGAGAATAGCCTTTGGATCAACTGTGGAAAGACCAAAGGACTGTGGGCTCTAATGCCAACCAGATCCATAGGTTTTCCACCCTTAACTTTACCATGGTTCCTGCTCGAAGGCCAGGTGGCAACCATGGTTATGAAGACCTTTGCACAGTTTATCTTGCATGCTAATTGTGCCCATTACTGGATAGGAGGTCTTGCTCCCTCACATCTCATTTGCCTCCCATTGGTATTATTAGTTCAGAACACAGCAGTATAGACAGGTTTGGCAATACTGTATTACCAGTCTGCTAGCCGCAGTAACTTCCAGTGGGTTTCTGGGCTGTCCTAATGTACTGGCTATCAACAATAAAGTCTTAAATGGCATACAGATAATATTCTTACTTTTTAAAAAAAAATAGACAATGGTAAAATTGCAATTATGTAAAAATATAAAAAGAGCCCTGGACTAGATTGAATATAGCATTTAGTGTCACACGATAGCAAACCTGAGGTATTGAGAGAGGTCACAAACATGGAATAGATGGTAATATCAGTTTATTATTGTTCCCTTGTATTTAAAGTATGCCTCCTATAATCATATATTATCATCAAGAGCTCTAGTCATTGATACTTGATGCTCCATGTTTTTATTTAGATCCTTTTAAAACATCTGTATTAATAATTATCACCACAGCTGTTGCTACAATTTAAGACAAGAAACTGTATCAAAGTATAGGAAAATTGCAGCACAAAAAACTTTTCGTTTTCATTCTTGAACAAAGATTCTGATGTATCTAAATGGCAAAATAAATACATCTACAATATTAAACCTAACTTCAAACAAGATTTATTTCATTTTACAAAACATATACATAATACCTAAATATCTTATAATGCCTAAAATAACTCCAAAAATCTTGTAGCGTCACAGACATCATGGCTATTCTCCTACACAGAAAGAATGATTATAATTCTGAAAAATCTTACTTCTCTTTAAGTGAAAGTTATGCAATTAAATCTAAATATGCAAAAGAAATACACAAGTAACCTCACTTATTTAAATATATTATTACTTTTATTAATAAAAGTAAATATTTTAAGACAAAACACCATTATAATACTATCAAGAAAGAATTGCTATGTTTAATGAGACTAGAATATTCACTACAATTTATTTGGGCTCTATTTTGATAGACATAATTTATACAAAAACATTGTTCTCTCTTTCTATCCCATAGCACTTCTCCCAAATCCATGACATTATCATAGGGAAAACATGGACCACTTTCAAACACTGTTATTTGTGTTAGTAAGACAAATTTAAAATGCTTTCTTCTATATTAGTGGATGACTAAAACAAAAACTAAACAAAAACACAGTATTTGCATTGAAAGTATAGCAATTAAAATTTCCACTGCAGCACCTGGCTGCAGTTTAATTTGGACTAATTTCAAATGCAAACAATTTACTTAAAGCATTTATGAAATTAAAAACAAATCCTGCTGAACAAAGAGAAATGAAAATTGTACAAGAGTTGTTACAGTAAAACAATTGCTTTAATTAAATATTATTTAACTGCAACCATACTTAAAATGAAGAACTTGCTATCCTTGAATTCTAATCCTAGAAAGCAACACATTTTTAAAGTTCAAGCTTACTTTAAATTATTCAAATTAAAAAAGAAAGAAAGAAAAAAGAGAGGCCATATCTTTCAAAGGAAGAATACAACCAACCAACCAACAAGCAAACCAGCCAATGGAAGAACAATGGAAGAACAATCTTACAGTAAACTTTAAACATTTTAAATAATGACAATAGCTTTGGGTATTCTACATATTTGTGCCACAACATTCAAATTTATAAAGTTAGTAGCAATGCTTTTGAACCATATGTTTCAAAGTTCTTAAATCGAAAAGGTCTTATTGGTAGTTTTTACATCTAAAATTAAACCATCAAAGTTATAAGAATACATTTTCTTGGGCTTACAAAAGACACAAACAGGATGTTTCTCATCGTGAATATACCTAACCTCTTCTTGTTATCACAATTTAAAACTAACATAGCTAGTTTTAATAAATGAAGTTTATAATGCATGTCTGACCCGCTTAATAATCAAATTATAGCCTATGAATGAATGGGATGCTGCAGTTAACTAAATTTGTGAGCAAAAACCCTTGCTGAAGAGGATAGGTCTGAGTCTTGGAAGAAGTAAGGTTTATTCACATTTAGTTCAACCTTGGTTTATTTTGCTATATGTATAATGGCATAGACAATCCAGCTTTGGTGAACTTTCTAAGTGCATATAAACAAAATTAATAGCCCTACCTTTTGTGTAGCTTTTATCACCTGATCCTTGGCATCCATCTTCATCATCACAGTCTCCACTGGATTCTGTCTCTTTGCTCGCTCCATTCCCACTGCTGCCTTCCCTGTCAATCCAACTTTCAGATTGTAAACTTGTGTGGGCTGCCAGCTACAATGCAAAATATTGGCAAAAGTATTCAGATTTCTAGGAGAAAAAATGTAATAGTTTTTTTTATCATTGCTCAGTTTTCCCAATAAAGTCAGAATTAGTAGTTTAATATAAATCATTAAAAGCAATGTGAACTACTAAATGGAAGATAGAGCATTACTGATGAGTTTATTATTGAAACTCAAGGCATTTTATTAGACATACTTCTGCACATATAGTCTTACCTTCTAACATAGTCTTTTGAGCATTTTGGTTCTTTTACAGCTACCGTATTAAATTTACTTTCAATACTATTGGTTTCAGAACATATCAATTGGCTATCAACTGCCATATTTCCTATCTTTAGTTATTTACAAGTTTTTCATTCACATTGGATTTATATTACCTCCAGTAGCTGAGGCTCTCTATTCCTCTTAATAATACTTACTGGGAAATACAAGTTGGAAATTGCTATTGTGTTCAGGTCTTGAGGGCAGTAGTCCCTTAACAAGAGTTACTTGACTTCTGCCAATGCATACTCAATTATGACCTCATGTCCTCTGTCAGCAGGCATGGCCTTTAAATCAAATATTATCTGACTTTTTATCTAACAAGCTTATTTATTCCAGAACAGCTTTCTCCTGGTGTGGTGCTTTCCCAATAAGAGTTAACCACAAATTAGTAAGCTCTGTGACCTTAATTAGTTGATTAGTGTTCTCTCACCAGCTTGCACTGCTGCCCGAAATTGACGCAATCCTTGTCAGTTACACTTTTGTCTTCTAAACAGTTCTAGCATATTCTTACCATTGCGAAATTAGTCTATCTGATGCTGGAAAAAGAACTGTCATATACATGTACAATTTTTTCATTTTTCATTTTTACTGTAATTTACTCTAACACTATAAAGTTAAATAGTTAAACATGTCCTCCTCTCTCCCTTTCCAATTTTTCATATCTTTTGCCTATCCAGTTATCTACTAACCCTACTTTTTAGTATCTAGTTGGTAACATGAAAGCATTCCTTCTGTTTTATCAGTTTCTGCATTAAAAATACTATTTTTCTGCATTTTCTTCTCCATTGTCTTCAAGAAAGATTCTTGCTACTAACTTCCAGAGTCGAATTTCCTGTTTTTAACAACTAACATACCCCACCATTCATATAAGAATCTCTCTGAAGGTTGGTACAGTGGTGGCCTCTAAAAGAAGTGAATAATGAATTTCTGTTTGAACAGCAGAGATATTTGGCATGATTTGAGACAGGCGGAATCTGTTGTGTATATTTGCATTTTGCATCATTCAATGAATCATTACTGTCTTTTATGGAAGGTAACAAAAGCATTCATCATCAACAAATGTCCCTTTCTCTTGGAGAAAAATTGAATAGTTATTCATCTCTATTTTTAAAAAAGGTTCACCCAGTGTCACACTTTTTGCAGATTATTTCATTTATGGGTGTCAGAAGCATGATTTGTGCTAATAAAACAATATCCAATAGTTAATTTTATTTTTAAACAAGTAGTTTGATGTTCTCATAGCTGCCATTCATTGTTTAAAAGCCTGATGTCATGCAGACATGGCTGAAAAAACTGCTGTTGGTAACATTCTGTACAAGATGAATACATGCTTAGTTGTCTCTCAGATTGCTGATGTCTTTTGATTGTAAGATCATGGAGTCAGAATGAACTGCAAAATTTATTTATCCCACCTCCAAATGAAGCAGAAAATCTCCTGCTTATATGACTCCAGTAATCTAAATCTTTAATAATCCATCCCTGTATTTCTTATATTAAAGGGAGTTTTCAAAAGTGTTGAATAGGTTTTTCTAAACGTTCTAAAATGTCTTAAGGGTTCTGCATTTGTGAATTAACTTTGAAACTTTCCTTCCTACCCTATAAAAAAGGTAATTTGAATTGGATTGAATGACTTGCATTTTCATGCCACTGAATATATGATATCAGTCAAGATTTTTTTTGCTCGCAGTTAGTCTTACTTTGAGCAAAAACTGTGCATCTTATTACAGTAGTATGCTATGTTGAAAAACCTTACCCAACCTACTGCCCATTAATTGAGTATCAATTACCAGAAAGCCATGTTAGCATAATCTCTAAGAATTATGGAATTAAAATCCAATAGGAAAAAAGGCATTTGGACATTTCAGCTGTTTGGTTAAAGTTCTGATACTTATTCTAACCACTAGTTCATGCTGTGATACTTTACTAACCCTGCTAGAGACCTATTTGATTTGCAAAGTTTATCTGACCTTTGCATTCTAATTTTATATACTAATCCCTGACTTGTTTTGATTTTGATTAGCAAAGGCCCCTGTAGGGAAACAACTTATTTCTATTTTTTTTCCAGTGCAATTTTTTACTTTATGTATTAGTACTTAACACAGCAAGCTGGGAAGGAATTAGTCTGCTATTGCAAAAGTTCCATATGCTGATTACCCCTGGCTGGTTCCACAGCTCTAGGATCAGGTCAGATAGGCAGTCATAGAATTCTACATGGTATCTTGCAGAAAGAAGTGAATCTTCTTTTACTGTATACACTATTTAGACATGGTTTGTGACCTTTTGTTCTAAGACAGACCACAGAATTACTAAACAGAAGCTCGTGATTTCAGTTTCTAAATGCTACAGTCTCATCCACTAAAAATAAAAAATATATATTGTAATGCAGTATCCCTCAACAGGTTTAACCACAAGATAGTAGATAATCTTTTCATTAAAAATTTTTTTATTATTTTCAAGGAAAAAGTGTGGCCCTACACAGGGCTTTTTTTCGGCACCAAAAGGTGCCG
>JAOYMU010000002.1:28803905-28816871 GCA_025802295.1 Psammodynastes pulverulentus
TGCCTGCCTGCCTGCCTGCCTGCAGCCCCTACATCCGTCCCCAGGTGGGTGGCCAAGGATACTGTTGGGGCGGCGGGACCTGCAGAGTCCTGATGCCGGTGGAGTGAGGCGGTGTAGGCACCGCAGCGGCGGCAGCAGCAGGAGGGGTCCTGGCTGCTGCCGGCGGCAACGAAGGCATGGCTGCAACAGCAGGAGGCATCCCACTCACCGCCGCCAGGTGAGACGGGGAAGGGGATGCTCTGGCCGCCGCCGCCACGGGAGGAAGAGGCGGTGGAGATGGAGGCAGCCCACCCGGCCCGGCTCCCACACTGCTCCCTGAGCACCTGAGCGTCTTGCACAGGTGCCTTTTGGGCCCTTCCAAAAGCCGGAGCCGGAGCCGAACATCTCTGGAGCTTCCGGAGCGTCCGCCGTCGTCTCCGCTGTCGCCGCCACACACCCCGCCGCCGCCGCTGTGCCAGGTTTCAGGGCTGCCTTTTGCAGCAAACTCATGGCCAACCACTAGACCTCCTCTCCTCTTCTTCTCCCGCCTCCTCCTCCTCATGCCGGGGCGAGCGGGGGCGACGACGACGGCGGACGCTCCGGAGACATTCGGCTCTGGCTCCGGCTTTCGGAAGGGCCCGAAAGGTGCCTGTGCAAGACGCTCAGGCTGGCATTCGGGGTGAGCTCGGAGAAAAGGTCCCGGAATGCCCTTCCGCCACGTTCCGGCAGAAAAAAAGCCCTGAGTTTAAGTAAAACTTAAACTTGCTTCTGCCAGAAAAAACAGAGTTCGGGAGGGTGTAGTGGCCCTCCGAAGCTCCATTTTCATTGGCAGAAGGTTGCAGGAAGCCATCGCAGCCGAAAATGGAGCTCGGGAGCCCGTTTTCTCTGGCAGAGTGTTTAGGCATCCCCAACATGAGTGATGTCAAGGTAACCATGCCCATCCTGGCCCCCCAAAGTCAAACACAAGCCTGATGCAGCCCTCAATGAAATCAAGTTTGACACCATTGCTCTAAGTTATAGATATTCATAACAGCTTTTACATTACATTGCATTATCCATTAGTGTATAAATTCTCTGCTTTCTAAGAACTGTCATTTACCTTACAATATCTTGTTCTTTTCACAACAGCATTTAAAGCATCAGGTAATCTAGAAAAAAAACTGCAGATAATGTTTTGGCAAAACTGCAGATAATGTGTTCATAATGTGAGCGGACCTTGCTTTCAGGTTTTTTAAAAAGAAAAACATAACTAATTAATCCAAACTAAATTGGACTTTGGTATGAAGCAGATCACACTTTCACACAACATGGATACCATTGTCTCCTAAGCTTCCCTAAGTAGTTTTTGGTGACTCTTACTCCTCTGCATTACTTTGTGCTATAGTCTGTATTGTTCAAAGGGGAAGATCTTTTGAGTAGTTTTGAGGGGGGAATGGCAGATTGTAAATAAGAGAAAGGTGAGTATGGTCTTCAATTCAGAAAATTCTAAATAGTAGCTTTTTTTTCTTACCTACAGTATTGGGACAAAGTATGCTTTCGGATATGACAAAGAATTATATAATACCATATAATTTCCTGTTTCAGAATAGTTAATCAAACTGATACATTGAGGATACATTTTTTTAAATGACTAACTTGTCCTTTGAAATCCAAGTATTTTAAAATTAAAAATGACATATGGTTTGTCATATGATATATGATAAAAATGACATATCCTAGTATTCAAATGTTTACATTAATCCTACTATATTTTCAATGTGATTTGCAGTTAACAGAAAAACTGGATCTCTTATTGGCTACAGTGCAGAAACAAAAGGTAGACAAATGCTAACAAAACTGTACATACATGGATATCAGTTGCCTTTTATCCAATTCCCAAGAATTCAAAAGGGCATCATAAAAATCAGAGAGTTCACACTTTATGGAAATAATATTGTGCATACTTCATATGCAACATGCACCTGTTAGGTGGAATAGATGAATAGATTTATGTTCAGCTTTATGCTACCTTATGAGAAAATTCATGTGCAAATACTTGTCTGCTATGAAACCTGATCTGTTTCAGATCAAATTCTGCTAATAAATTATTTTTAATCAACTTCATTGTCTAGTTGATTTTACTTTCTCATTTTGATATATGTTTCTTTGTATAGTTGATTGAAGGGATTAACTAAAAATGTTGTGTATATAATCTATCTATCTTTCTTTCTTTCTTTCTTTCTAATATTCTGGCAAACTAATTCAATTGAAACATGGAACACCATCTACACAAAATTTTATTTTAGCAACCAAATGAGTTGTGTAATCTTTAATAGGATCAAAAATAATTTCATTAAAACTTCTGAAACATTTCAAAAGATACTTTAAAAAAATATTATCAGTTGGTTTTATAAATGAGAAATTTGGGACTTTGCCAGTTGTTCAGAATTAGCTGTTTCAATTTGAAAGAATTTTAACGTAATTTTTCTTTGTGAACAAATAATCCATTTACCCTTTTCAAATAATTAATCTCATAATAATTATTAACAGATTCAGGAATTTTGAAAACTGTATAGAATTCTTCATCAATTTAAAAGAGGAATATAATCTCTATATGCCAATTCTCTGTGAATTGAGTAAGAAGGCTTGTGGGTTCACACTCCTAAATACATTTTCCTAAATAATTTATCAATCTGAAGTAATTATTTATTTGCTTTTAACACAGAAACACCTCTAAGACCATAAATTAAATGAGAGAATGATATTTATTTTAGTAGCATTAATTTTATCCCACAAATTTAAAGGAATTTAATTCATCAATTAACCTTTTTTTAAAAAAATGTTAACATATCTAATATATTTCTGGGTATATGAAGTCCCAGATATTTAAATAATCAGTAAAAATCACAAAACCCAACTGTTTATATAGCTGTATTGATCCGTTAGAGCCCAAGGGAAGTAAACATTATTATTTCTCCCAATTTATCTTATTGTGTTATTAACTTATTATGTTTTCTAAAGTACCATACTACCTTAATAAAATTAGGAAAAGAGTACTGGTCCAGAATTTTAGAATATCATCATCACACAAAAATAATTTATACTCATCGCCTTAAAATCTAACAACTATCTCAGCATGATGGGCAAAGTTTCAAGGAGCAAATTAAATGGCATAGGTAAAAGTGGGCAAAAAGATTTCTGTCATGAATTTCTGACAAGTTCTTAGATCTGCAGAGATCCATAAGAAAAACATCTCTCTCACCATCACTGGCATTTTAGAAAAGAATTTCCAATAATTATTGCTTTTCAATATTTTCTCTGAATCACATATTTGAACAACGCTACAAAAAACTTCTTTCTAGCATATTCCCATAGATGCAGGGTCCACTTTTCATATCATTGAATGCCACTTTGCACGGTCAACAACAACAACACTAGAAAAAAACCCACTGAAATAATAAAAAGGGACAAATCCTTCTCAGTAGGAAAGGAAATAACTAGGGATAATAAACTTCAGTATCACTATCAATTCCTTTAGAGCGCTGTGAGTGGGAGAAGATGTGAGCAATTATTTGCAAAGAGTGTATGCTGTCCTATTTTCATGCTCATGAGTAACTCGGCCAGTTAAATATGATATGATTTTGATATTTATAATATGAATATAGAAATGAACAAAATATTATTAACAGGACAACAGAGAATGAGATGGGTGGATGGAGTCACTGAAGTAGTTGGAGTGATCTTAAATGGACTCCAGGGGATGGTAGAGGACAAAAAGGCCTGGAGGAACATTGTCCATGAGTTTGCGATGGTTTGGACACAACTCCATAACCAACAACAACAACAATATTCTCTTTTTTAAGCTCCTCCACAACAGTTTCTGGACTTGACATAATTCAATCATTTGGTACTTGCTGTTATTTGACATTTCCATTACACAATAACTGAAATACTTTGCTCTATCAACTTAATAGTGCTCTTTTAAGAATTTAACGTGAGGCTTAGCAGATCCATTCTATGGCAATGGGTAGGAATCAGGAGGAAACCACAATCCCCTTAGGATGAGAACAGACATCTTCATATAAAATGATTTAAGTCACTTGGGGACTTATCTGTCAATAGAACCCTATGTACATTTATGGAGTCATCTGTTATAAATTATTCAGGAATCCTTATAATTGTACCAAGGAATAGAGTTGCTCTATAAGCTCTCCATGATATTACAACATATAATTTATTCCAAGAGAGTACATATTTGTCACAATGTCATGCTGTACGCACAAGTGCATAGTTGATAATTCACCACTGGGGTAGAATATCAACCAAATTAAGACTTCTTTTTAGAATTTGTGCAATTCTACTAGCCAAAATAGTTTTTAAGAAAAGTTGAATATTCAATAAATTATAATCTTATAAACATGCTCCAAGTTTCAGATTTAATAAAAACCTATTAGATTGAACTTCTATTGATTCTGATTCCTCAACCTATACTAAACAAGGCCTACTTATATTAAATATTTCTCTTAAAAAAACTGCAATGATTCACTTAACAACTATGGCTAGAAAGGTTGTAAAATGGGAAAAAACTCACTTAATAAATGTCTCAACAACATAGATTTGGGGCACAATTGTGGGTGTAAATCAAGGACTATGAACAATAAAACAAAGAGGTCTAGTAGGTTTCAATAAATATATCAAAAAACTTTTTATAACATAACTAGTGGAACCAGGTAATGATAATCATTTTATTAGGATTATGAAAAACATTGCAATTAGAAGCATATTTTATTACAACTTTGGTTTTTGTTCTTTGTTCAGACCTTTTAAATGTGAGTAAAATAAGTACCTCTGAGTTGTAATTGGAGAACCCACATTCTATACATATCTCAGGAATTTGACCCTGACCTTCAGACTATTATGTTCCTATTTAATGACATTTTTCCTCCTGCTGAATTTGTTTTTAAATGCTAGCACTGACATTCCTTTGAAATTCAAATTCATTTGTCAGTTTACATTTGCATTTGAATTTATACAATACTTCTTTCAAAGCAGGTGGGGGGTGGGGAGGAAGCAAATCTCATGACAAATAGGGATTTATCCCCACAAAGTGAATAGCATCAACTACAATGAAGCCATGGCAACTGTCAATTTAAACAGTTTAAAAGAAAATGAATTAGTGCAACCAACTCCTGAACTTCTGTGTTTTATCACCATTGAAAATACATAAGGATTTCTATATCACAAATTTCATTATAGTGAGGTTAACTTAAAATAACTATTATTTTAATCAGTTATTTCTGATCTAGAGTCATCAGCAGTTTCCCCCAGGATCTAAATCTGTATCATAAGAGAGAAAAGGAAGATTTTTTATTTCAACAGCAAAATGTTATCAGAAAATATTCCTTTTAAAGTAACACAGAATGGAATGAATTAAGAGTAGATCTGCCCTGCAAAATATTACTATGTCCATCCTTTCTTATTTTGCAAAAATATTAACAGCAACTGAAGACTAAACAAACTTTTATTGAACTACATTTAAGTTACATCCCTAAATTCACTAAACATACATAGCCAAACAGAGCACACATGTAGAAATTTGCACAGTTAGCAGAATAAATTATGATTAGAAATTCTAGGACAAAAAAACAGAAGAATAAGAGCAATAAAATAGGTACATTCTTTTTATTTTGCTTTGATATGCCCAGTTTTAATATTCTAGTAGCATTTCATCTGTTTCCGAACTCAGAATAGTGGTACTGTACGCTACAGCTTTTAGCAGTCAAGATTTTAGGACTCTGAAAAACCATGAAAATGGGCCCTTGGATTATAGGCCATTTACTCCTATTCTAAAATATCTAAATTCAGGACCTCCTATTTTTTTGAGTGGGGTGGGATAGACACATTCTGCATTTCAATTCTTGTGACGTTATTCAAATAATAGTAAAATCTAGTACCGAATTAAGTAGTTGTAGTAATGAATAAGTGTTTACCAGGTAAGGACTTAATCTTCTGCATATTTTATAAACTATCTTTCCAGACATAACATTTTTACAAGTATTTATAAATGAATAATTAGATTATTAGCTTTATGGATGTGAAGAGGGATAAATGTGCCCTATTTTAATACTTCATTTTTTAAAAAGTCAATTATTACGTTGTGACTAATAGCATAATAATAAAAATGGTTAGCAACCTAGCATTATATAGACTTCTGAAGGGATTATTTTTGAAAAATTGAACCCCAACAGTTATTTTTTCTAAGATCAATAGCTCCCAGACTTTGCCTAATGATTGCCAACAGCTTGATAAATTTCTTAATGGTGATAAAAATTGTGTTGCTCAAGTTTAACAACATGTTTTAATTAACACTGGCATAATTTGATGTTTCCAAATAAGGCATGTTTATTGTGGTTTTGGATATCTAGCCAAAAATCTGATAACTACTTTCCCAAAAAAATGCATTCTGAAATACTTTGTGCAGATTAGCACCCCTGAAATATGCCAAGCTTTTCAAAATAATTATTCTGTTTTTTGCTAAAGCAATCCTATAATTCTTCCAAATACTCTAATGCAGTGTTTCTCAGCCTCAACTGGAGAACTCTGGGTGATGAAATCCACGCATTTTAAAGTTGGCAAGATTGAAAAACACTACTTTAATATTAAATGTTCTAAGTAACTGAACACCATACAATGTTAGACTGATAAACAACTGAGATGGGAAAGATATTTAATGTTGCCTACGCTAGAATATAGAACATACATGCTGGTTTGGAATGCAGCTGTGCATCTTTGTATCTTCCACTATGTTTCTTTCTCCTCCTCCTGGCACTGAGCTTCCCAATGGAGGAGGTGGGAGGATTGCATCCGATATGTAATTTCGCTGGCGAGAATGAAGTTCACTCACTCCCTTCAGTCTCAGAGACAGAACTCTGAAAAATTCATCTTCGTGTCATTGTTCTATAAATCTCTGGACTGCAGAGCAAATTAATGTTATATTTACTTCATTTGCAACTAACCATGAACCTATGCCTATTTTGATAGAAATTTCACAGACCTTTGATAACTAAGAGGGCACATAGGTAGTAGATGTCTATGCAAAACACAGAGAAAATTTAAAAAGCTGTCAGATACTGCAGGTAGATTTCTCTGTACATTCATCTAATTTTTTGTGTCAATTCACCATAATAGCTGACACAGAACTCTTGCATTTTTATATTTCTCAAAGAAGAAGCAGGGCAAAATTCTTCAGTGGTACAACAATTAAGGTGCAGGATCAAGATGCACTAATTAAGTAAATGCAACAAAGTGTAGGGTCAAGCAAGGCACAGCTTACCTGTTATAATGTTATACCTTTTCAGATAGCTGATTAAGTACTAATTTGAAAAACGAAAGCAAGCTGTAAAATTCAAAGTTTTGGGGTTGTGACCTCTAGTAATCTACTTTTGTTCCAAATAGTGATGAAAAAAAGAGCTAAGGTCATAGACTTCCATGTATAACTCATTGTACATAGACACTATTTGTGTGTAATTGTAACACTGAAAATATTATGTAGATTTTTGAACTACACTAATTTTTATATTCTTAGAGAAGTAGTTTTAATATAATTAATATAACATTAAAATTCAAGCTGAGCACACAAATATTAAAGCATATGATCAAAACTAAAAGTCAACATAAATTTAATCTATTTAATTTTGGGTGGTCTTAGTAGTCCTGTAATAATAAAGTCCACATTTTAAGCAATCCCCTTTTTCTTGATCCCAATTAATGCCACATGTTATATGGAACCTGTCCTTTGAGATGATGGAGCAGAGAGTTGTAAATACAGTATAGCCAGCTACCAAAAGCATTTGATGATATGTTTCTGCTGTTTATTCATCAGAATGTGTTTCTATTGTTCATGCTTCCAAGTGATGATTCTTCTGTTTTTTCCCAACTGATTAATCTTTCCTAGAGCTTGTTTTTCCTGCCTTTAGGTTCATTTTGAAATGGAGGGTTAAGGAAGGTATTTTGATAGGTTATCACTGCTGAATAATAGAAGGCATTATCATTATTTAAACTAAATCTGGTAATTCTCAATTTCATTAAGGTTGGCTCTCTGTTCACTTACAAAGGCCAGAGTTATGCAATTATGACTTAGCAATGTGTAAATCCACATGTCAGAGACCTTGGTCTGAATGCTTATTCTGCACCAGGCAGCTAGAAATTTTTATTTTTTGGGGGGCCCAAATGGAAAAGCTATCATACAAATGGAGGGAAGAGACCTAAAATACCCAAGCATTTTCAATTGACACTCAGCTTTTTAGAAGAATCACGGTTATCTTTCCAATGGAACAGCTACCCTCTAATATGACTATCAGTAAAATTCCTTTTAAATCTTTCATTCTCTGCTTGACATTTTTGTGGTGGGAGGAGAGGAATAGACAAATATTTAACAACTCAGGAGTTAGAGTCTGTAGGAATTATTTAAAAAGGAATATCTTTAATTTTTTTTTAAAAATATAAATTCTAACTAAACTTGTTATTGAGAACAAAATGTTTGTATACAGGTCCAGGAAACAATTTGTTACAGCCAAAGTGGAGATGATGGAGAAATGGTCTTTATTAGATAGACATCTCTTTGTACATTTGGAAAGTCTGTTTATAATCAGCTGTCTCTGTGGGTGATAAGGAAGCTTTGGGTGTTTTGCCAAATCTCAATGTGTGGCCACCATATGAAACTAGCTAATTCAGCCCACTTGGAAATTAAGAGAATGCTTGGTTTAAAGGCAATGGAGAGAGAAGTGGGAATGCTGTAGCAAATACTTTCTTGAAACTGAAGAAAATTAAATCTAAGAGTTTGTAGCTGTTTCCACTGAAGTTCTCTGAGGCATAAACACATTTTCCATAAGTGTTAATTCTGTTTCTACTTAGAAAAAGAAAAGTTAATAACATTTCACAACCACTCACACTCTAGAAATCACTAGTAACTAAATAGAATTATCGTCTGTTTTAACTGTTGCTTAATAATAAGTGGTAATATCATTTTGCAATCTACTACTAAATTACACAGAACTACATGCACAACTGATATAGACACCTAAGGGTTTCGAGTATTGCATCACACTCCAATCTTGGGATTCGTAGTACTGTAGGTTCTAAAGCAATGGTATTTTTAAGTTATATTAGACTCTGAAATGGCCTAGAGGGGGGATTTTAAGTGGTAATATATAGTATTTCTATAATTTCAAAATGTGATTAATCAGCCATACTGAAATTGGGCCTTCTCTTTTCATACAGCTGAGTGACACCCAGAAAATTAGTAATATGAAGCAGTGGTCGGAGTCAAAAATGTTTACTACTGGTTCTGTGGGTGTGGCTTGGTGGGCGTGGCAGGGGAAGGACACTGTAAAATCTCCATTCCCACCAGTTCTCCAAACTACTCAAAATTTCCGCTACCGGTTCTTCAGAACTGGTCAGAACCTGCTGAATACCACCTCTGCATACAGTGACATCCTGCTAAAATTCTTTTTTTTTTTATTTCTTTGTTTAACCATACGTTAATCAAGACATTTTATTGCCACAGGCTGAAAAGCTGTTGAAGCCTCATTCCTCCAGGGATAATCAAGTTATATTGTCACTTGAATAGAAATGCTGGTGAAAATGCAGTAGTAATTAACAAATTACCATTTTCTGTCAAACCATGGCATCTAAAATCAGCTACCTAACATTTCTATCTAACATTACAGCAAAAACTATCTCTTGACTTACATATCTGACCATAGAGATAATATTTTAATTGTATATGTAACAGAGAGACAAGGAGAAATCAAGAGAAAATATTGCACAAAGATAAGTATGGTTAAAGAGAATGTTATACTGAGGAAAGAAATTAGAAAGAAGAGAGGGAAAAAATATTCAAATTATTTGTACATTACAGGGTTTGATCACTGAACAAAAGCCAAACAGTTTGTAAAGTGAAATTTAACAAGCCCTAGAAAAATCTGCTAATGACGAAGTTGCAGGAGTTGATGAATATCTTGTTTAAAACTTTGCAAAATGATGTAATTAAAGAACTTTAAGCTAAAGGACAATAGTGACATAGGACTAGAAAAGACCAATTTATATGCTTTATGTATTCATTTATACGCTCAAGAATTTGCAACCCAGCCTTCAACAATATAGAGGTAGTTCCTGGTTAATGACAGCTGTTGAAGCTAAAATGGCCATTGTTAAGCAACAGGATCATAAATTATGACATCACATGATCCCACTGCTTATGGATGGCAATTCTGACCCTCCTGGTTGCTGTTATTAAGCAAATCATCAATATCAACTCGCGAAGCATCCCTGACCTGCTCTCGAGTTGCCACCTGGGACAGCAAGAACATCAGGTGGTTGCCATTTTCAGCCTCCTGCCAATTTTCTGTTGATTTTATGTCTGAAACTGGCAAATTTGTATTTGGACGCCAAGCATGGATTACAATCGTGTGACCACAAGGATGCTGCAACAGACAGAACTCTGAAGACCAGTTTTAAGTACTATTTGTTCAGCATCATTGTAAGTTTGAATGAGTGGTCGTTAAGTGAGGACTACATATATAGAACAAAATGGCTGATGTAAAAGCTGGAGGCAGAGGCCCTCGAAATTTACATCATCAGCTGATGGATAATGTAAAGATGTTCCACGTTGCTTTATTGATTATTAAGGCATTGACTACATAAGTTACAACCAATTGTAGATAACTGTTATAAACATCTCCTCTTACTGAAGAATTGCCTGTTGGCTAAGAAACAGCAGACTAGAATATGAAGCAACTAAATTGTACAAAATTGGAAGAGAAGTTCATCAAGTTTATATACTCTCACTTTATTTAACATATGCAGAATGTATCATGAGAAATGCTGTAGTGAAAAGAATAGAAATTAAAATTGCTGAGAGAAAATCAATAGCCTCAGAGGTGCTAATAATACCATGCTAATAGCTGGAGTGAGGAAAATTGAAGAAATATCTTATTAAAGTGAAAGAAAACAGTGTAAAAATCTATCTACAATAATAAAAAATCCCTGAATTTAGGTTAATAGGCAATACCAATCCAGTAAAGCGTACTAATAGTAGTACTTTTATCTTCTTTGGCTCAGAATTCCCAAGGATTGTGACTAGCTGAAAATTGGAGATCTGCCTATTATTGATAAAAAAATGTAACAAAACTACACAATACTAAAGTATGGCGATAATGGATTCACACTAAAAATATGCAATATTCATGGCAATGATTTTCACAATTGTACTATGGCTGTGAAAGTAGGATCATTAAAAAGGTTGAATTCTTCCAATAGTGGTACTGGAGAAAATTGCTGAGAACATCTTAGATCCCAAGAAGTACAATTCAAAGCTAAATGAAGTGAAACCAGACTGCTTATTGGAAAGGCTAATGATAACATTTAAACTTAAATACTTTGTATGTAGAATACAAATAAATAGTCGGTGCTGAACACCCTTATGCATGGACAAATTTGAAAGCCGTCAAAAAAAGGCTGATTGAAAACAAACCAGGTAGATTCTTCCACTGAGGACAAAAGCATCATTTTTCCAAAATTCAAAGAAACAGTTTCTGAAATGACAATTGTGATATCCATCAAGTCATTAAGAGTTGGAACTAGTGGAACAATTGAACAAATACAATAAGTCTGATAAGTGAAACCATTGTATCACAGCTACTGCAGGAGCATTTTGACTCAAAATTTCTGAGAATGTTTCCCAAAAATTTGACTGTTGTATCTTTTAAGCAGTTAAAGTCTATAAGCCTTAGATTGTTTAAATAAGCTAATTTCAAATCAAGTATTTGCCAGCTATAGTAACCCTTTTCTGGCATAGCTTCCACCAATATACCACTACTATTCTTAGACTTTGTTATGTTCCCCAAAGCCATTTCTGGCAAAATGCAGTGTGGTTCTCCAAAAATAGGAAATGCAGTTCTTCTAATGTTTATTCATTTGGAAATAAGTCACATTGAAAAGGGGGATTTATTTTCAGTTTAATATAGTGTGCCATATAATCCTACGTTACATTTAATTCTCAGATCTATAAAAATTGTAGAATAGAAAATAAAGTTTCAGATTTGTGCATTCTTACTTGCGTACATGCACAAACACACACACTTTTTATTAGTCCTGTACTGGAAAGAACCATTTTTTTCTTGCAATCATTCATTTTTGGTACTATACATCAAACAAGGCCCTCATCGCTTGGCCTTGTCTCTTTTACACTTGGACATTATGTTCTGTACCAGGACATTCACGCTAGTTCAACTTTTGCAATGAAAATAGTTTTGTTACAATCTTATGGTTTTCTTTTCATGGAAAGAAAAAATCAGACCAGGCACAAAATACTATAGATTGAGCTAAGTGCAGTGCCATACCGTTTGAGCACAAATGGCCCATATGTGTTTTAATTTACAGTTCTCCCTTTAAAAGATGTTGCTGGTAACATTTTTGAAGAACCTATATAGATATCACTTCATATGAACCTTGACAGGATACTTCTAATGCACATTAAAATCAGCTGTGTAGGACATCACTTCCGCCCTCGAGAAGCTCGGAGGGAACTTTGTTTCCTTTGTCCTTTGTATCGTGGATGGGCTTCTTCGGAGGCACAGAGATCCTTGGAGGGGGTCTCTGCCGTTAAGGGTGGCTTGCCCATCTGACGGCAGTCGGGGGGCCCCCCAGCCTCGCCTGAGGCATCGCGTGCATGCTGGGAAGGAAAGGGGAACCTTTCCTTGCTTTTTGAAGTCGGAAGATTTAAAGAATGAGAAGTTGGGTTACAGCTCCTGTGGAGGAAAGAAGTCCCCTTAACTTGTGAAGCGTGAAGGATGGCAATAAATTAACGTGAGTGCTAATTCAATCAGCATGGAACGAAGATTGGAGAGGGGAGGCGGTACCCCTCTCGGAAGAAGCGGCTATTAACTCTTTCTTCTCCAGGAATGGAGAAAGGAAAGGCTCTTCTCTTTTTTGGATAATTTATTGGAA
>JAOYMU010000002.1:28819940-28837775 GCA_025802295.1 Psammodynastes pulverulentus
GAAATCGGTAAAATTGGTACACATTTTTTTTGGGGGGGGGGGAATATGCTGACTTTGTAAACTTCTTAGAGAGAGTTGTAAAGCACTATGAAGCACTATATCATTCTAAGTGCTATTGCTATTGCATATGGAGTCCTTTGGAAAACATTCTAAAAACCTTTCAGCCTTAAGTCAAGCCTTCCAGACAAGAAGCATGTCCATACGTATTAACTGTAATTTTATTGGAAGATTACATTAAGACAATCTTGAAAATATGAAAATACATCTTGCCTTTCCAGTGCAAGAAACTAGGGAGGGCCCCTTCTGAGACATTTGTCATATCTAGAAGAGATTGGACTGCCATTTCTCAGAAATGGTGTAGGGTTTCCCGCTTGGGTGGGGGATTGGACTAGATGACCTACAAGGTACCTTCCAACTCTGATTATCTGTTATCTGCTATATATATCAATTCCTTCTTTGAACTTATCTGTCACTTGGCTGATCATTTGTCATATCTCTTCTCCTGTCTACCAACATCATCCACGTGTACCATTATAAAATTTCAGTTAGTTCAAACTAGAACTAACTGAAGTGTTCATTGATCCTGTCCCATATAAACCTATTTGCCATAAACACTGGTTTTAATCCCTTTTTGGATCCAATTCAAAATGCTGTATTGGATCTTTAGAGCCCAATTTTTTTGTGTGTTTTATTGTAAACTATCAAGAGAACACGTTTACTGGGCACTTTAAAACATTTAAATAAATATGATCATAATATCATTTTTATTTAAAATGCTACAAAATAAATGATGAATATTCAAGGGTATCCAAAAATTATTGCAGTGGAACATCTCCTTAGTGCTATCAAATGAAATATCACAATGTTTAATATGAAGGAAATGATTAATATAGATTGCCACTCCTTATCTACTATATTCATCTCTTAACCCTTGTATTCAGTCTTCAACCAGGAAACAATAAAACTCACCAAAATCACAAAACATTCATTTTTTTTCCTTATCAACCAGCGAAAATAACACTGTGTTTGTTTTGAAGCTCTAGCTAATATGCCTTATCTCCCCTTTAACAGGTAAAAAAAATCATTTTCATTATAACTTTATGATCCAGAAGAACTAGCAAAGAATGCATCAAATCTAAAGTTACATATTTCATGAATAATTAGGACTTAAGTATTGTCTCTTTAAAAATGCAAATTGAGGAAAAAACTGAGTCACAATTTTCTCAGCCAAGTTGGCTTGTCTAGGTGATAGACTCAAAGATTCACTAATGTTTCTACCCAAATATATTGTAGTTGAAAACCATTTATGTATGAAGAAGCAAGATCTTTCAAATTTCAGAGATGGACATACTTCTAAAACATAGGTATAAGGTATCTCTTTTTGGTAACTTGAAAAACACCATCACGTGGTTTCCCCAATCCAGAAATACATCCAATTAAAATATCTTTTTGAATATTACTCTAGAAAGATCAGTGGAAACAGATGAATTTCAAGCTTAGTCTCTTCTGGAAATCTTTCACAATTACCTTTCTACCACATCTTGGCCATTCCAGCAAGTTGAGCTGTCTTTCATCACGAGATCACCATCACAAAGCCTTTCTGTTAAAGACGCATAAAAAGTTCTGGATCGTTTCATATAACTGATAAATTCCCTAGAAATTAAATACAGAACATTTTTAAAAATCATTAACTATACATTTATTTCTTCCTTATCTTAATAATGCAGTAATTGAGATTCAAAGACCCCTCAAGTTTATTTAAAAAGTCGATGAAGAGATGGCTGTTTCATACTTCATTAAATTCTAATTCATCACTTGAACTAGACAAATTAAATCATATTTAAGATGTCAATTGATCAAATTCAAGAGCTAAAGGAATGTGGAAGTTGAATAACATATTATTTCCGCCTCCCTTTTTATGTAGATATCTGAGCATGATAGAGAACAAAGTAAAGAAGATCCAATGGGTTGCAAAAGCCAAATTTATAGCTAAAAATTCTTAAGTAAAGATAGTTTTACATGAAATGTCATCAACTATTCAAACATCTTAGCACTTGATTTAAATTTTTCATTTTTTAAAAAAGATGGAATTGATGGACAATATATTTTATTTGACAGTGTAAGTAGATGTTCATCTTCATGTACAGTACCTTTAAATAAATCTGTTTCCTATTCATATCTATGTCACCCTATTGGTATGTTGATGTTTTAAAAATTGCAGAAAGGAAAGTTGGTCCCAAATAATTTCTAAACCACAAATCAAACTCTGAAATGTATATCCACCTGTTGGATTGGTATTTAACAGTAATTTTAAATTTAGATTTTAGGGCTCATAGTTTAATAACTTTTGGAGAGCCATACTTTGCTCACACCTGGTAAATGAATATTAAAAGTATATTATGGTAATGTTAAATTAACCTTTCTCTTCTTAGATTGTTAGAAGACCCTTCATTAAAATGAAGAGACAAAGATATGTTGATTTCTTTGCATTCTTACCGAGACATTTTTTTCAAACTTCTGGATTTGTCATTCTTTGAAGATTTCAGAGGCAGAGAACTGGAGTAGGCCAAGGAGAATAGCCAAGGGGAAAAGAGGGAATTCAGGTAAATGAAGAAAGAAATGAGAAATAAAATGTAATAAATTATTTGAAAGAAAAGATAAACATGCACAGGATTAAATCAGAAAAGAATAACTCCTATTCAAATATTCTTCAACCTATACTTTAAAAATAGTTGAGTCCATCCACCAATTTAATTCTTTTTACACTGTGCCCCCTCTATTGAGGATTTGGATTGTCTTCTAAATCATATGGAAATACATTTATTTCTTAAAAAACAAAAATAGATATGACTATAAAATAAAGCATATAATAATGAAAATAAATCTTTTTATTTCTGACATATCCAAATGTCATGTTAGAAACATTATTGTTATAGCTGAGAACTGCATGAAACATGAATTATGGATGTAAACAAGTACTGTTGAAAGCAATGATTTTCAAGGGCACCAAAAATTAGCTGGTTTAATGTAAAACTGAGTTGCCTCCTCAGTTTTATGAAATGGGTGCAGCTACATAGATGCACAAATAAATACAAATCTGTTTGCTTGTTTTAAACAAGCATGAAGTATCACAATTTATTCCCAAGAATTTTATGTCAGTGATGGAACACATAGTTCATATGAAGACATCCTCAAGTTCTGTCCCTGGAGTCTATTGGTAATCCTGGGAAAGACTGTCTGACAGTTCATTTTGTTTTATATGTTGTGTGTTTTTTACAATGATGTATATTGCTGTATTAAACTTTCAAACTTTGTTTACCATCCAGAGTCACTGTGGCAAGATATACTACCCCATAAATAAAATAAAATAAAGAGAGCAATTGGAATAATGAAAACCTTGCAAATTTGAACTAGTAATGTCCAGAACAGTTCAGTTCCCAGAAGCCCCAAAGATAAAGAAAACCTTGATGTAAACTCAACTTCTGATATCTACATGGACACAACAATTTGAGCAGGAGGTTGGCAGCATTACAAAACTGTTCACCAAATACCTTCAGGGGTTTTTTTAGCTGCAATCTAGTTTATAGCTCTGATAGATGAGTCATATACTATCCAAGTACTAATGGGGTCTGACACTGTTTCAGTTTTTGAAATTGCCTTGTTTACAGGACTCCTTATAGAAAAAATATAAAAGGATATTTATATTGCCTAGAATATAACTTTTATAATTCCCTATTTTAAAAAAAAAAAAATAGTGAAACCAAAACTGCAATGTTATATTAACTGTTTCTTTCTGTAGTTAAATCTTGAGCATTTAATAAAATGCACCTCTATACTATTGGATGTCAAGATATCTAAAAGAGGAACTCAGATAGCAGAGTCAAAAAGCTGAGGTGGTCAATTATCCTGAGCCAAATGTATGAAACATTTTTCTACAGAGTCACGGATTTAAAATGTGGCCCCATGCATGTAGTGCCTTTGCCCTTAACTTGTGGTTTCAAAATGCACTGTCCTTAACATTGAAACTATTAGGTACATTTAAAAAAGTATTTACATTGCGTATACATTTCTGCTTTGATGAAAGACAACTAAACAACAGCCACTCCTAGCTTCTGCTGAATAGGTATATCATTGCATGCATAGTTACAGTTAATTAGAACAGCATGCAGAGGAACTTTCTAACAAGCCAGTCATGTCCCAGAAAAAAAAGGTTTCTCAAAACTAGAAAGATGTGGGAAATGGAAAATAAGGGCAAACAGCAGTAAAATAAGAAATTACTGTTTTGAGAAGACACATTAGCCATAAGGATAGAGGAAAAGAATCCAAGAAGTAAAATGCTTAAATTGCTTAAATTGATTATATCACCATTTTGGAAAATGGTGCAAAAGGAAATCATAAACTTTTTTTCTACCTGTATAATTATTTAGCTGTCACTTGCTGATTTACTCTACAGCAGTGGAGAAGACAACTAGCCAATTCGCTTAAGAATCACTCATTTCAGCTGGTTCAGATATCTTAGCAAGTGACAGAATCTTTACTATGAAACCATTCTACAAAATAATTTAAGATAACTGACTCTAAGTCAATGGTTGAAGTAGGACCTACTATTTAAACAAAGTTCAGAACTTTCAGTAATTCAGAGCTGATGTTAATTTACATTGCTAACTGCAAATTACTGAAAAATCTAAGCTTTTAACCTCTAGGCCATGTTTCTACTATTGATTTTATCTCAGTTCCTTTCATCATCAGCGTATATGTAGTTAGGAGTCTGAAAACTGTAGGCACTCCACTAGTGTAAGCTACAGCCGTTGCTAATTTTCTATTCTCTAGCCTGATTTTATAACTGATTTTACACATCAAGATATTTGTTGTCAGATTTTCTATTCAAGGTTGTGTTCCCATCAATTACTGAAATCAATAGCTTCTTGATTGAATTGCCCTATATTAATTACACATTTATATTTAACTCAGTACTAATTACAGATAAACCTTCTCCACAGTTAAAATAAATTTATTTAACTTCATTTATTGTAATTAAAAAAATAAAACATGACTGTCCTTTCCAGTCTGCTTTTCATCTGTTTGAAAATTAAAAGTCTTTAATACATGATGGAAATGTGGGAAAATCAGAATTACTCTCATCATTATCATTTGGAGAAACTTTCACCATAAAATTTATAAGGAAATATTTTTCTTTTCAAATTACCTCCTTTTATTGTTAATAGAGATTGAGTGGGCCATTGTTAGAGGCGGTCTCTCTAGTTCCTTTGCTTTAATTATGCTGTCTGGCAAAGATTTCACTTCTTTTTCTTCAGGATGTCCACAAACTTTATCTACCTGTAAAAAAAACGGGAAGAAAAAAAGGGCACCAGATCAGAACTAGCAAACATAATACAAAGCTACAGCATAATAACGTTGCTTGGAGTTTTGCATTTGAAGGAGAAAAGGTCCTTTGGATTAAGGGTCTCCAACTTTGGCAATTTTAAGACTTGTTGAACTCTGGGAGTTGAAGTCCACAAGTCTTAAAGTTGCCACTGTTGGAGACCCCTGCTTTGGATCACTCAAGGAGACTCACATAGCACCTGTCAGTAGCTCCTTCAAGCAGCTGCATCTTTTCCAAGGATCACACAGCTGCTTTTTCTAATTGCAGCATAATCCTGGGTTGAAAGAACTTCCAACAAGTGGTATATTCACCCATTCATATTTTTTTCTTTAAACCCAGAGGTCTGTACAACTGTACATAGTCAGCGTTTTTTTAGATCAAAGTTGCTCTTCGTTTTTGAGTGGCACACTAAGAACAATATTTTAACCAGTAAGAAGAGGCCAAGGGAAAACAAAATGTAATTTAACTAAAAGGTACTTATATTTTAATTACATCCTTGTAGTTTTGACTTTGCACTAGATCATATGTTCCATTACTGTGGAAAGATATTATGAGCTGCAGTTTGGGTTTAATGGAACAATCCAAGACAGGAAATTGCTATAGAACTATAATCCTCCCTTAATTACATTGAAAGGGTAATCCAATGCAAGTTGCACCAATTCTCAGGCTGATATAAATTAGGAATCTAATTCTAGAATAAATGTTCCAGGGTGTTTGCTGCCTTTGACGAGTAAGAATACTTCTTCAATTAGTCATATATTCATGAAGCTTTACATGGGTACAAGCAAGAGGCCTGTGTAAAGTAGGCATAACCCATCTTATTGTTTAATTTGAGATGGTTCCTAAACTACAAGTGAAGCAACAGAGGTTGACATGCTTCATGTGAAATGTCAAAGCAGCACTGATCCATTCCAGCTGGCTACCTTGCAAATGGCTTCTCTCTATGTGCTGTGTATATACAGAAGACCAATGAAGAGCCAGAGAAGCTGCTGAAGCAGAGTTCAACTGCTCTGAACCATAAGTAAAAGCACCATGCTGCTTCACTTCATGGATCTATTTCAATGAAATTGAACCACTCCAGTGAAACTTTGAATAAGCAATACAAAGGTCAAATGATTGCAGCTGGTGGAATTCTTTTTCATTGACACAGAACCTTTCCCCACTGCTAAGTTAAAGTATTATCACCCATCCTTGTGTTGGCAGAAAACTATACAGGCATGAAATTTGCTACCCCTATTGCCAATTCCTTATACTTCCTCTATTCCAAGTCCCTACTGAATGATATTGTCATGATTATGCATGTATAGTGTATGATGAGAACAAAATATTGGTGTAATTCTCCATCTTTCTATGGCTGTTCGCTTGAGGCTATGGCTAAATATGTTTGTGGCAAGGTTAGATGCAAATAAGACAAAGAATTGTGCATCACCTAAATTCTTTTTCGTCTGTGAATCTGAAAATCTATATTGCAGGGTAAAAGAGCTAATCAGAGAATTCAGAGGAGGAAAAGATTTTGCAAAGTGACTGAAGGTGGAATGTGGCAAAGTTCCCCTTTTGGCATGCAGTGTTTCATATCAAGACTGTGTCTCCCAAATTTGCATTAGCATAGTGGCAATTTAATGCTATGTTGAATAGCTGGTTGAGTTGAGTAGAATTTCAGATAGCAGAAAGGAAACTTATTAATAAAATTAAGAATATAGCAAAGAGAGAAAAAAACAAAGATGAAGAAGCTTTAATCCAGTTTCCTATCCTAGTTAAAAAATTGGATCAGGTTAGACTCTGGCAAGCTGCCAATTATTTTCAAACCAACCAATTCCACAGAGTTATTGCCGTGGATATAAAAATAAAGAATGCCTTCATATGCATTCCCTTGGAGATAAATGCAATAAATAAATGTATAATGTCTGTGCAATAACTAAATTGCAACAAAAGCTGTCAGTGACATTATTGCTAAACTTAAGCTGCCATTGCTCTGTATTATATTGGGTGAGATGTGGAAATGTGACAATGGCCCAGAGTCAGAATGTTGAGTCATTATACTATTAATAAAAATGCTTCTGATAAAAACCAGACCTGTAGCTTCCTATCAAATAACATGTATGTTGCTATATATATACATTGTTGGCTATTTGTGTCATGGCAATGTCTCATTGATGAGTATAACTGTAATCTAACATTCTTACTGATACTTTTTTCTTATTTGTTCTAAGTCTATAGATTTACCAACATTAATGGTTTGCAAATCAGGAGTGGCATAATTGTTCTAACAGAATGCCTCAGATTGCCCACCTTTGTCTAAATTCTGCATTCCAAATGAAATCTAGCCCATGATCAAATCCACACTGAAATAAAAAAATCCACTTACAAGATAGCAAGATGGAAAAGGAAGATGTTCCTAGATTTCATTCCACCATTTCTTTTAGAAACCCAATCTATCTGCAAACCATTGAAGAAGTACTTAAGATTCTTGCAGGGAATGCCAAATTTACAACTCATCAATGCTGCAAATACTGCAGGGCATAAAACTGAGAACTGCAGCCGTGTAGTGAGACAGAAGGCCTCGTGACCAGAAAATATTTAAAGGATAATGACAGTCTGAACAAGGCTATCTGTAAGATCAAGTAGCAATCATTCTTGACTGTCAGCTTCTACCTTATTAGTTGTGACATTTGGTTTGGATATTGACAATCAGCAAAGGTTATGCTTAAGGGTATAATTACAGTGGTCCAGTAAATAAAGGAAAAATCTATGGGGAATCAATCCAATAAATCCCCTTAAAAGCTTTCAAAGTATGAAGTAACTCTTCAGAAAACCAACATGAAAAAATCAATTCAAATGATGTTCATTTTAATTTAATTCTGGTTCTGTCATTTGAAAATTAATTACATTGAGATAGATGTGTGTTAGCATCCATGCTTTATTTTATGTAGTTGAAATTAAAATTATCAAAATATTACTGAAAGTAATTTAATCACCTTTTTTGATATACAAGGAAACATCTTGATTCTTCAAAACTATGTCATTTAAACATAATATGGCAAAAGCTGTCTTCTAAAAATATGTTGGACAACAGTTCTTCCATCTTTTTTGTTTTTTAAAAAATATTTTGACAAGACCTTAATCAATTATATGCTGAAGTCTTTTGCCTCCTAGCTGGCCTTAGTACATTCTTGCCATTGGAAACCCAATCATTCTGATGCTGGAAAAAGTAATTTCATATATATGTAGGCCTAAGTAAAATAATTTTTGCATTTTTTTTCACCCTGATTTTTGTCAGGGCTTCCCAAAAAAGTTAAATAGTTAATGTGTCCCTGTGTTCCCGCCCCTCCCTATTTGTCCTCCTTTCCAATTGCCACATCTTCCTTTTCCTTATCTGGTAACCTAAATGTAAGATCTAAGTTGAATTGCGGTCTAATAGTTTTAACGACTGTGTCAAAAATTACATTTTTTTATCCCTGCTGTTTTGAATATATTATAGAGAGATGAGTTAAAAAGTGATAAATCCTGTAAATCAATGCTTGTCAACCTTGATGACTTTAACTTGGGTGGCTTTCAACTTCCATGCTGGCTGACCAGATTCTAGGACTTAAAATCCATACATCTGAAAATGTCAAGGTTTAGAAACACTGCTCTAAATGTTTGCTTGGCATACTTATCTGTGAATCAGAGAGATCTTGCAAGATGTAAGTCTATGAATAGAAGTTGAACAGATAGATGAGAGGTAAATTTAAGCTTTTATTTATATTATACTTTGGACTCGGTTTATTGTCTTATAATTTATTTCATCTCCTAGGTCATATATTCAGCAGAGGAGGTAATACTCAAGGTAGCTCAGTTCAGGTTTAGCAACCTCATCTCATAAACATATGCACTTGTTTTCTCTCTTATGATTAGCAGCAAGCCAGGAGTTGAACTGCTGCTTTTACATACTAATTTGAAGCAAATATTTAATCTCAAGCTTTTCATCTGAAATGTCTATGGTTTTGTTTCAGCATATAATAAACAAAGAGGAGAGAGCATGAAAGCAAAATAAGCTTTTGACTTCTAAATCGTTTTAGAATATTGGGCCAAAACAATTATGCCTGAAAAGGCTTAATATCTGTAATAAAACAAATATATCATGTAATAACTATAATCAGTCCTATATACTGATTAGAGTTGCAGTTATATATGTATATGTATGTATACTGTGTATGTATGTATGTATGTACATATGTGTGCATGTGTGAATGTGTGCGTGCATATATGTCACTCTTATTAAAATGCACTATTTTTTTCTATCTTAAATTCATTCAAGATGTAGTGACAAACAATGATATTTGGTAAGGAAGCATATTCAGAGGGAAAAATAGTTCTAATTTGCTCACAGTTCCTTTACATTGACAGTGTGCTTAACACTGTTTATTTAAACATCTGTATCCCAAAATTTATCATTAAAAACAGTCCCAAAGTAGAGTCTGCTTTTATAAACAATACATTTATAAATTTAGATAGATAAACAAACAGGCTGATGGATGAGAGTCCTCTATACCTCTGGCCTTTCTATAGCTCCAGAAATCTTTCCATGCGCAACTGAGAAAATGAATGGCATGGTTTCTTTCTTACCATATTAAAATGGGAAATACAGGCAATCCCTAGGTGAAGAACACCCAGCTCCCTACTACTAACAATGGTGGGTCAGTGGGTGGGCTTTTCAAGCTCACAAACCACTGAAGTCTTGCAATGTTTTCATGAACCAGAAAATTGTGCAGTTCCAGTGTTTCATGAAAACTTTACATGGCTTCAGTGGTTTGTTGGTTCAGGGAAGGAGAACGTTGTCAGCCATTTTTAGTAATAGGTTGCCTGTTTGTAAGCATGCTTCAATTTACATGCAAATTTGAGTTAAAGACAGATTTAGGAATGGAACTTGTTCTTAATAGGGCACTGTTTGTACACATAGACAAATCAAAAAAATATCAATAGGTGAATATTCAACATACTGTGGTTCTTAGAGACAGAAAAAGAGAGAAATAAACCTAGCATTGCACAAATATATCACCCAAGCTGCTCACTTAGTTACTTTATGTCTCTTCACCACGGCCATCATCCTCTTCAAAAATAAATTATGTGTACCTTTAATCATAAACATATCCCCACTACAGAGGAAAAATGAGTTGAATGAATGCCCTCAGAGGAACCTAGTAGTTCATTCTGGCATAGAAAATTGGAAGGGCCCCAGTAGGAAATAGGGAGTATCTTAAAATAGGTATCAGATACAATTTTTTTATTTAAATGCATCCAACTAGATATTCATTTAGCCATACAAGTTTGTTTTTATCTGTTCCAGATATTCTAGAATCAAATAATTAAATTGGAATCTATTTGACAATTATGGGGGGGAAGAATATCTGTTGCTAGAACTACTATATTATTTTGAAAAAATGCTGATGTTTATTTTTTTGAGTAAAGAAGCATTCTCAACACATAGATTGTTTCAGTTCATGTTGGGGATGGAGTAACCCACACACATACTAGGAATGGAGTTAGGTGATCCTCAAGGTCACCTACTAAATTCATCTATTTTAGAAACATTTCAGTAAAGCTTATACATTAACAGAAATTGGACTGCCCTTTCTTGGCAATTGGTGATTCCAAAAAAAGTGTGTAAAGCAAATTCATAGAAACTTTTCTTCTGCCTTTATAATTCAAAACAATATATAGTCTTGCAATAGAAGACTGGCATAGCTTTCCATTACCAATTAGATCCATAAACTTCCAGACAAGGAATTAGAATTCATGACTTGTTCAAGAAGCAGGCAGCCAGGCTATAACATTTTGAACTATGGCAATCAATTTCTGTTTGTTATAAGATAATCAAAGTGATAACTGTTTGTAAAAAAATGCACATAAAACTACTTTAATCTTACCCTGAAATTGAATGCATTATAGAGTGAATGATACTTTGAGCTACAATTTTTTTTAATGCCAATATTAGTATCACAAACTTTTGTATGTAATTGGTCTTCTAACTGTGCAGGCCTAAAACTAAATGTAAATAAGCTTTTTAAAAAAATCTGTTACCAACATATAAACTATCACACACTATGATGTTTCCTGGATAGAATAAAGATTAATAAGGAGACCATGAAAACGACTGAGTAATTATTGTTTTTACAGTGTTTTAACTCATCCTTTTCTGGCAATATTAATGTTCATATTAACACTTAATAAGAATATTTTCAAGGAATATTTCCCATTAGAAGGAGAGGTACTAATTTAAAGACCAAAACCAAATAATGTGTTCGGAATAAGAGGGAATCAATTTATTAAGTTCCAGGTTTATATGATTTTAGAAATGTGTATTTTCTTAATCTGTACATTAATTGTAAAACAATTGTATCAGTCTTTTTCAAAGTTTAGTGACAGCAGTAAAAATGTAATTTCTTATAGCCAAAGGCCAATAGCTTAAAATTGCCTACAAGATAAAAAAAAGATATATTAAAACAGAAAATGTAAATTTAAAAACCAACCCGCCAGTGGGTGAGAGTGTTTGCTACAAATATCGAGAGACCTGGATTAAGATATCAAATATGAAGATGGCATCAGATAAAGCATTATCTATGTGCAGCTATTAGAGGGTTGTTGTTTAAAAATATTGTAGTGATATAAATTGTTTTTAGAATGATTCTTTTAGAAAAAGTAGAGATGTTATGATGCTAGTTAGGAAGGAATAGCGAAAGGAGAATGTGGTATTTATTGTATAGTTGTTGTGAAGAAAGCTAAGGAAAAGAGATAAAGAACTGGATGGCAGAATCTGACAAGATTCAAAAAAGGAGGAGGAGGTGGTGGTGGAGGTGGAGGAGGAGAGGAAAAGTCTGAAAGACTCTCATCTTCAGATCATGTGGCCCTACATTTATGGTAGCAACAGTGACACAGCAGTCACAGCAACAATGGAAGCTTCCACATTGTTCTAAACTGTGGCAAGCCAGAATGCACTGCTTATGATTGCTCCAGCTGCAGTCATAGGAACCTGAGGGCCAGACAGTCAGATAGAGTTATGGCTGAGCAACACAGTTCATTGAAATCTGGTGGAGTTGGAAAAAACAAATACTGCATGTAGGCTCTTCCAAGTAAGCCATGAGTAGATTAGATGAGCTAATTCTACTCTATTGTAAGGCTACATTGATAGAATATTTCACGTGTGAAGGTACAAACTTCTTGCAACCATTTTGAACAGCTGATCAATTAGGGCAGGTCCTTCCTAAATTCTTTCTTCTGATCATTGATCTTCTGGGGGTTCCTGCCTTTTTGGTTTGTTGTCTGATTGTTTTCTAGGCATATCTCTCACCCCCAAAGTCATGTGAAAGACAGCGTCCTATGGAATTTATTTAATGAGGGAATCTGTAGACTTTTTTTAAAAAATGGGAATGTTGTGAGGAATGGGCAATGTTGTTAAGAACAAACTAGGAATTGGAATGGTGGTATCAGATAGGCAAAAAATACACTTCTGCAAGCAGAAAATGGTGAGAGTTGAGAGGGACAATTAATGAAAAGCATATTCTTGATAATTAGAAAATTATTATTTCTGACAAAGTCATGCTGTAGTTATTTTGACAAATTAACTTGATCTCTTTTTTTGATACAATGACCAATTCAATCAATTTGAACAATGTGGTGAGCATTATATACAGTGACATCAGGAAAGCATTTGACAAAGTCTTCCATGAGTCTAGTAGAAAAAAATGGCAAAATGTGGTGTTAATTATGCTGCTATTAAATTAATAAACAACTGTTTAAACAATTGAATCCAATAAATGTTCATTAATAATGCTGGATTAAACTGTAAGGAAATCTTAATTAATGTATTCCGGACTCAGTAGTGTTCCATTTATTTATAAATTATTTTATAATTTAGAAAATGTGATTATTAAATTTGAGGATGACATGGGAAACAATTTAGATGGCAGAATTAAGTTTCAAGAAGTTTTTAACAAGCTGGAACAAGTGGCAGAAACCAGCATGATTATTTTTAATAGAAGGGGATATATGTAGCTCAGGGTTGCAGTGTGGAGTACTTGGTGCTCTCTGAGCTTGGTTGTAGTGCAGTGATGATGATAATTAGGTAATGAAATGTCTCTAAGCAAACAACCAAACTCAAGAGAGCACAAAAAAACCCAAAGATTTCAAGAAGACCAAATTCAAAGTCCTTCATTAGGTAGGATAATTCAAAGGCATAAATATAGGATGGAGAGGGACATATTGGGCAGCAGAATATGCAGAATCTGATCAGAAAATGAATCAACATTATGATACAGCTAAAAAAGAAGCAGATACAATTCCAGTGGAATCAACAGACACATAATGTTGAGAGAAGTCATTGTTCCTCTCTATTCTATTCCATGTTGATTAAACTGCACCCAGAATACTGCACATAGTTTTGGGACTACTATTAGGGTAGACAGTGATGAATTGGAGAACATTCTGAAAAAAAGCAGTCAATGTAGTAAAAAAAAAAACCTATGAAAAACATTTAGAGGGCAGGCTAGAGGGAATAAGATAAGGAAAATATATGATAGCTTCTAAATATTTTCTTCCAGCTGTCATATTCTATGATTGTATGATTATAAATGCAATAATGAATTATTCTATTTATTAAACTTATTTCTCCATCCCCCATCTCAGTTCAAAGTGATTCTGGGCAGTTTACAGCATTAAAATCATAAAATAAAAATATTTCTAAAACAATAACAATGGAAATCACAATGAAAAATAGAATGATAGTTAAAAGATGGGGAGAGAAGTTATATGCGATAATATTACAACGTCATTTGCACAGAGTAGTAAACATTTGCTGGAAGGTGAAAATCCAGATCCTTAAAGACTATTCTCAGGAATTAGAGTCTGATAAGTAGATATATTATTTCACAGCCTAGCTTAATCTCTTTTTATATCTCTTTATGTGCTTCATGATTTTTGCATTTCAGAGTTTGAGGGAGATTATATATGGAACATTCAGGGAATTAGTTTTGGTATAGCTGTCTGAAACAATCTGTTATCCAAAAGGATTTAATTCAATTTTCCTAATGGAATCAATTATTAAAATCAGATCAGATCTGATTCACGTAGATTTAATTTGCTTTCTCCCCTTTATTTATTCCTCCCCCACCCCACTTGACAATTGGCCAAACAGATTTAGATAAAATGAGAAGTTCAGTATAAAAAATATGAAACATTTGGCATTACTTCTTTGCATATGGGAGTGAATGCTATGTATGATCTAACAGAAATTCTTTTAATAGACTTCTTAATCTGAAAGAACCATCTTTGTTAAAAATGCCAGTTGAATGAGGAATATATTAATTTATCCATAGCGCTAAAAATTTGATCTGATTTGTCTTGAAGAGCATTAGGATAGTTTTCCATAAAAAAGTTAAACTAAACTATAATTTATATACTATAGCTATCAGACTTGTGAGGTAAATTGGACAGGAAATACCGGATGAAAAGCCAGATGTGCTAGAAGCTAAATGGGGGATCTCTTCTGAGCTTCTTGCCCCACTCACATTTCTGCTGTGGGTTAAACTGTCTTTATCTAACTGTCCCTTTGACTGCATCATTTTTTAGTGTTTCCCAAAGTCATTCCCATACAAGGAATAAACAGAAGGAATAAGTAGAACCATGTTGTACGGCCTCATATTCCCCACATGTACAGATTTGCCTACATCCAAGAAACTGTTTCCTAAACCTCTCCATCTAATATAACCTGCCATTTTCCAGAAGATTTTTTTTAGCTTCTCAATTTTCTATACAAGTCCTATAATTAATTTAGCCAGTCTGGATGTTGAGAAGCAAGACAGAGGTTGGAAAGAAATAGATAGCAGCAAATTAGGGAGAAACCTGCCTGTACACTCAGCACTCATTAGAGTTACTAAGTCTAAGTCTATTTTGTTCCAAGCTCAATTTGCCCTGGTCTTTGTTAAATTAAAGACAACAAGTCTACTCTGTATCACTGTAAATAGCTAAAGGATCTTGTCATTATTCATCTGTCCATAAATCATTCCTTCATTGGTTGTGTACTGCAAAATTTTGGAGGTTAATTCATGCAGTGCCTGGCTTGATTCCAATCCATTACATTAAGGAAAAAGTATTTTTCCTTTGGAATGAAAATTATGCCTATGCTTGTATTTCACATATAGATGTAATCTGACTCATATATTCTGAAGGCTAAGAAATGAACACATGCAGCCAGAGCACATTAGATCTGTCAGTAATCATTGAATGAACTGAAAAGACTTGCAGACAGTACTTTAAGAAAAAGTAATGTTCCAATTGCTTAATTAGGAAACAAGACAACTTTGTAAAAGCAGATTATTAGCCAATAAATCTGCCAACATAAAGACATAAGGGTGTGTGTATGTGTGTAGATCTAACCTAATTTAATCTGAAATCAACAGGATTGTTATAATTTTTTGTTTATTTATTTGATTTTAGTATTGTGAGAGAAATTACACAAGAGCCAAAGAACACCCACATTTTGATACAGTCTGGGAGGTATCAATTAAGACATATTGGATGCTGCAAAGATCAAATTCTTTTAATTATTTCTAGTTGATCTCAGACAATATGGCAATTGATTGGTTTCATCTGTAAAATGAAAATGTGACAAGTTACGATACTACTTGATAGAGGTTTGGTTTTTAAAACTTTACAAAATCTTAAGCAAGCTGTACAATCCCTACATGACATGATGGATGAATTTACATGGAACTGGAGCTAAGTAAGTGAATACATTCAAAGAAAATTGAATGTAAAAAAAAATCTAAAAATGTGTTTTCTTCTAAATTCATACCTATATATTTCAGAATGGCAGATATATTTTTACATATTCATAGAAATAGTGAGAATTGATAAGAACAATGCTAACTTCCAGGTGAGGAATGGCAAACTAGCAAGTCTCCTAATGAGCAAACATAATGTCACTGGTAGGACTTATAAGTTGGCTGCTCCTCACAAGATGACAGGATAGCAATTTCCCATCGGTTTGTGTGCCAGGAAATGAAAGGAAGCTATCACATTCTCAATGGCAGCAGATTCTTATAAAGGACACTGTATTTGCTATCCTCACTTTCTAATCATTTTTGGAAATTACTTATTAAACTATTTTAAGGATAATAGATAAGAACAATAAGGTAAACTATAAGCAAATGAGTCAAAACAATAAACTAGATACCAATATAATAAATTAAAATATATTTTTAAATAAACATGATGCATCAGAGATATATCCTCTTGTATGGAATAAAGCAATTATGTTTGGAAGAGTTAGCAGAATTAAAATGAAACCAGACCACCAAAGAACATGGTAGCTGGATACCAGCCAGAGCACAGAACTGCTCAAAGAAGTAGTGGAAGATGTGGTGAAACCTGGTCCATAGAATTGCCAAGAGTTAGACACATCTAAATGGACATCATCATGTTTGGAAAAACAGTTTTTCTTTCTTTTAACTAAAACATGTTAATTGACAGTTCTAAGAAAAACTAAAGACTTCAGATCATTCATTCATTCATTCATTCATTCATTTAAAACATTTAAAGAGCCATCCATCTTATAGTCGACTCTATTTGTGTATTTAGTTACCAATCAATAAGATCAAATTTTTAATACTACTTATTCCATCTAGAAACTGGAGCAGTCTCACAAATGTTAAAAGAACTATTGCGGAATATATTGTTTGAAAATAGTGTACTCTTCTCCTACTCCATATCTCCAATACATGTTGTGTATCTGTGTGTAAAGTAGTGTCTTAATGCTGAACATATTAATTCAAAACTAAATCTTACAGAAAGTACTGAAATTCTTTCTGCTATTCTGTTTATCCTGCATGAATTAGAGAAAAAAAATCAGTCCTGAAATAGGAATTTGCTTCAACTCCTTTAGACTGCTGCACGATGCAAAGACTATAAAAATGGGTACTAAATCCTATGGAAAACCTACATAAATTGAAAATAGTATTTTCTGCAAGTTATCCTATCAGCTTGTAGGGAATATGGAAAAACAATTCCTTCTGTCAAACTATCCTGCTAAACTATATATTGCTATGTTATTTTGGATAGACTTAATTAATATGTGAAAGGTTAAATGTATCTCTTAAGGGTTAAATGTATATTTTCATTATTTTTATGCAGAACTTTTAATGTAATGTAAACTTTTATGATGCTGGTTTTTTAAAATAGTTTTCATTTTTACATTTATTTTTAAATTCAGGTCTAGATATTGTAAGCCAGAGATTTTCAATATGGTAGTGGCAGCACATAAAATTTTAAATAAAAAAATAAAATATAGAAAATGAAAGCTTGACAGTCTGCAAAGAATTGGAGTTGGCTAAAATAAATACAGAAAAGTTGATAAGTAAGATGTAATGTTCTCAGCATATATGCATGATCCTGGTACTAATGCTGTAAAAAAGGAAAGA
>JAOYMU010000002.1:28848631-28860644 GCA_025802295.1 Psammodynastes pulverulentus
GTAATTACTTGCATTGCAATCTATTTGGTGACTTTAAAACTGAAATACAACAATTAAAGTAAATTCAACAAATAAAGACCATTACTCTATTTTTTCATTGATTCATAACACAAATACTCACTCCTATAAAAGGATTTAACTAGATGAATTTGAAGGAAATTTCCATTGCTAGAATTCTATGAAATAAAAAATGTAATTACTAGTTTTATCTGATATATGTAGGTGTGTGCGTGCGTGCGTGTGTGTGTGTGTGTGTGTGTATCAGAAGAAATATTATTGCACGCACATCTTAGTCTAAAAAAATCAGAAACTGAAACAGAAATGAATTAAATGAAATTGGAAACATAAGCTGAACTGCAGCTGGGAAAATTTGTCTGACCCTAGTAATCTGAGAAATAAATAGTTGGAAATTATTTTTTGTGATATTTCAGACCACAGGCTCCTAAGTTACCAGGATTTAAGACTGTCTTCTCTCAGCTTCACTTTGTTAGTTTGTATAAGCATACCAACTAGCAAAATATGGAGCTCAGTTTAATATTTGTTATATTAAATATTATATAGCATATCCTAGCACTGGCAACTAAGCAGTTAAGAAGCCTTAAAGGAAGCAAGAGAATTAGCTGTTGCTGAAACAATTTTATGGTCCTTTCCACTTCACTGGAGGTAGTTTGTATGGATGACTGGTTTCTATTCAATGCTGTCAAACATCTAACACTCCCATAGCCAGGCACCTTACAATGAATAACAAGCAGTCTAGCTGCCAATATGCTAGGACTGCATTATTCATTAGGGACTGGACCTTAACCTAGCAACACTCTAAAATCAGTGCTTGATGCCTTGTTAATTTATGAGACCAACAATTTATTACAACAAACTGAGGTGCCAACAGTACCAAAGTAAATTTCCAAACTCAAATTATCAGCCTAAATTAAACCATAAAAACAATGGTTTAACTGTAATAACAATAAAATAACACATCTAGTCAAGCTTTTTCAACTTGTAGCATTTCATTAACCTGACATTTAAGCCAAAATTCACATACTGTTATCTTTTCCTTTTGCACTCTAATTCTTAATCTTCTTTGTTTGCATTTTTAATCATATTGGAAAAATTGAAAAATGAATGGCAATTGGTAGAATATTTTTAAAAATAAGGGTGTGATTTAACATAGTTAGATTTATAATTGTTTTGAAATATTTAGCACTAATACAGCTATCTAGAATAACAGAATAACTTTCAAAGAAGAGGAACATGCAGTGAAGTTCCAGAATAATTTTCATTTTATTCTTTCTGTAAGATGACTGCAAGTCAGTGTGTAATTGGAAATGACCTTGGAGGTCTTCTAATCCAACCCCCCTGTTTAGGAAACCCTATATAACATTTCAGAAAAATGGTTGCCCAATCTCTTTTTTAAAACCCCCAGTGTTGGAGAATATTGCAAAGCAAGCTATAAAAATTGCAAAACAACTTTGGTGGTAAATAACAAAGAAATCGGAAATGTGAACATTAGGAAAGAATGTTTTTCAAGGGAATTCTATGTCTCCATTGTTTTTTACTATCTTAATTATATCTCTCACTCATACCAAAACTTGGATATAATCTGTTGAAATGGAATTGAAAAATATCCAGCTTATAAAATGTACATGATGGAAAATCAAAAATTAAAACCAAATCCTTAACTAATGATCTTAAGTTATATAGTGATCATATCACAGTGGAAATTAGATTTGACGTATATGTGATCCCCAGCAAAATTAAAGGAAAAATTGATCAAAATGAAGAAATATAAGTTAAACATTGAAATATTGTGAAATCTTTACCCTAATAAGAATGCTATAATATCTAAGAACATATAATCAGATAATACTTTGCATGATACAAATATGGTTTAAGATACTTGAAATGCCTGAAAAATTCAAAACTCAAAAGTTAAATTAGATAAACTAATCATAAATATATGGATAGTACTGGTGATCAGATAGAGTATAGATATAGAAAACTAGACACAATATGAATTGGAAAATTTAGTTTATATTAGAAAGCCTGAAATCTGATGACAATGCATCATGTGTTGTATCCATAAATTGATACTAATAAACTATACTTAACACAAAAAAATGGAGGCTGTAGTTTATTGAAGAAAAAACAAAGAAAAGTTGAATAAATAATTACAGGATGGTCGTAAAATAGAAAGTGCTCAGAAAAGCATCCCGAGCATGCAGAAAAGTTTGCAAGGAAAATATCTTGGGAGTAGAAGCAAAAAAAAGATAATAAAATGATAATAACAGTCAATTTTTGGAAAACCACTTGGAACAATTATTACAAGGCCAATACATAAAAAATCTTGAAAATAAGTGTGCAAGAGTAGACATTTGCAATGTTTATGAGCTGGTACTACCTAGAAGGAAAAAAGAAGCAAAAAAAAAAAGAAGTTTTTAGACTTTTGCAAGTCCCAAAACAAGCATAACAAAAAAGCGTGATGAAAGCAACATGGATCAAACAGCAGCAAATCTGGGAATAAACAAGATGAAAGTGCAGAAGCAACAGATGGTTCAGACTAACAGTAAGCAGTGTCATAACATATAATTATAATTTTTATTCCTGAAAATGGTTTAATTTACATTTACAAAATTTAAAACATTGTTGCAAAAGAATGGTTATTAAAAGATCATTAGATTTTATATAGAAGGTAAACCCAACATACAATAAAGGAAAAGAGTAAAGGTTATAGATATGACAACACATAGGGAAAGTCATTCCTATAGATAGTATGCATTAGTTGGAATAACAAATAGATTAAACACATTTTTTCAAGAACCAAACCTAATAATGTCCCAATTGGAATTCAAAATACCAAAAGAATAACAGTAAAGATGTACTTGTTTTTGCTTATTCTTTGTGCTGTAATAGACTTTGATGAATAAAAACATAATAACACTGAATCCAGATAAATTAAATTTTTTATCACTGCTGCTTTTCATAGCCTAAATGAAATTGCAAATCTACATAGTGAATCTATCTGCCAAGATAATTTCTCTGGTATGTATTTTTCTCTTAAAGAGGCTTTGGTTCACCTCCTCCTCAACAAGCCATTATTAGACCCCATCATATTGGAACATTTTCATCCAATATCCAATCTACATATCTAGGGAAGATTGTAGAAAAGGTGATAATGGAACAGTTGGCTGAAATGGATTCAGTCAGGATTGCATTTTGGATGATTTCTGGCAGGAGTGGGATGGAGCAACACATCCATACTTGCTCTACTCGATTTCTCAGTGGATTTTGATACCATCAACTATAGCATCCTTCTGGACTAGCTTTGAGGATGGGATGGGCGGTACAATTTCATGTTGGCTCTCTTCCTTTCTGTGAGGCTGTTTCCAGTTGATGCTCATTGGGAGCGAAAGTCCCACTCTTGGCCCTGCTATGTGGGGTGCTGTAGGGTTCTGTAGTTTCTCCATTCCTATTTAAGCTCTACATGAAGCTTCCTGGTGAGATCATCTGTGTCAGCCCTCTGGGGTAAACTAGACAGGAAATACAACCAGATGAGCTAATTCTACTTTATAGTAAAGCTATTTTAACAAAATCTTGTAAGTCTCCTGTAATAAGTTTCCTTCATTGACCATTAAGGAAGTTGAGCTCCATCTTCTCTTGTATGATCATTCTCTAGGTAGCATTTCTTCCCCTTATCCCTCAAGATCATTCCCACATATCATTTCATCACCCTCCCTTTTAGATTCATTCTCTCCCCCAAGTTCCTCAGGGAAACAGTTGTGGGCTATGAAAATGAAATGTAGCTGGATGATTCCCCCCTCCTTCTGATAATTCTCAAGATTATCTGCTCCAGTGAGGTGACAGGCATCCCTCTCTCAGAAATCCATTGGTCTTCTCTCCTCATCTCCTCACTGAGGAAAATACAGTAATTTGAGAATGTAGTCCTTTATATAAAAAATACAGTTAGAGATGGACTGCTTGATTAAGCAGGATGAACAGCATCTTGAAGTACTCTTGGTGATTTGGCAAAACTCCAAACAAAAAAGGCTGACAAGCTTCTTCCTCTAACTTCAGACAATCACCATGTGCTGTCAACAAGTGATAAGTAGCCAATCATTCTTCAAATGCTACAGATGAAATACCACAATCTATCATGCATTGGCAGCTAGAGAAAATAATAATCTTAATGAATTATATATTAGTAATGGAAATCTGCCATATATTATTCTTAGAATATTTCTTTGGCCATGTATTGTTTATATGGCCAATATGTTGTATTGGCCAGCCTGGTCCAGATTCAGGAAGTTATCATCTTTGACGTTAGATAGGTTAGCACTGTCCCCAAAAGATTCTGTATGGAATTTAGGGATCTGCCTGGACCCCCAACTTCTGCTTTATGAGCAGGTGGCAGTAAAAGCCCTTCACTCAACTTCAGGTTCTTTGCCAGTTGTACCCATTCCTTAATTGGGAAGTTCTACTCTCAGTCATTCATGCCACAATCACTTCCCAAATGAATTGTTACAATATGTTCTACATGGTGCTGATCTGGAAGAACATCTGGAAACTGCAACTTTCTAGCACACAGTTATATGCATTGTTTGATCAGTGCACATTATACCTCTACTCCAAGAGCTGAATTGGCTCCAGTTTGTTTGGTTCAATTTAAAGTGTAGTAGTGACATATAAAGCCTTACACAGCATGGGACTGGGTTATTTGAGTGACCATCTCTCACTAGTTACAGCTACCCATCCTATCTGGTCTGGCAGAAGGGAATGCTCCAAATCCCTTCTACTGATTGGACCTAGAAGGACAGCCTTTTCTGCTGTGCCATCCAGCTTTTGGAACATCATCTCTTTGAATATAGACTGGCTTGACCCTGTTGGGCTTTCAGAAGCTCTGAAGATATGGTTTTTTCCATCATGGCTGGTTATATGCTGGAAGTATAGAGCCTGCAAGGCAATTGTACTATTTGTAATGTAATGTATCGTAATATATGAATTACACTTTTCTGTAGATTATGTTTTATTTTAATTGTTTTAATGTTTATATTTGATTGTCTGGGGATTTTTTAATTGTTTGATTTTTTTTTCTTTGTGAACTGTCCAGAGCCACCTATATGACATGGGCATAACATAACACAAATTGAACAAATAAATAAATCTGGCTTTATTGATCTGTCTATTTATCTTATTGTGTGAGTAATTCAGTCTCCTGAATGCCTAATTCTATTAGTTTATCTCTGTTAATTAAGCCAGGAGAAATGTAGCTGTAGCATAGAGCCTGAATATAGATAATAATTTGGTAATGTGTTTTGGATGGAAACTAGAGGAATATAATATGCCTAGTGATCTATAGGCTTATTTTGTAATGTGGTGTTAATGTGTACGTTTAACATGACATCAGCAAATTTGACTTGTTTTTATAGATAGGTTGTGACTATCTATAGGTTCAAAGTTGATGGTGGGAAGCTTGATGGAACTTGATGATGGATTCTTTTCTTTGGGTCATGATGAAAATGTCATCAAAGAATTTCAAGTAAAAGAGGTGCTTTAGAAGTTAAAAATTGAGGAAGTATTGCTTTAGGTCAGCTATGAAGATGTTGCCTTATTATGGAACCATGCATGTGCCTAGATCGGATGTCACTGATTTGCAAGCATATTGTACATTATTTTAATTAAGTCACGATGAATGAATACAAAGTTGTTCGAGTGGCAAGCCATTCTGCATTGACCCCAGTGATGATGTTCCTGAAGTCCATATTTATGAGGGATATTAATGTATAGTATCTCAATACCCAAACTCTGTTGTTAAGGAAGTTGCCAATGGAATTCAGTCCTTTTAGGAAGTCTATGGTGTATCTTATGTATCTAGGAGATATAATGCATAAGGACTAAGTACAAAGTTGATGAAACCTGATATTCTAGCTGTGATATCCATGTATTTAGGAAAGTATGTGTGTATATGGTTGGGGCTTTAAATGTGACCTTATCCGTCCTTAGGAAATTATTTCTTCCAATTGTGTAATTCTTTCTTTACATTACTGTAGAATCTAAAGATAGTCATTGGTAGAATGTATTGCTGGAGAGTTGGTTCTTAATTTCCTTGACATAATCATATTCATAATGACATTTTCTCCTATCAGCTTGTTTGATTATATGTTATTGCTGTCTTTAAGCCCTTGGGTTGCATTTTGTTCTATCCTACTAAGGTTGTTGCATAAGGAGAGATTTGTTATTGATAATTGTGGATTGAGCTTGTGCAAAGGATGTTGATTAAATGGCTTAAGAACCTTTTGGACACAGTATATAAGATAATTTTTGGCTGAGGTCTGTACAGTATGTACACTGAAGCGGTGCAGAGGGTTCTGCATCTGCAGTCCTTGAGGAATGATGTCATGTAGTTTGAATTTGATTAATTCACTTCATCGGATGCATGGAGTGGCTAAAGTGATGTAGGATTTAAATTCTACTTCAGCTCAGCCTCTTCATGTATCTGAGGAAATGAGCTGTAGTTCGTGGACTCTTATCCATTTTAATAAAAAGTGTTAATGTGAAAAGGTGCTAACAGAATCCTTCTGATTTATGGTTACCACAGAGTAACATTTACAATGTTTATTAATTTTAACGAAGTCTATTCGCTGAGAGAAATTTGAGAATGCTCATGTTTACATTACTTTTTGTATTTATTTTATTTTGGCAAATATATGCACAGTCTCTCTCTCTCTCTCTCTCTCTCTCTCTCTCTCTCTCTCTCTCTCTCTCTCTCTATATTTTGTTGTGTTATAAAGATTTAAACTTTACTTTATTAAAAAATTAAAAACCAAGTTCTAAATTTCATTTTCTGATTATCAGTAAGTATATAACTATAGTAGATAGGAATTGATGCTTGCTATACTGAACTGTTTATTGCAACTACTTTTATGGTCATAAGACCAAATGACCTTGCATTTTAACTCACAAACTCACACAACCTACAGGACAGGCTCAGTAATATCACAATTGTTTTATTTTTTTAGTTATGCCCTTATTATTTTTAGAAATAACTCAAGGCAGCAAACATCCAACACAACTTCCTCCTATTATTTTCTCCCCAGAACTGTGTGTGTTGGGCTTAGAGTGAGTGACTAGCCCAAGGTCACCAGCTGGCTTTCATGGCTAAGGTGTGACTAAAATTCACATTCTCCTGGTGTCTAGCCTTTTTTATCTTAACCACTAGATTAAACTCGCTGGAATTAGAATTATTTAAAAAAATAATTAAAATAATTAAATAAATAAATAAATAAATAAATAAATAAGTAAACAAATTAATAAATAGAAAAAATATTAGGTATCATTTTTATTGTTGATAATAATGACATAATGCAATGTCTAATATTTCATAAGTTTGGAGCCCTATATTATTGCAATGTATTTCATTACTTTTATTGATCTTATTTAATTCTAACACAATCTAAGCAATATATTCCTTTATTCCTTCAGCTTCTTAAAATTAAGATAGCATTATGACTGGAAATTTAATACAGTATGTGACTTCTTCCTTTTGCAATTGGTTGCAGTATATTATTAAAATTTTAAATTACTAGCCTGTCAGATGCCAAGTTATATCAGAGGTCTCCTGTGAAATTAATTTTACTTTGTTCTTTTATCCAAGTCAGTCTTGGGGGTTGGCTTTCATTTTTAAAAAGTTATTGTAAGTATTTTTGAAAATGCTGTTCTTGTTATTTTAGCACAGCCAGGATGTAGTGAAACATATTACATCTTGAATGTTATAAAGAAGTATTGAAATCTTGAAGGAAACAGAGGTCTACCCTGAGTGATGCTATTGACCATTGTTATTAAAAAATACCTAGCACAAGAAATCTAGTCCATTAAGGAACACATCAAGAAAAGAAATGATAAATGTGCATGTGCCTAATCTCATGCTCATCCAAAGATCTACGCATAGTCTAAAATTACAAAACAATACAATCTATACAATCTATAGCAGGACAGAAACAAGGGTCCAAAAATCAAATCTTATCATAGTTAGGCTTAGTTATATGTTCAGAGACAGGACTTTCTTCACAGAATGAAGTAAGGGTTCATTGAACAATGACAGCTTTATTTATATATATTTATTTATCATCATTATTTATACTCTTAGAACTTTCTTCTAAGAATTATTCAAGAATTACTGTTTCAATTATCGCAATATGTTTTACATAGGGTTTCTCTTAAAGATCACTCAGAAGCTACAGCTGGTCCATGCCAGCTTCTAGAAACATCCTTTTCTGGAAAACACAGTCTAAATATGACACACCATTTTAATTAACAAAAATGAAAGCCTTGTGATGGTGCAGATGAATCTCAATTATGTGGATAATGGAAAAAATGGAGAAGTTTAACATAGCTGCTTTGAACAGAGAAGCAGAGATATTTTTCCTGAGATTTTTATCAGCCTTTCTCTGGGTCAATGGACAGAAAAGACAAGACTAAAAAAGGATAGGAACAAGATGTCTGTGGAGATTCTCAGTCATCTAGGTCATAGTTGTCTTAAAGCTGGACTGGATTATTTTTTCCTTGAGGAAGAAGATGTTTTACTTCTCATTCAAGAAGCTTCATCAGTTCTGGCAGTATAGTGGGGTTGATGGAAGGATTAGTTCTGACAGGATGTGGGGGTTGGAAGGATCATATTTCCTTCCAATATGATCCTTCCACCTTCTCCCCTCCCATCAAAACTAATCCTTCCATTGCCCTGACTATCCTGCCACAACCGATGAAGCTTCTTGGATGAGAAACAAAACGTTTTTTTCCTCAAGGAAAAAAATAGTCCAAGTGCCTTTTGAAAAAGCACCTTTGAGATAGGAACAAGACAAACTGCTGCACTGTAGTGATAGGAAAGGAAGGAAACTGGGTAAGGTTTGGAGCAAGAAGTACTTAGCCAGTTTAGAGGAAGGATGATTTGCGAATGATTCTTGGCACATAGAAAGAAAGTGGATGGAGGAGAGAGGCAAGAAGGCAAGTGAAAGAAGAAAGAGGCAGGAAAGGCAAAAGTTTGCAGACACAGAAGGAGAGAGATGGATAGAAAGGATCTTCTGTTGGATAGTTTCTAGCCACTCTCCATTTTGGAGGCAGTTGAAATTTTGCTGTTCAAGGCCTGGTAAAAATAATGTTGGTGGGACAGCAGATTTGGGAAATGAATTTCTTTCCACACAATTCAGTGGCTGGAGAAAAGCACATCAATATGTAAGTGAAAAAGAGTCCAATCATTGTGGCATAATCAAACATATTAATCTTCCCAATAAAGCCAGCCATCTTGCTGTGCACCTTGTTCTGTTTTTTCATTACAATGGATTGTTGCATTATTGTTTGCCCTTTCTCCATATTCAAAGGAAAGGTAAAGCTTTTTAAAGACCACATGATTTCAGCATGGTTGTGCCTTTTATACTGATCCAACAAAAAAGGCAAGAGTAGGATTTTCTCCTACTTGCTTTCTTGAAGCTTCTGCAAAAACTAACTCCAGTAAGGTAGCAAGAATTATAACATGTAAAGGTAGTCCAAGGTAACCAAGCAAAGTAAGACTTACAGGCATATTTCATCAATCAGTAATAACCACATCTAGTACACCACACAAACAACAGAAATCGCTTTTAAAAAAAGGCAAGATACGGATGGATTGTAATGAACCATAAGTCTATCATCCATACTGGCCTCTAACCATTTTTCAAGCTCAAGTCAAAGTATCTATTTTTATTCAAAAGACAGGAAGCTTAAAGGATTGACATACAGAGAAATATCCTGTTTATCTGCACTCAATTACAATGCATTAGATCAGGGGTGTCACGTTGTTACTGTGGTGTCACATGATATATCGGGACTTTTCCCCTTTGCTAAACCAGGCATGGGTGTGCCAGCATGTGACGCATCCGTGGGTCGGGAGTTTGATAGCCCTGCATTAGATCAAACAAGGAGACATTCTAATGATATTTTTTAGGTACTAGCCAAGATTTGTGGATTCCAAAGTCAGATTTTTAATTTTATTGTGATCTAATTACATTTTATTTTTTGAAACCTTGAGTGCATACATTTTCAAACTAAATACTACAGGAATCTCCAATTTGGCAGCTAGAAAAGGAATGTGCGGGAGTCAAGCTGATTTCCCACTTAACATTTTCAAATTGCCTTTACGCTTATTGTAAATAGGTTCAGGCTAAACTTGCATAAAACAAACAATACTTTAGAGTGGGAAGGAAAACTTGCATGGTACATTGATTCTGAAACATGCAACCCTAAACATGAGCTGCTACTTGTACTCCAGAATTTTCTACATTTACTTTTGCTTTTCACATTCAAAACTTTTACAACCAACTCTTTCCAAAGTTGAAGAATTTTTATATATCCACTGGGAACACAGCAAGTAGATTGCAGAAGTTGATGACATAAGTATGTCAGGCACAAAAAATTCTGGGAATAGAGCTGTTAGAAAATGCAACTGAAAACGTTTCTGAGAATATTCATGTGAGTGGGTGGAAGAACTAATGACTCCATTAAAACAAAAGTAATGTCGTCTATATATAAACTTGCTTATTCAGGAAGATTTAAATAAGGAAACAAACTATGTTGTTACATAGAGTGCCTGTTTCCATCAGCAAAATGGAAGAACTTGTCTTTGGGATTGTCAACAGAAAATATTTACGGTTCTAAATTTTCTCAGGAACGAAGCAAAAGAAATACAATGACAAAAAAGTCATCTATAATCAGAAAAATACTGATATATAAAAAAATTATCATTCAAAATGTCATTATGGATCCTATCAATACCAAAACCTATTTATTCTTCATTTTTAGGCATTTTAATGTGTTAATAAACTTTCAATTTTGATTATCTATACTATAGTTCTGTAACAATATCACTAGAATATATGAAAGTAAAGATGAAAGTATAGAATAGGACCCTTGTTTTTATATCTACAACTAAACATATTTCATGGAGAATTACATTCCTCTTGCTTTTACAAGGATTGCATATGAGAAAACAATATAAAAGTTTGTTTTCTGCTTTTTGTTAAAATTGTTACTAACATATTTCAAAACCTCTAAAAAGGGGTGAACAATTAATGACAATATTACTAAATATGAATTAAATTCTACCAGACTTCTTATTTAGAACATAACTCCAAAGGAAAAGACTAAAAAAATGATAGCCAAGGGTCAACAAATTAAGTCAACCCATCTGGCATTATGGTGCCATGGGGTTTCTTTCAGTAGGACATACAATTACATCCCAGCAGATGAAAGAGAAAATAATAGCAGTGTTTGCTGATGCTTCAAACCGGAAAATCCATATTAGTTGGGTAGAAGCCAACATCATTGAGTAAATAGCATGGCATCTTATAAAGAGAAGCATCAAGCCCAGGAATGGTTAATATCTTAATGGCAACCTTTCACACACATCTGGCATGTTATTCAAGTAGCTACTGTACTTTTCATCAATGGAAATTATTACTATTACTATAAACTATATCTGTTGTTCAACATAAAGCAAAATCTTTTATTTTTGCCTTCTGCTAAATACAGTAAATACTTTGCTTAACATTCTCCTCCAACAAAATAAAAATAACCAAGCTCCATTTTCATTGCCAAGTATATAACTAGCTTAAAATAAATTCTTTCTATTAATCCATTGCTTAGCCTGTATATTTTAAAAATGTCAATTGTTTTAAAAAGTGAGCACTAGCTATTAAAGAAATCTGCCTCAAAATAGATGAAAACTACTAGGCGGGGGGCTTTTATTTGGTCCCATAATCACCATATTTATAACTAATATCAGGTGCCCAGTGGGTTTAAAAAATAAAATGTATGGAAACAGACATATATACCTAAGGCAAAAAAGCAAAAGAAGTCAAAGAGTAAAAACATTATTTATTAAAAGAAATATATTTAATAAGTATTTAATAGAGTGAATTTAATCCTTGTGAATCAGCACCAATACAAGCTGATATGTAAATAACATTTGTAACATATTTTCCAAAGTATT
>JAOYMU010000002.1:28987275-29002047 GCA_025802295.1 Psammodynastes pulverulentus
GGAGGAGGAGGAGGAGGAGGAGGAGGAGGAGGAGGAGGACAGCACAACATCAGGGAAAAGAGAAAAAGTATAAGCATAAGATCAAACATTTCCTCCACTCCCCAGGAGTATGTTTGCATAGGCTGATTGTCACCAATGTGATCAGGTGATAGAAGACTTGTCACAGAGCCAGCTTGTCAAAGGGATGGAGGAGGAGAACCTTGCCAAAACTCCAGGTTGGGTGGGGGAAATGAGCAAAATTCCTCCACCTTTGTTTTGATTGTGTTGGCCAAAAATATTTGAAAGATGGTGAAGGCCAATCAGCAGAAGAAACCTGGAGCAAAGGTCTTGAAAGACAGCTGAATAGTTTATTGTCATTTCTTGCCCCTGTGAAATTCCATTCTGTACTAAAATGGGTAAATAAACACCCAACGAGACAGGGATTTGGAGGAGGGAATAGGAGAGGGAATAATGTAGAGAAAGTAAAGCTTTCTCTCTCTTTCTCTCTGAAATAGAGTATAAAACAGTAGGAAGATAATAATAGAATCTGTAATTCTATGAATACATAATTCCAAAACTTATTGGTGTCTTTTCTTAACTGAACTTCCAAGACTTTTTCTCATCAACCTATTCAAGGTCATTAGGAAAGTGGTACTGAACACTTGAATCCCAACAATAAGGGTGTGTTTGCACCATATGATTAACTAGATCAATTAAAGTCCAGGCACAGGAGTGTTCCTAGGAGAAGTTTTTAAAAAAAAAAGTCAATATGGCAGCCATAACCTTCCAATCAAAGAACCACCTCTTTTTTTACATGCATCGCAAGGTTCTTAAAATGCATGGAGCTATCCTCACAAAGCTGCCATATTGACTTTATGATCTCCTCCTCTTCCCCCACCATCTAAGCAGCCACATTAAAACAGCAGAGAAAACCTGATAAGTTTTAACCTTATTAGTATTTTTACTGCATTTGTGAGTGTGAGACTACCAAGACTAAACTGAAAATATGTAGACAACTAGTGGGTGGCAACAAAGAGACATGAATATAATAAACTCTTTCTTGGTATTTAGTGATCATCCAGTAGTTTACAGCCCAGATCTGGTACCTGTAGCTTAGAATATTAGTTAGTTACTAATTGACTAGTTAGTTCAATATATGTAAATTGTGAGAACATAGAAAATTAGTTAATTCAGTAAGCAAGTTAACTATGTTCTGGCAGGAAAGATTAGAGAACTTTTACTTAGCCCAATTCCTGGCCAAGAAGAAATATAAAAACTTGCTTTAGCTTCTGGGAAGCTGAAAAAGGCTCATTAGTGGCTCCATGGGTTCTCCTATCTCCTATCTAGACAGAAGATAGAGGCTATTGCTACATAGCACTTAGTAATAGCACTTAGACTTACAACTGTTCCATAGTACTTTACAGCCATCTCTGGATGGTTTACAATGTCAGCATATTGCTCCCAACATCTGGGTCTTCATTTTACCAATCTCAGAAGAATGACTGTGATCAGAGTTAGCCTGCAATACTGCATTCTAACCATTGCATTTTAACCACAATACTCATATTGATGTCTCTTTTAAAGTAAAGTTCTTATGAATAAGATTCCTGCATTTAACCTACTTACAAAATAGATCTATATAACTAGGTCTATACAACTGTGTCACATCTTTTACTATATCGGCATCTCTCCTATGATCTAAGGTTTTCTGGCTCTTATTTGGTAATATTGCCAATTGTCAATAATAAAAGAAATGTTAAAACATCATGGTCTAGCACTTCTAAGTTCTCCCTAAACATGACATAGAAAAACAGATGATGTATTCACCAAGAAAGAAAAATGTAGGAGAAACACTTTACACCATTTTCTTGCTACATTACATTGGACCAAACCCAGTGAAGGCTTTTGACTTCTAATTTCTCAGGTTCAAGCTGATAAAAGTATTGTAAGAACAATACAGTTTCTGAGCTGTTTGCTAGACTTCTGTTTAGCTGCCTTGTTCACTTCTTTCATTTAGAGTCTTATTGATATTCCAAGCCTCACCACTTTCAGTTAGTAACTTTTTAGGAAAGAGGAAAGGAAAGATTTTTCTGTCTTTTATATGCTCAGCTCATTTTTCTTCTAAAGGCTCATACCTTGCAACAGGAAAGATGCTGAAAAGATATCCAGACATTTGAATATAATTAAAATCCAAACAAATAATGTGTTTCAGTTATCCTTCCTTAGGTTTTGTTCTGGGTAGTAAATTTAAAATGTTTATTTAAATATATATATATATATGTGAGTTAACAAGGTATATCATTTTCTCCTTCTGAAAGTTTTGAGAATACTTTTGGAAGACCATTTTTCTATCATTAATAATTTGCAAACAGAAAAGTGTTTGTTTCATCTTTTGCTCTTTTTTTCATTTAAACTGGATCATTTTGAGGTGTGGCTAGTGCTCTGAGGCAGCTGTTTCCAAAATGAATAAATCTTTCCCTTCACTTTATGGTACATTAAACTGCCACCACAGCAGGTGGTAAACTGCCAAAGTTTTTGGCTTTCATTTAACCAAGGAAAACATGCCGAAATATGGAGAAGTTAACAATAAAAATGTCAATCCATTTAACATAGAAATAAGTTCATTTCAAACTCATTTTTCAAGACCCATAAACTGATAAGCATAATCAAAATATAGGAATAACTGTGTTTTTATTTTATTTTATTTTTTTATTTATTTTATTTTATTTGTCAAGCATTATTAGATAACAGATATAAATATAAACATGATTATGAAAACATGAAATGAATACGAATAAGAGATAACATTAGGACAGGGACGGTAGGCATGTTGGTGCCCCTTACAGATGTCTTAGGACCTCTTAGTTTTATTTGAAACCTTTCAATAATAATGTGAAACAAGGGACAGATGCATGGTTTAGGATTAGGGAGGTGGGGGGGAAGGGAATGAATAAAGTGACCATTGCATAAAACATCCAACTTCAAGTGGTCAATGATTGCCTATGTAAGTCACCAAGTTATTTTAAAAATACATTATAGCATGATATGTTAGGCTTTGTGGTTAAGGCAAGTGAATAGCTTTGAAACTCTGTCATGCTATACAATACAAGAATTCTTTAACTCTATTTAATGGATACTGGCCAAAGCAAGCAAAACAGACATCATTATTCTGCAATTCCTAATTTTTAATTCTCGGATATTGCTCAGCTATAACTTCTATCATTCCGATCCAGTGTGGCTAATAGGCAAGTTTGATTATAATTATAGTCTAGCATCATCTGAATCCAAAACAAGGAACCCCTGAGCTAAATGAAGCATAGATTTCTTAACTATTCTAAATAAGACATAAAGTATTAAGACTAGATGAGATAAGGACTGGATTTATACCTTTCATTTAGCCATAATATAGTTTGCTTGGCTTTGGTAAGGTAAAGTGCTTTTATGTATTTTTGTTAGGTGCGGACAATCAGATTCAGATGTGCCGTGGTGGCACAGTGGTTAGAATGCAGTACTGCCAGCTACTTCTGCTGACTGCTGGCTGCCTTAAATTTGGCAGTTTGAATCTCATCAGGCTTAAAGTTGACACAGCTTTCCATCTTTCCGAGATTGGTAAAATGAGGACCCAGATTGTTGGGGGCAATATGCTGACTTTGTAAACCACTTAGATAGGGCTGTAAATACTGATACATTGAAGCGATATATAAGTCTAAATGTTATGCTATTTAATGGTTTTTGTTTTTGTTTAAGCCTCTAACACAGGAATCTTCACAGACTGGCAGTGTGCACCTGGGTCAGATTAGATAAGGTTCAGTAGCATTCAAAGTGGGTGAGACTTTGCCCTCTTGTGTCCATGTAGAGATTCCAGACAAATTGTCCATTTGGCTTCTCCCCCGGCTCAGCTAGTCTCTCTCCAACATTTTTTAAGATATCAAGATTTGTGGCATAAGGATATGTGAACCAAACTGGCATGACTTGTTCAATAAACCAAATCAGGACTTATCAGATTATATAAAGCAATTTCTATGGATAATATTCAGATATTTATGTTATATGCATACACTCAAAAAGATAGAAACAGCTGGATTAATAAGGTAAAATATTTTGACTTTTTCTTAGTAGAATAATTATTGATAATTGTCTTTAAGTCAAATTGCAATAGACTGCTTTGGCTTTAGATATCATGACAAATCTTTTGAAAAAGAATTTTGCTAGAATTATGTGATTTCTTATGTAAATAATGCTAATTTAACATCACTGAATAAATTATTTAATACGGTAGTTTTGAATGAATAATTTCTTTCTACAAACTAGTGATGTGTCTAAATTTAAATTATGCTCACGCTGATTATTTAGGTTGCCTTTGGAAATGTTGATATGAGCTGTACACACATCTTTGTCACATCTGTGTTATGTATTATATATAAGTGACTTAAACTATCAAATAATATTTCAGGCAACATTATTCTAGATCCAGGATAAATTCAGTGAGAATTAAGATGCTACAACCCACAATCAGAGATGAAAAAGACTGGATGAAGTGGGTAGGAAAACCATTCGTTAAATGTACCCACTTCCAGAAAGGAAAGTGTACATTCAATAAAAGATTGGATATTTCTCTCTGCAGATAATGGCCGGTCGCAATGACTCTTTTCCATGTTTTCAGTCTTTCAAGGAACAGCCATAAGAAGGCAGCAAACCCAGCTGCCAAAATACTTTGCGTCACTTCCTTATCTGGAAGCACTACCTGTTCTCCCACTGCAGAAAAGGTCCAGTTGCTGTTTTACCTTTGTAACTGCATTCCAGCTTGAATAAGCAAAGGGCCCAAATGTGGCAATTTTAGCATACCAGTGTTAGTGGTTTTGTAGGAAATGTATACATACGAGGGAAAATTATGTGTTGTATTTGTTTTCATTTTATCTATTTGAAAATAGGAAAGGGAAAGTTTTGACATTAACTTGATGACTGGTATTTCCTAGGCATTGATAAACTGCCTATTTTTTATGCTTAACTATGGACCATATGCATTTCAATTAAGAGTGGCAATTAGCACCCCTGGATTATATAGACCATTGAATTCCCTCTGATCACACTTTCCAAGGAGGAGAAGAGAGGAGAGGGGAGGGGAGGGGAGAGTTTGTGTGATAGTGAAAATAATTTTACGTAGGATAAATCCATCTTATTCAAAAATAGTGATGATCTTTTGCGCCTGATAAACTCAGATGTTGAAATGAATGCACTGCATAAGCCTAGGCTCACACTGCAAGTTATAATTGATATATTAAAAGAGAAGTACATTGTTTGGAAACAGACTAAAAATAAAAGGAAAAGGTGCCTATCTCACCTGTTTTGTGCTTATAAATGCTGTTACATTCTAAGATTACACTCTTTAGAAAAAAGAAAATGTGTTTAAATGCAACTTCCTCTCATCTCCAAAGAATGTACAGCTGCATGTAGCTAAATAATGTAGCTTTTCACCAAAGTTTTGTTGGCTGATATCAGTGGTGGTATTCTGCCGGTTCGCGGCTACTCGCGCAAACTGGTAGCACTGGTAAATGGTAGCTCCGACGCTCGGCGTTTTGTGTTTTTTTTTTTTTGAGCCCTCCCACCTGCCCACGCTCTTTCTTTACATTTATCCGCTCAGCTAAATGACGCGGCTGAGAGGATTTCCCTATTACAATGGCTGGGAAGCACTTTGGCTGGGGCTTGCCTGAGCTGCGCACGCACGCACACTGTCACCGAACCGGTGGCAGCGTGGGTAGGAATCCCCCGCTGGCTGATATGGATATGGCTACACCAGAATTAGGGGAAAGAATGAAAGAACTTTGGATACATTAAAAAGATTGGTAAAAGCTGCTAATGGGAAAGCTCCTGACCTACCAAGTGAGTAAGCTACTGGAACAATACGTTTTCTGGAAAATAAATTGATTTTCTGCAACAAAGTCAAAGATTACAGGCAATCCAGTGGAAATCTCCAGAGTGAACCATTGAGCCAACATAAAACTGGCAGAGGTACTCTTGAATCCAGATCTTCCACACCAAGTTTTTGTAGGCTTCTATTGTATACATTAAACATTATTTAGAACTATTTTCATCTAACCCTAACTTTGTGGTGACTTTGTGGACATTTCCCAATCATGCTGGAGTGGGCTGGTGTAATTCAACAACCACATTTATTCTTTCTTTTTGGCCTTTATTTTCATTCTTTTGCCAAAATATCTCTAATTTTCTTGGCAAATGTTGGCATCAGCTAGCAGATGCCGGGCCTCATCCAATTCTTCGATATGTTTTATATTAGGCTACAACCCTAAAATTCTAGTCCTAAATATATTTGAACGTTTTCCATTAAGATGTTTATTATTCACATAGAAATGCAGCATTATTCGTAAAAAAAATATTAGTCTGCAATCACTTACAGTTTCCTGAATTTTAAATTGGCCCAGGGGTGATCTTTTCAGATATCTGAAAAAATTAAAACTTACTATGGATTCCAAAATTTACATTATATTATAAATGTTAAAACACTTTTCCCACAGAAAATGGAAAATATTGCAAGGTTATTTTGCTGTCAATTGAAATTGGATGGAACTGTTTGCCTTGAAAGACAATTGTACTTTTCTCTTCACACTAATGATCCATATTGGTTTTCTGTACATGATCTATTTTCATTCATCACTGTATCTCCTAGTGAGATAGAAAACATCCTGAAGGGTTGGAGCGAAATTTTTAAAAGCTAATGCACCTCAATAGCCGCTTGTAAGCAACACCTGTTTCTTGCTTATCAAGGTTTGAACACATTGTCTAAACAATGTTTGTTTTTTGCTGACATATTTTATCCTCTATATATTAATGTAGAGGATTTTTGAGAGGAATGAGTTTAAAATGAGAAGAACATTTTCAACTTGAATCCACACCCTTTCCTTTGTACTGCTTCGTTACTGACATGCTGACATCAAGAAGAAATATTTAAGATGAGATCATGTCCTGACAACCCCAATCTGACTGTTACCAGATGGTATTGGTGGTTTTGATGGTTCTTATACCAGAAGCAGATTTACTTTCCCAAGAGATGAATTATTTGATTTATGAATATTTTTAAAAATAAAATAATTGGACCATATTTATTTACATTTTGGTTCAAAATAACATATCCAATGGAACTGAACATCAAGAATGAAATGGTGTATATGTTATGTGATTCGAACTTACAACTTAAGCATTGTTGTCTTCAACACAATATAATGTAAAAGCTATTTAAAGGATGAAAAAAAAATCCATACATCTCTTTAACAAGGACTGGTACATTAACTAACCTTTTTTCGTTAGACCATATTAAAATATGCAGTCAATAAAATCTGTGAATCACTTTCCAGGATGTATATTTATTTGACATTCTTGTGTTAGAAACTCCCTTGCCATTATTCCAACACTTCTGTCTTTCTCTGATCAAGTAATGGCTATAGCACGTGTATTGCAAGCATCCTGACTGTGAATAGGTTTTTGTTCAATGCTTTTGAAAAATTCAGTGTGTAGACCAACCCATGTTCCTAAATTATCTTTGAGTAGAAAAAATTCAGTTTAATCAAAAAATGGAAGTTTAAGTGAGTCTAAAACATATTACGGCTTCTCAGCTTTTTGGCTAAGATCAAGTGTAAGCGTATTACTATTTCCATCTTCAAAATTATATATTTATTTCATATATCACCTATTTCCCATAGTAACCTAGAGCCATGCAAAGAGTAAATAATAGGCAATAAATAATCTTTGTTTTATTTATTTTTAATCCAAAACCTTAATAAAAGCACAGTTGTAGAAAAGTTATGTTCAACAATTAAAATGAAATATATCATTTGATAGCTGAAGGCAGTCTTATCCTGGAAGAGTTATTCTCTGAAAATTCTCATATGAACAAGAATAGCTTAAGCTGTCATCTGAAATTAGGCAGAAGGGGACTGGTCTTAGTTTCCTCAGCATTACATATTTGAAGTACAGTCAGACTGAAACAAGATTTGCAGGTAAGAGTATTATATTAATATATAATTTGGATGATACTGGAGGAAATAGTTGTTGTATGTGATTATAGAACATTTCAGGCTTTAAAAACCTGTGCCAACACCACCTTGAAGTGGTGTTATGAAATCACAGTAAACTATTCAGTATGCTAATCTAACATGTAATGTTTACATTAGTTGCAATACAGGAAGTCCTCATTCAGGTGACTTATGATCTTCCCTCAGAATTGTGGTCATTGCAATGTCTCCGTGGTTAGGGGATTGCTATGAGTGCTTGACAACTGGCTCATACAACAGTTGCAGCATCCTGCAGTCATGGATTACCATTACTGAGCCATGGTGGCTCAGTGGTTAGAATGCAGTACTACAGGCTACTTCTGCAGACTGCCAGCTGCCTGCAGTTTGGCAGTTCAAATCTCACCAGCTCAAGGTTGACACAGCCTTCCATCCTTCTGAAATGGGTAAAATGAGGACCCAGATTGTTGGCAGCAATATGCTGACTCTGTAAATTGCTTAGAGAAGGCTGTAAAGCACTGTGAAGCGATATATAAGTCTAAGTGCTAATGCTATTTTCAGATTTCACTACTGGCTTTTGACAAATAAAGTCTATGGGGAAAGCCAGCAGGAGGTAAAAAATGGTTATCACACAATTGCAGGATGCTGTGACTACACAGGATGCACTTAAGAGCAACTGGAATTGCTGCAACTGCTTCATTAAGTCAGGGCAGTTACACATTTTACTAATGTGACACTTAACAACCGATTTAAAAGTCCCAATGTGTCACTAAACAAGAACTATCAATAAATGGACTGCTTTCAGATATAGAATACATTTCAGTAAACTAATTAAAAGTAACAGAAGGCATAATATAGAAGTTAGATTACCACATATAAGGAAAGTTATAGCAAGCCCCCTTCTGATCATGAATTTCATAAATTTTGTAAACAGCCTATTTCTAATATTCAAGACTCTTCCACCTGAGGATAAACTTTTAGCCATTTAAGATTTTCAATAAAGAATGTGTACAAATGTAGGTATTCACATTCAGCCCCTTCACTAAATAATTGGCAATGCCAGTGTGTGTTGATTGCAAAGAGACGAAACAGGCGAATTGTCATGATCCCATAACCATTCACAAGTCTTTTTTTTAACTCACTCTCGCCCTTTCACACTTAGAGATATAGTTATATGAATGGACATATAAACACACATCAGCCTCTTTTGTCACAGAAGCTTTATCAGTTGCCAGCGATCTACTAAGAAAGCCAAATCTTGCATGAACTTTAGAATCTTAAATGCTTGGTACATATTTATAACATCAATAAGTTTTATGAAATACAATTGTATTTTCAAATTATATATGTATGAAATTGAAGTAGGAAATATCTAATCCACGGCTACTTAAAGAATTCATTGATGAATTAAAGCAAAACCCAAATTGCCTGAAATCAGTAGCATTGGTTTGACAGTGCCCTAAAAGTGTTGATGTTTAAATATAATATGCCCTGATTATACTTTCCTAAGCATTTATTCTCAACCTGTACACTCATCCATTTCTTCCCTAGGACTTTATTCATCCTATGAGCTGGATATAAATGAAAAATATAATTTGAGTTTAATGCAGAGAAGCATTTTAGTTATAGTCACATCTATATATGCCACTGTTCTGAAAGAATATTTAAGTTGGCATCCAATTATGTAGCATCCATTCTAGTATCTGAATTGGTGTAATATATATACTGTATATATCACTGAACTTTGAGCAAGAACCATATTGCATATTACTCCGCTATATAAACCACAGAATGTCAGTCTGTATACCACTGCAGTGCTTATTAAACTGGCCTAGATTTCTGTTGTTATATACTTTTATAATATACACTCATAAAACAAATCCTTGGTTAGAGGATTGACTCAGAGCCAAATAAAAATGACAAGGAATGGGACATAAATTATAAATTCAATGTAAATTCCCAATTATTTAACAAGCAAGTTAAACCACAATACTATTGCACTGCTGTGTTTGACATGATAAATGCCTGAACTTTATGTTACTCTGTTTATATGAGCAAAAAAATTATAGAAGAAGGCAAGTAATAGTCGAGCACCTGTAATGGGACAATTCAAACAATTCTTTTTTTCTTAGTAATGTCATGTGTGTAAAGAACATGTAATATCATAAGCATCCTTGAGTCTGCAACTGAGGAAATGATCACCTCTTCACAACAGTGATGGGAATGTATGTGTTTTTTATTTAGTTTCCATGTTGACAGAATAAACTGTGTTGCATATATTATACACATCGGGAGGTTTTTATTCACATAACTGAAGTGGAGACTTCTGCAGCCATAGTATTTCACCAAAAACTTTTTTCTTTCTTTATTACCACCAATCTGGAGACAAAAGTTGGACCTGGAAGTAATTTATTCTACAGTATTCCTTTTGTGAAAATTATGCAAGCTCCTATTCTGTCCATTTCAAGTGTCAGGGAAATGGAGACAAAACATTCTTTTTAATTAAATGTTCTCAAAGAGAAAAGAACCAACAAAATAAGTAAAACATCCCCAGAGCAGCTAAATACTAAAAATTGAGTTTAATGAAAAGGAAGAGTTTTCTTGAAATGAATGAGGAATTCATCCTTGAAACAAGCAAAAAAAGATGAGGAGGTGTGGGAAGAACATAAAAGGTTACAGTCTGAGAGAGCTGACTTCTTTGTAAATTAGAAGCTGCTCTGCCAAAAACATTGGCACAAAGTCTCAATTGCAACCTCCTGGCTTCATTGTTGTTTTCCTTGCCCTCCACCATCCCAATATAAACTTTCTCAGAAACCTGGGGAGGGGGAGGGAAAGGGGAGCTGGAAATGGCAGAACATTCCAGAGAAACAACCAATATTTGCCTCAAGAACTACTTTCTTTCCTAGTAAAATTGCTCCAAGTTTCTCCTTCAATTTGACCTAATTCTTCAAGAATTACTATTTAGGAATAAGATTGGGATGTTTTGTTCATCTTTTGGAATGTTTTAAACACTGGATTCATGCAAATAGACCTAGCAGAGATGAATTGCTGCTCTCTTTCTTCCTTTTTCAGTAGAACTGAATGAAATTACTTTCCAATTAATCTTTGTGAATCATTTCATCGGAAATAGATAGCTTCATAATAAATTGATGGTTAACTTTGTTTTATTCCATCACTTACTAGTTTTGGCTTATGGCAGTGAGATGTGATTACTAAACCCAGTCATTGTTTCCTCTCTGTGGCAGATAGCTATAGGGTCTAGCATAATTGTAATTAAAATAACAGTGCCTGAAGCTTTCAAAGGTTGTTGCTCATTCCATTAAAAACATATTCAGCTACAATAGTAATCAAGGTACAAAATGCACAATGAATGCACACAAAGCTAAAAGAAACAAGGAAAGCAATGTGATAAGGCCTAGATATCACACACACACCCCTCGTAAACAGGAAGCTAATGGAGGTGAACAAACTCTGCCAAATTTTTAACAGACCAATAGGATAGAATAAATAAATCAAAGTGAAAGACCTCATCATCATTCCACGCAGGGCGATAAATCAATCGTTCCATAAAGGAGAATGAATTTTGCCGACAATACATGCTTCATTACCTTTTCTTTCAGGATAAATATATCAAACAGGATAAGCATTATTAGTAAAATTCTTATCACTGTTAACACCAGAAGAGACATTCAAGTTTGGGCTACATTTCTGCAATGATTGGCTTGTATAAGTGTTGATGTTAAAGTTTAAATGTCAGATCTGGGTTACAAACTAAAAACTATCACTAGCATCTCCTTTGTTTCATGAACTTCTACCACTCACATGAGGGCAACTCTAATACGCATGCAGTATCAACCACTTCCAATAAAGTTGTCATCCGATTTTCTTTATAAAGTTTGTACAAGATATTAATAGTGTTCACAGAGGACTGAGCAATCCAGCAAAATGAACAAAGGAGAGCAGAAGACATCTTCAACCTACTCTCTTATGAATGAATATCAAGGTTATATAAGTCATGTAGAGAAAGTTGATTGAAGAAAGTTTGAGCATGCATACTGTGTACATTTATTTCTTTATCGAATTGATAAGGAAACAAGAAATTAAAGGAGACACAAGTATCGTTCACGGTGTGAAAACACTGCAGAAGCATTGTTTGGAAGGGAACATAGCAGCTTTGATAGAGACATATCAAAGCTCTGTTATTATACCAAACTGGTCCTGTATTTTACTACAAAAGGGAGTTAATGCTAAAGGTGCACATTCCTGAATCTTTGTCTTTGTTCTAGACATATATTCTATAGTAATTTAATTGGCCTCATAAAAACAATTCCATTTAGACCAGGTGTCAGAAAATACAATAAAAACAAATGTATGCAATAACAAATGCCAGTGATGATATCATAGTGAAATTAATTAGGAATTGTCTTATTTCTAATTACCAGTCTATGAGGTCTTTTTTAAGCCCCATTGTTTTTGTCCTCTATTCTATCCCCCTTTTTTTAGCCCTAAATGGGGAACCTACCATCTGTAAACCTCAAAAGACTTTTTTTTAATTCCACTAGAAGCTCTCAAATATCCCTGTCTTCAAATGTTTTAGAGCATTCTTTTGAATTTCATCATAGTCTTATAGTATTAATTCATATATTATTTTTAAGCCAATAGATGAACCATATTCTAAACCAGTTTTCTGCTAGTTTTAAATAATAATCAAGGGGTAATTTCCAAAAGTGCTTAGGATCAAATTGTAACTCAGCAGTCTTTCAGTTGTACATTCCCAGATTCTAATTTGAAAATTGTGGTTTATGGATGGAATCCACAAACCACATCCTCTGGGAAGATTCTATAGACATCAGTGAAAGTATTCTGTAATAAATAGTTCGTCAATAGCCACTTTTCCCAGACATTGTGTAAAGGAAGTAATCTTAGCATAAATCATCTTTGTTTCAAACCACTTTATCTGCCCCTTGGCCTTGTAAGTCATTTAATACTAGTATTTAGGATTTTTTTCCAATGAAACTACTCCTTCTTCCATCAAGACCTCTACTGATGTGCTTGCTATTAGGGGCTAAAGAACAGCGGGCTAATCTAATTGTTTACCTTGTTTCAATCGTAGAATTTGGTCTGCTTTCCAAGTAATATTCACATTTGTTTTTTCCTTTGGCTTTTGTTTCTAGCAAGGATTGCCTTTGGCAACTTGATTAATGTACTGTTCTAAGCACAACATTTAAAATAGGCACCTCCTGGTTTTGCTATTAAACCAGTGACAATACAGCAACCAGTGTCTTTCTACAAATGAAGTGATGATGGTATATTGGAAAGTATCTTTCAAGGCAGGTACATGTCAGCCTTAAATTGTCAAAGTTTACAGTTTAAGGCAGCCACTAACAAATTTTCCCACTGCAACTGAGCCAATGTTAAAGTGTGAATAACTCTTTATTTATTGGATGGCTGTTCTGCCTCTGTCCAAAGTTCAAGAGGGCGTATGCGGCATTCCTTTCTCCACTCATAACCAGTCCTCTAAGATAACTAAGGAAAAAAGCAGAACTCAAAGTTAGTAGAGGCATTCCCAGAGCAGCTATGGTCTTGAACCTTTATCTCTCTATTCCTAGCTTAACCCCCTTAACCACAATAACATGCTGGTTCTCATATTGATGAAATAGTAAGTAGACAGGATCTATGCTTATTTTTTTAATGAATTTTATTTAATTCTAGAACTGAAATAGTACAAGAAATTAATTCTGCAGTTAGTGTCTTTACTGGCTGACAAATCTTTCCTGGCTTTGATGAAGAGTTACAAAAGAAACAGAGTCCTGCACTAGAATAGCTAGTGGGGGTGGGGGGGAACTGGCAGATGAAGAATGTCATACAGAAATTAGAAAAATAGAAATTATTGCGTTCTCATTTCTATTCATCAGGTAAATTAGCGGATGTCAGTTTTTTTGTTTTGCATTGAGATGTTTTAACTTTTTCTTAAAAAAATAAAATTCTGACCACCAGTGACCATTCTGTATGAGCAATAATTTGGTCATGCATTTATTTAGAAGCATGTGAACAAAGTTTATTGTTGTCAGTCCTAAAGAGGCAACAAGCATGGTCTTAATAGAAATTAGACTTTATTTGGAATTAACAATTTCACAATAACCTCTGTTTTAACTTTGTAGATCCAGACCACAGTAAATTATAAAATTATGGTTCAACCAGGCTAGGAAACATGAGTAATAAGGAAGCTATTTATTGGAAAGTTTCAAAGAACACCAGTGATCCACTTTCTGGATCACAATATTTTACCATTTGCTAAAAATATGGTATCATCTCAATTCCTAAAATTTTATTCTGTACTAAAAGCATTCAACTATAAATTAATAGTGATTTTTTTCCAGACTCCTCAAGGCTGCTTCTAAACAAGCATTGTTATTTAGTCCATTAATCTGTTTGTCTGACTGTCCACCTATCCTCCCAACAACACCCAGTGTAGGTAGCATTTGGAATTTTGAAATGAAAATAAATCTTATACAGTGGTCCCAAGATAAATCTGAAAAATTTTATTAAAACCTCTGCTCAACTACTTTGGAAATAATGGATATAAAGTACAACTGTAGCTTTTCTTAAGCTGATACATGGTGAAAGAAAACATAACTTATTTTTAGTTTTAAATAAGCATGGGCAGGTTGATATAGTTTGCTGGAAAAGTAGAATTACTTATGTGCTAAGAGAGGGGAGAGAAGAAAAAGGGGAGGAAGAGGAGGAGGAGGAGGAGGAGGAGGAGGAG
>JAOYMU010000002.1:29079447-29092513 GCA_025802295.1 Psammodynastes pulverulentus
AGTTTACAGAGTCAGCATATTGCCCCTAACAATCTGGATCCTCATTTTACCAATTTCGGAAGGATGGAAGGCTGAGTCAACCTTGAGCCTGTTGAGATTTGAACTGCCAAATTGCAGGCAGCCAAATAGCGTGCAGTACTGCATTACAACCACTGCTCCATCACAGCTCACAATTAATTGTGGAAGATACAACAAATATACAGTTAGCCTTATAGTTGACCATGGTATCCTTCTGGGCCAGCTCTCAAGACTGCAGTGATTTTCCTCCTTTCTTTAGGGCTGGATCCAGTTGGTTTTGGTAGTGGGAAGTAGTTAACCAATGGGCCCTGTTTTGTGGAGTGCTTTGGAGCATTTTCCCCATTTCTATTCAACCTGATGCTATTGAGAGAGGTCATTTTTGTTTTGTTTTTTAATTTTTTTATTGAAAACTTTAATTTCAATAGTAAAAGCAAATACAAACGAAACTCAGAGAAAAGGAGACATAGAAAGGAAAAAAAGAAAAAGAGCAAGGAAAGAAAAAGAGGTGATTTCTGATCTTCAGCACAACTTATATAAACAGATTTAGTAATTCATTATCCTCTGTAAGGTTACAAACAAATTTCTTTCCATAACCCATCTCTTATGTATATGCAAATCCATAATTCATCAAGTTTTGAGTCCTGTGTTAGCAAAAAGTCTGTAAAAGGTTACCAGAGATTTATAGAATCATGTCTTATTTCAACCTTAGTTTTTAAAAAAAAACTGATATATTTATTCCTTTTACCTCTAACAGTCCTGATCTCTAAGTCATTCAAATATTGTTGTACAATTTGACCTTTCTTTATTTTTTTTTCTTTTTCCCATTCCAAAAGCTTCTTCAAGGCTTTAGCAAACCTCATTTGTTAATCCCATAAAAAGTCTTTATCCAGGTCATTCCCTTAGCTTGCCATTTATGATTCCACTTTATTATTTATTTTTCACATTCTGAACTGCCTACCTCCCACAGAGGACTCTGGGTGGTGTACAACAGATTATTAATAATGGCCCTATGTAGAGGGAGTTGCAATAGTTTATATGAGAGATGACCAGGGTAAGAGTGACCAAATGGAGAGCTTCCCTAACCAGGAAAGTTGTAACTTGCGCACAACATGAAGTTGAGCAAAGGATCTCCTACCAATGGCCGCCACCTGCTCTTTTGAGCAGGAGTTGTGTGTCCAGGAGGACCCTCAGGTTATGAACTGAGACTATCTGTGGTAGTGCAATCCCATCCAAGGCAAAGATGATAAGCACCTGAATAAAGAGTGGTCTACCAACAGCCACAGGGTTCAGCTAAAGTTGCTGTTCCCCATCTAGGCTTCCACAGCCTCCAGGCACTGTGAAAGAATGTTCACCACAACACTCACTTCACCCAGGACAGTTATATAACTGGATATTACCAGCATACTGGTGATACCTCATCCCATGATTATGGATTATCTCACCCAGCAATTAAAAAGGAGTGGAGAAAGCACCAAGCTTTGTGGCACCTTGCAAAGCAGGAACTGGTGAGCTGGACCTCTTGCTCCCTATGAACACAAATTGAGACTGGCATCTCAAGAAGGAAGTGAACCAGCACAAAACTGCCACCCACCCAACTTCCTAAGTCAGCCCCAAAGGATACCATGGTGCATGATGTAGAAAGCTGCCAAGAGTTTAAAAAGAGCAAAGATGTATATATTCCATTCTAGCCACAGATCATCCATTAGTGTGAACATTGCTGTTTTGGTCTCATATTTTGGCCTGAAACCTGACTGAAAAAAGCCCATATAATACATTTTCTCTAGGATCCACTGGACTTGCAGTGCCATTACTTTCTCAATCACCTTCCCTAAAAAGGAAAGTGGGACAAAAACTGTCCAAAATGGCAGGGTCCAATGATGAATTTTTGAGGATGGGGCATACCGGTGTCTCTTTAAAAGGAGCTGGAAATACCCCCCCCCATAAGGATGAATTCACTACCACTTGGACCCACCAATGTGACACCTCTCAGGCAGCCTTAACCAGCCAGGAGGGACATGGATCTAATGCTCAGTGGCATTCACATTCCGGAGGATCCTGTCCAAATCCTCAGGTCCAACAGAATCAAACTGTTCCCAGATAACTGGGTAAGTCTGCTCCCAGGCATTTCCACAGGACTTGAAACATGTTTGGTATCCAACTGGGAATGTTGGAAGATTTTTATCTTCCAGATACATAGCAAGTTCCTCCATATGGCCTTGTAGATGGGCTTCCACCAAGGAGAATCCAGGTGTCTCTAAACAGGACAGCTGGGTAGCATTCTGTGAATACAATAAGTATGAAGAACTATTGATGTTTTGCCCTCTTATCACCATGAGGTAAACCTTAATAGCAGCCTGAATTCGTGTTGCATTCGTTCTTTGTTTTCCTTCAGCAGTGCTCTAGGCATCTCTTAACCCTTTTCAGCTCCAGGTCAGAACCTGGGTTAAATGAGCCTCTACTCAATACCTAATATTAAATATCTTCTCAAAAAGGGCAGGCGTGAATAAGAACAGTAGGTATGAAAGTTCAGCATATGTGAAAGTTCAGCAAAGTTCAGCATATGTGATTGTGATGAAATCCAGTAAGATCCAGTAAGGAACTAAGCTACACTGAATGGTTAAAGACAAATTGCTGCTGTTGAGTAATTATACTACTCCTGGAGGACAGCCCCTGCTTAGTGGATATTTATTTATTATTTATTTATTTTGTCAAGCATGTATGAGAAAACAAGTATGAAAATAACATATAAACATATAAGTATAAGCAGATATAAGTATATAGTACATAATAAATGAGTATGAATAATGGGAGCAGTAGAACAAGGACAGTAGGCACGCTGGTGAGCTCATGCACATCCCCTTACAGACCTCTTAGGAATGGAGTGAGGTCCATGGTAGACAATTGAAGTTTTGGGAGTTTGAGGATATAAAAACCAAGGATATAAAAACCAAGTCAGGTAGTAAGTTCCAGGCATTGACCAATCTGTTACTGAAGTCATATTTTCTGCAATCAAGTTTGGAGCGGTTTACTTTGAGTTTGTATCTATTGTTTGCCCGTGTATTATTGCAGTTGAAGCTGAAGTAGTCATTGACAGGTAGGATGTTGTAGCAGACAATTTTGTGTACTAAGCTTAGGTCAGACCATAGTTCTAGGTTGTCCAAGTCCAAAATCTCAAGCCCAATGGCATAAGATATTCTATTACGGGCAGAGGAGTGGAGTACTCTTCTCATGAAATACCTCTGGACTTGCTCAATTGTATTAATGTCCATTATACAGGGTGGATTCCAGGAAGATGAGCGGTATTTGAGAATTGGTCTGGCGAAGGTTTTGTATGCCCTGGTTTGCACTACAGTGTTACATAAGTAACTTTGCCGCTGATTCCCAATGCAGTTTGCAAATGAAACCTTCAGGAGTTCAGAAAGTATCCCTGGATAAATATCAAAGCTAACAGACATAGGTCTCAACAAAGGTGCTAAGTAGTGGCAGTAGTATGAGGAAAGTATGAGTTACAACGAGGAGGGAAAAATATACTTTTTGCACCATCACAAGATCCCAGTCTGGATTGAATTCCCTGCTGGGAAGGATAAGCGAAAAGAGACAAGAGGTTCATGCTGTGCGCTAAAAATACTGCGCTGGCTGAGATTCAGAACTAGCCCTTTCCTTTGGTGCCTCTCCTTTACTTCCCCATAGTCACTTCCTACTTTTGTTGTAGTAGCCTCTACATGTTTCCAAGAAAACTCCGTATTTTCTGATTGTTTATCCTTTTCTTTGTTGTTGGTGATGATAGGAGCAAAATATGGAAGTGCTCCAGACAGAAATAAGTTGAGCAAACACAGACATTAAAAATATAGTGATATGTGACCAAAACAATCTCAGCATATTTTTAGCAGGTAATGTTTTTTTCAGTGACAAAAAACTTACTGCTTCTGTATATCATATCAAAATTGCTGTTATACTATAGTTCAAGGCAATGCAATCATACCTCTGGCATCTTTCCTGTTACTCTATACTGATGCATATGCATATGTCCCAGTAGGAAGTTATATTGGTAACTAGTAGGTGGATTCTTGAGATTTTCAAAGCAGAAGATATTTTAAGTAAAAAAAACCAAACACCTAGAGGTCAGAAATCCATTTTAGTTATGAAATTGTGCACACACTTTCAGGCAGAGGGTTGGATAGAAAGCAGAAATGTGATGCAAAAACCAGTAAAACAGAAGAGAACCTATTTTCTGAAATTACATTAGAGCCTTTCAGTTGATAGCTGGAATATAAATCCTAGAAAAGGTGGTATATAAATCCTACAAAAGAATACATTTTCTTGACTTTTCTTGTCAGAAGATTGCAAAAGGTGATCACATGACCCCAGGACACTGTGAATGCCATAAATGAGTCAGTTGCCAAGCATCTGACTTTTGATCTTGTGACCATGGGGACACTGCAATGTTCGTGTTAAAAACGGTCATTAGTCACTTTTTTCAGTGACATTGTAACCTTGAATGGTCACTAAACAAAGGGGCAATATTCTTTCACAGTGGAGATCTTTGCTTAAGACAAGAGTACATATTTTAGGCCAGGGGTCTCCAACCCCCGGTCCGTGGACTGGCACTGGTCTGCGGTATGCCAGAAACTGGGCCACCCAAACAAGTGAATCCCCATCCGTGGGATGCAGGCATCATACGAAACTACGCCCACTCCAGTCCATGGAAAAATATCTCTCCACAGAACCAGTCCCTGATGCCAAAAGGTTGGAGGGGGGGCAGTGTTTTAGGCAACTACTCTTTTGAAGTTAAATTTTTTTGGAATGTTTTCTTCGTATTCACTCTAACTTGGTGTTTGAATATTTTTACATATTTTGGAAGAATTATTCTGAGAAAATAGTATTTTCAATGTCAATATTTCATATTGCTTATCTCAAATTAATATTGATATATAGTTGATTAAAAATATCGGAGAATTTTGAAGAAATGTTAGTGCACGTAGACAGTTATCCATGTTAGTAACTTTTAAGAAATTTCCAGCAAATCAGTAAATTATTAAAGAAATTTCATGGGAAGAATTCCTACATTTCCTTTATCTAAATTAGGATTGACATATGATGGGGTGACTAGCTTTCCTAATGTTCAGCTTTAGCACTGTGCATACACAATCAGTTTTTTAAACTAAGTTGTCACAAAAGAATTCTATTTTCTAAAACTGAGAATATCAGTACATCCAATTAAAACATCTTTTTTAGTTCACAATTTTGTCCAAATGCATTAGCTGCACCCAAAATATCTAATTTACTATGAACACTGAAATACATTACAGGTAGTCCTCGACTTACAACAGTTCAATTAGTGACCGTTTGAAGCTACAGCGGCACTGAAAAAGGTAAGGGATGATGATTTTTCACACTTATGCCCATTGCAGCATCCCCATGGTCACGAGATCAAAATTCAGATGCTAGGCAACTAACTCATAGGTCCCATTTTTTATATCTGACAAGCAAAGTCAGTGGGGAAGTCAGATTCACTTAACAACCATGTTATTAGCTTAACAACTGCAATGATTCACTTAACAACTATGACAAAAAGGTCATAAAATGGGACAAAATTCACTTTACTGTCTCACTTAGCCACAGAAATTTTGGGCTCAATTGTGGTCATAAGTCAAAGCCTGTATGGATTTATTTCAAGCTTATATTTTAAAGAACACATTAAATGATATTATTATGGTGGGTATAATAGTTGCAAGAATTTAAGTAAATAAGCTTGGGAATTCCCATATTAGCATATTAGTTATTCAGAGTTTAAATATATTTATTATGATCTTTAGTTGATGTTAATTCATCAAAACATTTTTTCATGTTAAGTGGACAAATCAGAAAATGTTCAAATAACATTTGTCTTTCAATTTCATGATGGTAGAAGTATAAAATGATACAGCTTTGTTATCAGGTAGAAGTTTAAATAGCATAGTGTTTGAATTGCTACAGATCAGATAGAAGCATGAATGGTTTACAAAAAACAAACAAAAGCATAAAGAAGTATGTTGAATAGGGCTGATGTAAACAAGATAGACTTCCTTTCCTGTTTTCTTAACTCCTGCCCTTTTTTTTCCTTCTCTTTTTTTCTGCACAATGCTTTTAACAGATAATCAGAGTTGGAAGGGACCTTGTAGGTCATCTAGTTCAACCCCCTGCACAAGCAGGAGATTACCCTGAGAAGGAATAGCAAGGTGAATAAATATGTTTGTAGCTAATCCAAACAAAATTCCTGAAGAGGAAGAATGTGTATAAATAGGCGTAGGTAGGACAGAGAAATGTATTCCTGAAGTCCTGCTGTAATTTGTTGCACCCTGATCCTCCAATACCGTGTACTTTCATTGTTGACCAACTCTTGCATAAGCAAGTAACCACAGAGTACTGTGGGGGTGCTGAAACTGCTCCATGCCCAGTATGTTTGTATGATAGAGAGACTTGGGCAAAGATCTGCCTTAATATTTCTAAAACTCAACCCTTTCAGAATAGCCACCTCTATCTTCATTGCTCATGGTTTCTAAAGATGCATGGGTCTTTCTGCCAAGGAATTGTGTGTCCCAAGTTCTTGCTCCCAATTTGTTTCCGACCCTAAGGTGGCTTAGAGGTGGAGCTCTTGCCTCACAATCAGGAGGCTTGTGAGTTCGATTTTAGGTAGAGGCTAATATTTGGAATAGACTTTCCTGGCTCGAGTCCTGGGGGTTGGACTAGATCAGGAGTCAACAACATGTGGCTCTTTCATCCCTCTGCTGCGTCGATCGGCTCCACAATTGATAGGGCTATCTGCACTAGGAGATTCTATGGTGGGGGGACCGGACTTCTGACCTGCTCCAAAATGGAAGGGGGGCTTCCGGTTGGGACCTTTGTGGCTCTTTGAGTGTTTAAGTTTGCCGACCCCCTGGACTAGATGACCTCCAAGGTAGGGACTCCAACTCTGTTATTCTATGTACCTAAGTTGTTCTAAAGGGCAGGAAGGGGATTGGGCGGGACATGCACTCTGTACACGTTAAAAGACACTCTCTTTCCTCCCCCTCCCCTAATCTTTTACCACCAATTTTGATCAAATTCGCGATTCGGATACTGTTTTCTACTACCATCTCATCAAGCGGAATCCCCGCTCCGCAACCCGTTCTTTGGGAGGGAGGGAGGGAGGGACGGGGGTTACCCCGCTGCTCTGACTTGCGGCAGAGACGCGGCGCAAAGTCGCCGCTGCGTGTGCTTGGCCCCGCTTACGCCGAATCCAAGCCGCGGCCGGCGGGGCCAAGGAGTTTCCAAAGCCGCGGCTGCCCTCGCTTCTTCTCCATCTCCCGCTCGCTCCGCTCTCTTTCCTTCCCGCGAATTCCGCCCCGCCACCCATCTTGGGCGCGCTTCTTATCTTCCTGCCGCAGCTTTCGGCGTCCCAGTCTTGTCGAGGAGCCAAGGCTTCCTCAGACCTCACATGGGAACGGCTGGAGAAGTCGCCGGGTGGACGGTTCAGGGCAGGAAGGGCGTGGGAAAGAACGGCGGGAGGCATGCTGGATGTAGCAAGCTGGCTCTCGGAGACAATGGGACAGTCCTACTCCCACCTCCCTATCAGGCCAGGAGAGGAAGCGTAGCAAATCGTGGAGCGGTGCAGCTTCTGTATTTCTGTGCGAGGAATCATTTCCCACTCCCCTCGCCCGGCCTTGGACAAGGCTCTGCCCCCTTGCGCCCCCCTCGCACATAGACACACAAACACACGTATCCGCACGTAGACTCACGTTTGCATAAACCCCCCGCCCAGCTACCAACCCACCGCCCTCCTCTCTCACCCCAGCCGGGTGTGTGTTTTGTGGCGATGGGGGTCAGGCTTTCGTTCAGGCAGGCAGCCTTTGTGCAAAACGGCGTAAGGCGTCCGCAGCTGTACAGGACCCAGGTTTTAAACGCCTGGATTTCAGGGCGGTAACAAAGGCAAAAAAAAAAAAAAGGAACGGAAGGAAGGAAAGAAGGAAAGAAGGAAAGAAAGAAGGAGGAAAGACACGCCGGCGACAGAACGATTCCCTGGGCCGCAGCCAGAATCAGCAGCAGTATCACCAATAGCAATAGCAACAAACGGGGAGATACAACAGTTTAAAGTGAGTAAAACAAAACAAAAAAACCCCCCAACTTCCGAAAATCAACCTTCGCATACACACGTGCGCTCTCATTTGGATTACATATCTGGCACATGGGTGACTTAGGAAGGAAGGAAACTGTTTTCTTTGCCCGCATCCTTGCGTTTTCTCCGGCGAAGCTGCCATTTCGATCCCTTCTACTCCGCCAGTTCCAAAAGGCGAGAGACGTAATTTCGCTATCTCCCCCTTTGATCTTCCTTTCCCGAATCTCCGGCAACCTATTCCAAACTTACTTGTAACCTATACTTGCATTCCTATTTAAAGAGATCGCAAGAGTCCCCCCCCCAACCTCTGACAATGTTCCCGGAGGGAAAGATGGGTCTTCTGCTGTTTAATAATTAGACGCTTCTGTTGTGTGTCCGGGTATCACATATAGCAATTAGGAGTGGGGAATATTTCCTTGGAGCAGGCAAGTGATATTTGGAGACTTTGTGAAAAGCATTCCTGTTTATTTCACGTTGTGTGAACATTTCAGTTGTCTTTAGCTTATTAACAAGTGCTTTGGCTCTCTTCTCATTTTGCGATGGCAACTTTAAGCGTTAGGCTTGATGGTGATAATCTTTAGGTCTCTTGGTAAACAGAGCTGGAAAGTTAAAAAGCAAAAAAGGAACAAGATTCATAAGGTTTGCCTGTACAGTGTGCCGTGTGGTAGTAGTGATAGTTGTGCTGCGCTGTCTGTAATTCAACCACTTGACTGAGCCCATCCAGAAACAGGTATCTCTGAATTAACTTGGTGGGTGGATGAGATGAAGGTGAAAAAGTTCCAGGTTTGGCCTCTCAATAATTTATGCACTTCTTATTTGATGAACATAGTTGGAACTGGAAATATTGAGCGTTTTTTTTCCACAGGAAAGAGCAACTTGCTGACATGATAAGAGGAACAAGTTATATTTCTGTTTTCTCTTGAAGATCCTATTTCCTTGCCATTTATAATTATAAAATAGGCGTTTTATGTTCTTTATGAGTTTATTTTGTGCAATGTTTGATATTGAAGAGCAGGAAGTTGCTTCTTTACATCTTACTAGCTATGGCATAAACCATTGGGTCTGCTTGCCCTGCACAGTTTGATCACAATTTACCTTCCTACAAATATGTTTGTACCTTACATAATTATTGGAATATATATATATTTGATCATAATGCCATCTACATTTGTTCAGAAATCCAGAGGAAACCACACTGTTTCCAGGAAAAAAGAAACATCATCATCTAGAATTTAGATTGCTTGCTTAATTTGTAAAATCCATGATATTTCTTTTCTGACCTGGATGCTGCTTGTCATTTTGCTTTTAAAGGGATTGAACTGGCATCTCCTATTGCCAAGCAGCAAGGACTCTGATACCTTTAAATTTGCAACAAAACAAATTTGGATTTTCGTATTTTTTTAATGTACTTTTCAACCCATTTTAAATTAAACGGGCACAGATAAATTTGGTTTCATTTAATAGGATTTATACATACAGTATTGGGCCATACATAAGATGGCAAAAGTTTTAGATACAGTTTAGAAAGTCCAATTTTCAGAGATTAAGATTTGGTCCCAATGGAATTTAGGATCCCCACAAAAATACATAGCATGATTACTTTCCTGTATATGAATAATTATTGTAATCTTATTTATTTCAGTCAAAGATTTAATTAGACTAACAAGTATCAGTAGAATTATGACATGAGAAATATGGCCATTGGAAACTAGTAGAATAAAGCACAGATGAGAAAATGTTTTAATGAGACATTTGAAGAAGTGTTAGATAGTTTTAGATTTCTAGACTAGAAGCTTTTCACATCCATGTTTACAGATCCATGCCTTCTCAACTTCTTAAAGATCTTTGAGTACGCAGCCGAGTCCTATGCTATCACTCCAATAATTGTTAAGGAAAATCCTGGAAGATGTGATAGAATTTTCCAACTTGCTTCATATCTTTACAGTGTGTTGAGGTCAGTTGGATGATTGGTTGGTATGGTTGATTGACTGAAAGTTTTTGTGGGAATGTCAAGTCCAATTTCGCAACATTCAAAATCAGGTATATCTCTGGCATATAGGAATACAAACTGGTATACAAAATATCCTGTGTAGTTAAGTACCATTTTCAGAGTATCACTAAGTAGCTAATTCCTATTTTTATTTATTCATTTATTGTTTATTATATCTCTTAACTGCCCATCTAAGAGGATCACTTGTAGTGTACAATATAATCAATAAAATTAACATTAAAATCTTTGATTATCATAGTCGGAATGTGTTTTCTTCTGATTTTTGATAGTGCTGTAAACTGTATCAATCTAGAATCAGAAGAAAGAAAGAAAAAAGGGGAGGATAGGAGCAGAGAGAAAGGAGGGAGAGGAGGGGAGAGGAAAGGAGAGGAGAGAGAAAGAAAAGGAAGGAAGGAAGGAAGGAAGGAAGGAAGGAAGGAAGGAAGGAAGGAAAGAGGGAAAAAGAGAGAAAAGAAAAGTAAGAAAGGTTCCATTTTGCATTCCATTGAAAGAGGTTGCTATAGCTTATGATTGTTTCTATTTCTGTTTTTTTCTGTGCTATTTCCTGTTATTTTCAAACTCTAAAATTTACCCTGTGGTTTTAGTAGCAGAATAAGCACTTCAGTTGTTTTCATTGTTACCTGAAATTACACAGAACACATTTTTGTCTGCTGATCACATTATTAGTTTTAAGTTATCCAATTGGTCATGGACAAGCTCATATATAAAATACTTCACTTGATACAACTGGTAGGTAAAGGTTTGGTTGTTACATGACTATAGTATACACCAAGGTAAGCTTGATCCGATATTTACTTAGGTTTTAACCATTGTTTTGCTGAAATTTCAAGCCAGTCAGAGTTGAACAACAGCTTTTATTTGAACAACAGTTTTTATAAACCATTGTCACTGAAAAGGTTGCTGTTTTCTCCTAAGACTGCATTTCAATAATTAAGTAAGCAGAAAACTGTTTTCTTGTTTTCAAGGAATTATTTGGCAACCCTAAACCCAATTATATTTAGCACCTGATTACATGCTATAATTTTCTAAGAGCTGGTTGGGTTGATTGGTTGATTGGTTTGTTGGTTGATTGTCTGAAATGTTTTTTTTAAATCTTATTACTAATACAAATTATAAAATGAGAAGGTATAGTTAGATGTTATATGGATCAGATATTTGTCATGAGTGAGGAAGATCAACTTCAGAAATTTAGCGATTTGTAAAGAGCCATTGCCATTGTCAGAATAGCCAACAAGTAGTGCAGTTGTAAGAAAATTTTCTATGTTCTTAACATAGTTGTCTTTTGCAGAACAGTTTGTCTTCCACACTTTGATCTTATGAATCTCAGATATCACAATTCTAAGTATATGGATGCTTTCTAATTATTTTACTGGTTCTCATAAAGGGTTTCTTTAAATCTTCATTTCTTTTCTAATGAGTTGTTTAATTTTTACCAAAAAAGCCTCTCCAGTGATTCATTCGAAGTTATGTTTAATCGAGTGTGAGTGTTCTTAGTGTTTGAAGTATACTTTCTTCCCACTTAGAAGGAAAAGTCATTCAAGAATGTCAAGTCCCATGAGAGGCTGTTCTTTCTGCTGATTTGCTTCTCCACCTCTATTTTTGCAAGAAAGCAGTCTCTTAACTTCATACATTGTGTTCCTGCCACTCAGCTTTGCATGGTGAACATAGAGTAGATGAAACAGGATCGCAGTGAAAGAAATAAAGTCAGCAGCATGCAATATATCCTTCTCTTCCCCTAGTTTATAATTTTGATTTCTATAGCTTACTCATGCACAACTGATGAATTTCTGATAGAATGAAGGCTATTCTCTAGTCTGCTGGCTATCTCTGGGTTCAAGACAACCTGCCTGTTACATTGGACATGCCTGTTTACTTGGTCAAGATAAGTGATATTGATTGTATAGATTTTTACAAGCTATAAAATTTCAAATCCATCTCAATAGTCCTTAAGCTGATGAGAGTTACACAGTCTTGTAACTCATGGCTCGGTAGAAATGGAAAACTGGTATCATAGAATATCTTTGTGGCAGTTTTTGTGGCAAGCAGACAGTTTCATGCACAAAGTCCAAAGTGAATCTGCAGGTACTGTCTTGTCATTTTAGATCTACTGTGAATTGCCCATGCATAAGAATCTCAATGCTAGCTCTTTATTTTGTGATTTTTAGTTGCCTTATTGTTTCCAAATTTGTTTATTTTGATTTAATTAAAATATACATTTCACTAACTTTTAGAATTTAACTTAAGTACCTACCGGTAATCATATGGCAATATTACGTTTCAGGTAGGTAGCAAAGGACTAAAAATTGTATTCTGTTCTCCCAATTTATTTCATATTAAAGTTTTGTCACTTACAACAACATTGGCTATGTTTCCCGAGAATAATGACCAAAATATTATAACACCTTTGAAGAATGCTTACATTAAGAAAATGTAAGCATTTTCAACAGCCACAAACAACAGCCACAAAAAAACTTACTGCAAGCATGAGATAGAAATCTCATGCTTGCAGTAAGTTTTTTTTTTTGTGGCTGTTGTTTGTGTTTATATATTTTGTACTTTAAAATCACAGTTATGGTAACTATCCTTCTGCGACCATAGTAAAAAAATGAGGGAAGGAAGGAGAGGAGAGGAGAGGAGAGGAGAGAGAGAGAGAGAGAGAGAGAGAGAGAGAGAGAGAGAGAGATAGGCTACTATACTAAAATGTTGAAGAACTTTATTTGTTCTTAATTTTAAAAATAAATCTTTATTAAAGATTAAAAATATACAAATACAAATATAAAAAATCAACTACAATTATAAAAGTGCGGAAACACATATACAAATACAATATACAGTCGTACCTCGGTTCACGAACGCCCCGGTTCACGAACAATTCGGTTGGCGAACAAAAAATCCACCCGATC
>JAOYMU010000002.1:29230265-29240988 GCA_025802295.1 Psammodynastes pulverulentus
CCATCTGCAGTGATCTTGGAGCCCAGGAAAATAAAATCTGTCACTACCTCCATTTCTTCCCCATCTATTTGCCAGGATTGAGAAGGCTGGATGCCATGATCTTAGTTTTCTTAATTTTGAGTTTCAAGCCAACTTTTGCACTTTCCTTCTTCACCTACATCAAGAGGCTCTTTAGTTCCTCTTCACTTTCTGCCATTAGAGTAGTGTCATCTACATATCTGAGGTTATTGATATTTCACCCGGCAATCTTAATTCCATCTAGCCCTGCCTTTTCTCATGGTGTGCTCTAGGTCTAGGTGACACAGGTCTAGGTGACATTAAAAGCAAATATATTATTTTTTATATTGCCTGAATTAATACATATTAACTTTGAACGATTTATTCACTTCAATTCTTTTGTTAATGAAAACTTTATGCACATATTGCAAGCCGATTGAAGAGGTTCTTTAAAATGTGGAGGTGACCTTTAGTCAACTTTTTTATAACCTAACAATTTAATGACATATTTGTACATTAAAAAATTCCACAGTGTCTGAAAACCCTTGTCAAAACTTGTAGCAAAACTACAAATACAGGTAGTTCTCAACTTACAAGCAATTCTTTAGCAAAGTTACAACAGCACTGAAAGAAATGACTTACAAGTAGTCCTTTCACATATATGAGTATTGCAGCATCACTACAGTCATGTGGTTATGGCATCCTGGGCTAATGTGATCATCATTTGCAACCTTCCCAGCTGGCTTCCAATAAGCACAGTCAGTGGGGGGAAATAGTTTTGCTTAATGAGCATGCAATTCATTTTAACAGCTGCAGTGATTCACTTAATAACCATAGTAAAAAAAATCACGTATGACTCATTTAACAACTGCCTTGCTTAGCAATGGAAATTCTGTTCCCAATAGGTGTCATGAGTCAAGGACCTGTATTTATAAATTGTATTGCTTCACAGCTGGGAAAATTTAACTTCTGCTAGCAATATAAAAGATTTTCTGCAAATTTCAATCCTGAAAATGATAAAGAAAAGGAATATTTCTCATGTTTACTACCAGAAAAGACTGTTTGGGGGGGATACAAAACGTAAAGTCTGCAGGATTTGGGTTAGGCTAGTGTAAAGAAAAGAAGAATTAGGGGTGACATGATAGCAGTATTCCAGTATTTGAGGGCTGCCACAAAGAAGAGGGGGTCAAATTATCTCCAAAGCACCAGAAGACAAGACAAGCAACAATGGATGGAAACCAATCAAAGAGAGAAGCAACCTGGAATTAAGGAGAAACTTCCTAACAGTGAAGTGTGCTTGCCATCAGAAATTATGGGCACTCTATCATTGGGGTTTTTTTCAGAAGAGACTAGACAGTCACTTATCTTAAATGATATAAGTCTCCTGCTTGAGCAGGGGACTGGACTAGAAGACCTCCAAGGTCCCTTCCAGCTTATTCCATTCCATTCCATTCTATTCTCTATAACCGCACGTTATTCCAATGCTCACAGTGCAATACGAAAAGACTATTCTATAAATTGTGGACATTATACAATTATTTGATTCATATTTAGTGTGGAGGAGGTGAAGAAGAATATAAGGCAACGGTTCTGTACTAAGTGCAGATGGAATGTATACACTATTTTAGCACACAAAAGAGCTACTTGAGTCTTTCATGACAGAGAGGATGCCATAAATTCCACACTATTCCAATATTTTGTTATTTTAAAATGTATGTGCCCGAATTAGATAGATTGCTTCAAAAACACTCATTGTAACTGATTTACAAAGCACACAGTTTAGCTTCCCCAGACACTGTGGAGCCAGACATGTAAGTTGCAAAAAGCACTAGTTTCAAAAGAAAATTAGGCATGACAAAACTTCATTTGCAATCATGAAATCTAATGGTTCAAAATGTTTTGGTTGCCTATGGCAAGCAATTGCCCCTAGCTAATAACTGCATCCTACTAATACAATATCACAACTATTGGCACCATAAATGAAACTGCTGCTGTGCAAAGTACAAAAGTGCTACCATGCTACATTGACAAATTTATCTCTGGATAACCTTACTGTACTAACAAACCAAATCAAACAGTTTCATAGGAGAGATATGTTGTGGTGAAGGGGGAACAGAAAATCTGGACAACTGAAATTTCTACCAATTTCTGGTCTATACAAGTACACATTTTCAACACTTTTCAAATTTTCAAACACTTTCAAATATGAAAATAATTCACTGTTACTGAAATAGCTTTGCATTCCCAATGCATGTGGAACAATAATGCAGCTTTTGAAATTGATTGTGGTATAATGGCCATTATAATTAATGTAATGTATGGATAATTAGATCTTTTAGAAATTCTGAAGCAATTTTATAAGATGTAAATATCCTTATATTTACCACCTAAGGAATGGTTCTAATCAATAAATCATCTACAACTGATATCTAATGCTTTATAATAGCAATTATATATATATAAGCTACGTTCAAATGCTTAACTATTGATGGCCAACCTAAAGAGCCAAAAGTGTACAGGTTTAAGACACTTAGAGAGGAACACAAAGGCTTACGTGTAACTGCCCAATTTACAGTGTAGGCAAAAAATTTAAAAAGTTATGTGCCTCATAATTGCCACATTTAGAATATAAGATTGCCAGTATTAGAGCTAGGTGCAGGAGTTATTTCTATTCAAAAATTTGAAACTCTACTGAATAAAGCATCTGTGAGAATAGCCATGACCCTCAAACCAATCTTTAACTCACTGGTTTATATGTCATCAACTCAATGTCAATTCTTAGCAATGATATAATCTTCATTAAGATCTGTCCCTAATCTGGTCCTTCAGATCTTCCAATGGTGTGTACCTATCATCATAATAACTTAGTCTAACCCCCTTGCTATTTGTCATTCTCCTCTTCATTTTCCTTAAACCTTTTCCAGCATTCCCTTTTCCAGCATTCCCTTTTCCAGAGAGCTAGGTCTTCCATAATCTGTCAAAGTAAGATAATTTGTGCCTTGAGTAAGACCTCTGTGATTGCTCTGCTTGATGATCCATTGGTTTGTTTCCTTGGCTATCCATGACAGTTTCAGGAGACGTCACAAGACTAAACATTCAGAAGAATCAATATTCTTTCTATCCTGATTCTTCAAATTCCAATTTTTGCTTCCCTAGAGTGTCACAGAGAATACCATTGCTTTCACTGCTTGCACTATTCTGATCTTTTTGGCCTTTAGACTGCCAAGGTGCAGGATAGAGTACAGGGTGATGGGATAGTGGACTGCAGAGCAGCCAAAGAGCAAAGATGAGGGAGTTAGGAAGATGAGGGGAATTGAAGTGGAGACTAAAGAAGCAGGGCAGGAAAAGTGGGAAGTCCTGGCCTAATGACAACCACCAGGACTATTGAAAGTGGTGTTGCTAAGCAGTGCAGTCACATGATGTCTTAACTAATAACATTACTTAGCCACCAAAATTTTGGTCCCAATTAGGGTTAAGCGAGGACTATCTGTAAAGTGATTTTTTTCTCTTTTTATACATAATTTATGTAAGTATGCATTAGAAATGTGTGTTTTCATAGCACCTCTCAAGATAAAGCTGCTATTACCCTTCTTGGGATTGGATAACTGTCCAGAACTTCAATATGATCTCATAAAAAGACATTTGGTTTAAGGTGACATGTATGCCTATGCCTACACCCTCACTAAAATACCTTGTTCCCTTCCCTACTACCATAAAAATTACCCTAACCTCAACAATTTTCTTTGTTTTGGAATGATTTAACAATCTGTAAATCAGATTGGGATTGTTTGCAAGGATAACTAATATGCAAATATAAATATAAATTATATATTATAAATTTAATATAAAAACTACCCCATTTTGAGAGGCTAAATCAGCACTGCGCTGTGTTACAAATTAAGTTGTGTCAACAACCAAAATGTAGCAGCATAAGTTCCATCTTTTCTGTAACATTAGAAAAATGTTGTGTAGAAGATAAAGTCACAAATTTACACTACTGTGATTCAGTCCAGCCCCATGAAGCAGCCCTAATCTGACTGTAATTTTGTTTCTTACAAGTACAACCAGGAAAGAGGTGCCAGAATTCAGTAATTCACCAGGTGTTGTTTACATTTCAATAAGAATTTATTTGCACAACTGAGTGAAAAGGCTTCTAGATACCCCACCTGTAATTGGAACTCTTTCCTGCCAAATACTTAAATTTGCTTACAAAATTGTCAACTTAATCCTAAAAATCTATACTGATTCAACTGTTATATATTGCATTTAAATCACAATATTGCCTGGTTTTACACTACCTAAATTGCTATGAAAAGTAACAATGACTGAATTCATCACAGTGTCATGGATCTAATATTTCCTGAAATAAAGATGCTTTATTTTGAAAGCAAGTTGTAAATCTTATTAATCTTGACAGTGCTTTTAACTGCTGGATTTCCCCTAAGAATAGAAAATTAAAAAGTAGATTATTTCTGGCTGGTCTTCAATTATTAATCTAAAAACAGGTGTCCATTCAATGAAAAGACCAGCACACATACTATTAACACTTCAGAATATATTTTGTTCATGAAATATGATGTAGAAAATGATCCTGGAATATATACAAATCAATGTAAATTGCAATAATGAAAAGGGAAAGCAGTACTCTTTACTTTCTTAAACTTCCTACACTTCTGGCAAAATGCCAAACAAAATTCTGCTATTTGCCACATGATTTAAGAGTCTTGATTTGCAAGTAAACAGCATTCATAAAATGAGTACCTAGAATTTTTCTATTAAGGAACCAATCATGGGTTTTTAAAATCAGTCAATTATATGAGAAAGACACTTAAAATTCACTGTTAGAACTTCAATTGTGGAAAATCTAATTTGTGTTCAAGTTACTGCAAATAATTATTACCATATTCAGGTAATGTACACACTAAGGCTGATTAAATATTTAAAAAATCTAATTCCAATAGGATTTAAATACATGTGTGATTAGTAAGATGACTTCCAATTTAAAGAAATGCCTTGAAATTGTTCTGAAAGGAACAAGCTATAATAGAAATATACCTTAAAAGCTATATGTTTTAATTAGTGGTGTTATTTTTACTGGACTTTAATTTTGTAGATATTAGTCTAATCCTCATGAATTCATGACATTACTTAAAATGCCAGTAGTTCTAGTTCTATAGAACTAGACAGATACTAAGTAGAGTTTATTAAAATAATACTATAGTAAGAATACAATGTTTAAAATGAATATTAAAAAGTGTCAATCATATCAGAAGCATTCTTCCCCTCCTGAACAAACATTTTATCTTGGGAAACTAGACATTTCAGGGAGGTAGAGCATTCTTGACATAACTTTGCAGAATCAGTCATTGGCCTGTAACTAACAGTAATACATGATATAATCTCTTAAGAGTCTTTTAACACTGAAATAGTCAGTGCATGCATATACAGTAAGTTGTTATATGATTTACAAAATGCATGTAATTGCAATGAATATTTACAAGGCTAGTGGAAACAATGGTGATATCTAAAAAGCCATACCAGGAAGGGTTTCTCAAATACTCCATTCTAAGTGCATCTTTCAAGCCCCATGAAAAGTTGCCCCAAATGTCACCAGGGAGAGAGGGAGGGAGAGGGAGAGAGAGAGAGACAGAGACAGAGAGAGAGACAGAGAAGAAATACTAATAGAGAAAAGAAAAGCAAACTTAATTTAAGAAACTCCATAATTGTTAAACTTATCAAATATTTAGAACTGTTACCAAAGTATCTGGTTTATGTTAATAAGCAACAATAGTACTTTGTTAAAAGTTATTAGGATTCAGTGAAGAGAAACTACATCAACTAATTCCTTACATAGTTGAACTATATTATTTACATTTCTTTGTTCTCTGAAAAGAAATGACACTTTTATTAAATAACAATCAACAATTTTGGAAATTGATTATTTGCCTTAAATAATAAACAATTATGCATCAGATATTTCAAAAGCTTTGCTATAATAGTTAATATTTTTAAAATGATACATCTTTTGAGGATAAAGAATACAAGTTAAGCAACTTAAGTGTTCCCACTATATGTATGCATGCATGCATATTAAGGCTAGAGATAATTATGCTATACAATATAGCATTACAATACTATACAATATAGCATTGTAAGTTCTTAAAAATATCGCATTGGAGAAACAAGATGAATGACAATTTGAATGCCAAGTATAAAAATATTCCTATTCAATTTTCTACCATTTTCTTATACCTATAAATTTAGAATTTAATAGTTTCATATATATCCAATAATTTATTAGCCTTATCTAAGCACATGTCATAAAATCTTACCAAAGCTAACTTTCTTTTAACATTTCTTGGAATGTGTTTACAAGGACATTTTATCAGAAAACATACTTCAAAATGGTCGGATACTTTTGTTTATACTTTATGACTATTCAGACTATTTTTAGAAACAAAAAGAAAACAGTTTACACTTTTAAACTTCTATTTTACGTCCACTAATCAGCATGGAAAGTTTTATTATCAGCTTTTCCACTGAAAAAGAGGAACTCATTTGATCAAGACTTACTCAGATCTTACTCCCCTCCCCCTCAGGGAGAGAAATTCATTTCTCAGTTTTAGAATCAGCTTGTCTATAGTCCATGCTTGTAACTTCTGTATGATTTGAAACATATTCATTAAACTTTATTTAAAGAAGCAATTTCATTAAGCAACGCATTTTGTGAAGACCTTGATCTACAATTTCCAAACAAAAATCTACACTGTGGTCTGCTATTTTTCATACATTATCAGGAACTGAAAAAATGCCAGCTCTATGAAAACCATATTGTATGGTATTGAAAACCAATACAGACACATGCACTTTATAAACATTAGGAGACCAAAATTATCTAGCTTCATACTGCGATGAATACTCACACCAGTAGGTCAAACCAATTAACTCACATGAACATATCACCGAGAGTAACTTATTACAGGAAATCACTTCTAACATCAGTAGTAACTAGTACTACACTTAAATATTTAAACATAATCCCAAGCCTAGAACATTTATCAAACGAATCTAGCAATTAAAATGTGCTGCTTTTTACCTACACCGGGCCCCTCTCTCTGTGCTCAAAGGTTTTGCAAGAGAAAAGCAAATAACTTTTCATTTCTGCAGCACCACTAAACTGGACGAACAAACCGAACGTGAATCTCTTTGCCTTTCAGTTTTAAAGGCCGAATTTTTTTTTTGAACCTAACATTTCCGGATTGAACAAGGTCTCTCCTATCCTAAACACGGAGAGACGGGGCTAACTGGCGAAGAAAGTTTTCCGGGATCTGGTTTACATAGCTAACAATGCTCGGCTCTCCCAGCACTAAAGGACAAGGAGAGGTCCGGGGTCGCCCAGGAACGCCTCTCTCTTTTGGATCCTCACTTAACAGTGAATCCGGCACCGATTCCCACCTCGCAGTTCCCCGGTGACGATCACTAAGGTGGCTTAGAAGCCCCAGCTGTGGGGAACGAGAAACCTGCTTCTCTTCCTTCCGCCCGACGGGATTAAGAGGCCATCCGTAGAGCGCACCCCGCCGCCCAAGATGCGCTTCCCTAGCCCACCCCACGACCAGGCGGCTGGGAAGGCAGAGCGCCCTTGCCCCACCCGGCCAGGCTAGGCCTCGAAAAGCAAAGATGCTCTCGTAAGACAGGCCTCCTTCCCCAGGCTCCGCTCCGTTCCGCTTTGGGCTTGGTCAGCTGCGGCCCGCAAGGCCCGAGCAGACCCGGCGCTTACCTACCTACCTTCTTCCTGCGGCGAAGAGGCAACGGGCGGCCTCGGCCTGCTGTCGCTGAAAGGTCGACTCGCTCTCAGACCAGGCCTCAGCCGACTAGTTGTCGGCCTCGCTGGCCCCTCCCTCGCCCCGCGGTCCTGGCTGTGCAGCGACCCGACCCCCTTCGCTCGCTCGCTCGCTCTCTGTGCTCTTCTTTTCGCCTTCTCTTCCCTTCCCAGCCCGGCGGCGGATACTAACGACTGACGAGCTGTGGCGGGAAGGGAAAGGAAGCTCGAGCTCTCGTCGGAACGCGAGCTCGCTGCTTCCCTCTGCGGCGCGGAGGGATCAGAGCGACCACGGTGCCGCCCAGGCGCTTTTCACAGCCGGCCAGGCGGCATTCTTGAGAATTCAATGGCAAGCCGGAAGGGAAAGGCGCCGGACCCGGCCAAAGTCCTCGGTGGCCTTTTTTCGGTAGTGCCAGTCACAATCTGACCTGTAACTCAAATGTTTCTCAATTTTGTCGAGGTATTTAGCAACCATGCGCTAATTAACTATTTAACCCTGCTTCGATTTCTGATTGACACAACATCCTGCACCGTAAATAACCGTATAGTCTGAGCTTCTTTACAGCTAGGTTGTTGTTTCTCCGTGTCATATATGTGGGTGTATGCATTATTTATTTAGTTATGTTTATTAGTGTATATTGGAGGAGCTGACCCTTTGAGAGTTGTAGGCAACGACATTTCATTTTAATGTCTGCCGATTAGTGTACATTCAAAGTGACAAAGTTATTCTAAGGTAACCCTACTCCGACACACCAAGATTGCAGAAAGAAGTGTAACCTTTTTCCCATCTCACAAATAATTGGGTTGTGTCCATGCGATACCTTTATAGCCAAGGTTAACTGAACTGTGGTTTTACAGAACTAACGCAATTATCTCTGTTTATACAATACTGAACTGTAGACACAGCATTCACATAACATGCTCAGCAAACGGTGTTAGACTAGTTTGCAATTTAGTGTGGTGCAAATCAATATTTAATAAATATTTGAGGAAATAGGTCACTGGGACTCCAGGAGGAGGAAAGTTAAACTTTAATTGCAGCTTAGCCCACTATCATTGCTCTTTTTTGGGGGGGCTGACTCAGCAGGGTAAGGTGGGGTTTCAAAGGTGCACTTTTGAAGTTTTCTTTGCTTTGAGGTTATTTCCTTTTCACCTGGGTGGCAAGCCTGCAAAAAAAGTGCCTTGAGCTACATGTAGCTTACAAACTCAACAGGAAGATACAGGCTACTGAGCATGTTTAACTAAAGACCAAGTGCCAGTTACCTCGTTGGCTCTTTCTTTGATGATCCAGATATAGGATTGCACTTTATCTCAGTCTCATAACTATAGTTTTTGTGGATACCTTTGTTAGAAGAAAGACAACTGGAGCATTCATTCTGTGACTTCAAAATACAGTGAAACTTGTGGTTTTGTGTCTAAGGAAAGCTTTTCTAAGCAGGCTTATTTTAGCCTCTTGGGAGCAAAACTGTGGTTTCTAATCTAACATTTTCTCACTGTATTGGTGACAGACTAGCAAATTTTCAAAGCCAATATATTAAGCTGTGTATGCCTCATTTAAAATAATACTAGATAGTAATTATGTTAAAGCTTTCAAGTTTCAACAGATGGTTGTACCTGGAACTGAATAGAAAGAGGTATGTACTGTGCTGTCTTTGCCAACTTCATTCTCTCTAGACGTGACTGTGTTTTAACATAGAGATACTGGGAATTTTAATCCTAGCTAGCCTGAAAATCATTACATTGAAGAAGGACATACTAGATTCAAAAAGAATTTGTAGGCATAATATGAATATTCAATGCTAATGTCCAAACATAACCCCTAGATGTGCACTAGGGTTTTTTTTAAGGTTCAGACTATTGATTCTATAGTGATCTTGAAATTATAAGATCAAAAAGTTCAAGACAGAAAAATGCTATATTTTATTTCTTCCATGATTTAGTTATGGTCCAGCATTTAGATTTTCTGCAGAAACTTGGAAACTTTCTGGATACATTTCGTGTAATGAACCACCAATGCTTTACTTTGGAAGATAAACCATTAGAACAGTTATATTGGGTCAGTCTAAGGTTGTGTATAGTCCAATATATTCTGCTCCCAAGTAGCTTATCAAATGTTTATGAAAACCACCCACATTAACCAAGTGTTCCACTACTAAAGTAACAGCCCAATCTTCCATAAGAGGAACTATGTAGGAACATTATTCTGAAAGGCACAAAGGCACTGCAGCAACCTGGAATGCCAGAAAAAGGAAACAAAGCACTAGGACAACATTTTCCAACAAAATGAATGTTCATGCCGCTTTATCAAAAAGTCCCTGACCCACTCAACCATACATCAAAAATGTGTCAGAAACAACAGACTATTACAACCACATGGCACCACTGTAATATAAAAACCTCCTAAAGCACTCCCCCCCCAAACATCTTAAATAAAAGAAAAACCCAAAAAGAAAAAAGGTTGTTAACAGCCACCCTAGGGCAGATAGGCAAAAGACTAGCAAAGTGCATCCATGAACACCAATAGGAAATACAATGAAAACTCTTTATTTCACATGTAGATAGACTTAGTTTCAATTGAGAATCTTCACATTGGAAGCTAGATCTTAAAGTTTCCATTAAAATTAAACTACTATTCACCATGCTCCAAGCACAAAAAGGATATAGTTTGAAAAAAATTAAATTGTAGGACCTGTTTAATGTAAACAAGTGGGATGTCATGTTGGTGGCTTTAGCAAAAATAGTGGCTTGGCTTTGCCACAGAAATAATAGATTTACATATGGATTTTTAGTAAACAGCTATAGCAAAGTTGTAATAAATCTGTACAAGACGTGCGCATGCACCAAGATGGCGGGTCACTGACCTCGGCAGGGGTCGGAGCCGGCTCGTGAGGAGGGGGATGTACACCA
>JAOYMU010000002.1:29257357-29273759 GCA_025802295.1 Psammodynastes pulverulentus
CAATTACAGGCCTCTCTCATCTTTTTACGTGGAAGAACTTGCACAATTGGTGGCTGACTAAATACTTTTTTGCCCCACTGTACATGCATTTGCAATTTTGCATGCTTTGAAACTGCTGGGCAGGAATGGGAGCTGACCCTATCGCACGGTACTTGGGTCTCGAACTGTTAACCTTCGGGTTGACAAGGCTAGTATCTTAACCACTAGGCCACCATACCCCCTTACATTTCTATCAGAAATATAAAAATGAATGATTTCTTTACTTTTTGAAAAAAAGTATTTTAAAACCCAAGATTTGTGGGTAGAACAACATGACTCCGAAACTTATTGATTCATTGCTTCAATAGGTGCTACTTGCTTTCCTAATAAATGTTTAGTACATTAAATTCAGATTTGATTCATCTTATGTCTGAGTTTTTGATCTTTGACAAAGGATTGAGTTTACAAACCTGCTGTATCTGGTTTGGAGGCTTGGATATGCATATACCCAGATTCACGCAATAAATGATATATGTGCTTAAAAAAAGGGAACATGCGCCGTGCGTCTTCTCTGGTTAGGCCCACCAGCCATGGTACGTAGGCTCCCAGTAGTAAATCTATCATGGCTCCCCAACCATATTTCGATATAAAGATCATATTGAGATGAAGTCCTTTTACAGATCTGAAATCAAGGAAAAGAAGATCCTAAATACTCTTACTGAGTGTTAAATGAGACTCATTAGTAAGTGTGCATAATATAGCATGTTTAAAACAAGCAAAACAGGGAAGAATATTAAAGAGATGTGAGAAAGCTGGTATTGACAAAGAAGGTAAAAGGCAACTAAAATTATTGTTTTGTTGTAACCTCTGACATTTTTCAGTTGCTTCCTCTGAGTATAATTAAAACAATCTAGAAATTCTTCATGAGGAAAAAGGCTAGAATCCACAATTCACTTTTTAAAATTGTTTGTTCTGATAATTTAACAGAATATTTTTTTTACAATATATGTTATCTCTCCAGGAATAGATTAAAGAGAAACGATATGGAAAAACAATTAGTACAGCTATATGATACTTTTCAGCAGCCCAATTAAACTAGATGATAAAAAAATTGATAGTGCATATATCATCTAATTTAGATACCATGGATATTGCAACATTCCAGTTCCTGTCATGTTATATAAGTAAAAACACCCGAGTGAGTCACAGAGAGATCCCAACCACTTACTTTGGCAGCATCTGGGCCATGTTCATGGTGATTCGGGAGCCCCAGTCTCCACCTTGCAAGTAATATTCCTGGAAACCCAGTCTCTGCATCAGCTTGTGAAAAATCCGAGCAGCAGCTAATGAGTCAAAACCTGTTAGTTGGGAATAATGTGATATTAAAATGTGTTTGTCTTGAATTTAACATATAATCAGAATAAGTAAAACAGAATAAAATACAGGTCTGACATCAGAAAAGTCAATATTCAACAAGCGTGAAGGAAGCTTTTCAAAATTACAGGATTCTGGAACACCGAAACTACTAAAAATGATTTTATTATGACACGACTGAGTTTATTCTGGGCATGGATAACAATGCGCCTCTTATCATTTGTAGCGCTCATCAGTTTATAATGCAAGAATGTATGTCTCCCAAGAGCTATTATAGGTAGTCCTCAACTTATGACCATAATTGAAGCCAAAATTTAGGTTGCTAATTGATAAATTTGTTAAGTGAGCTTTACCCCATTTTACAATCTTTCTTGCAACATTTGTTAAGCGAATTACTGCAGCTGTTAAATTAGTAATACCGTTGTTAAGTGTACCTGGCTTTCCCATTGGTTTTGCTTGTCAGAAGCTCACAAAAAGGGATCATACGACCCTGGGACACTGCAACCATCACAAATGTGAGCCAGTTGTCAAACATCTGAATGTAAATGACATGACCTCAGGGATACTGCAATGGTCATATGTGTGAAAAATGATAAGTCATTTTTTCCAGTGCTATTGTAACTTTGAACGGTCACTAAATGAACTGTAAGTCGAGGACTACCTATATATATAGGCCAGGTGACCACTAGATAGTACAAGTAGACACAAAAACTAATTCTGCTGCCAATTGTGCAACATGGATTAAGCAACCCCAGTCGCAATTATTAATTTGCCAATAGCAATAGCACTTAGACTTAAATACCACTTCACAGTGTTTTACAGCCCTCTCTAAGCAGTTTAAAAGAGTCAGCATATTGCCCCCAACAATTTGGATCTTTTTACTGACCTAATTTTATTTTACTGAGGATGGAAGATTGAGTCAAGCTTGAGCCAGTCATGATCAAACTGCCAAACTGCAGGTAGCCGGCAGTCAGCAGAAGTACTGCATTCTAACCACTGCACCACCATGGCTCATAAATAGTCTGGGCTTTTTGCATTTCATTTCCCTCTTACCTCATGTTGATAATCTCTTCGCTTCCTATACCTGAAGAAATAGTCCATCCAAACCAAGGTCAGAATAAATTCACTAACTCTTAAAATGCCATAAGTCTGTATTGACATGCAGCTTGTACAGCCACAGAGTGTCCAACATATTACTCCATGTTCCTCATAAAGAAAAAAAAAATCACAATATTATTTAATTATAATAAAACCGTTTGCTAGGAAAATAACTTACCCTGCTGGTGGGGAGGCTCAGAAAAGCCATAGCCTGGGATGGATGGACAAATAATCTCAAAGACTACATCTTCACTGTTTGAAAGATGACTGGATGGGCCAGTAAGCAAAGGAATGATCTTGTAAAATTGATAAAAGGAGCCAGGCCAGCCATGCACCATCATCAAAGGTCTGACAATTTGATCTTTCGAGATGTGAGATGGTTTCACATGAATGAAATGAATTTCGATCCCTGTTGGAAATTCAATACAATTAACAGTGAGTGGTATATGAGAGCCAGTTTGGTATAGTGGTGAAAGAAACTGGGGAGACCAGAGGTGGCATTCAGCAGGTTCTGACCAGTTCCGGAGAACTGGTAGCAGAAATTTTGAGTAGTTCTGAGAACCGGTGGTAACTTTCCCCCAGGAGTGGGGTGGGAATGGAGATTTTGCAGTATCTGAATGAATGAATGAATAAATAAATCTTGAGTTGTGCAATCCCATGTTCTCAAGAACATTCCAGTTAAATGTGATAAGTGCTTCATGAAGAAGAATACACAGAGTTCCTGCCTGAAGATTTTGAATGCTGCCTCAAGCATTCCAAAAGGCAGAAAATAGGTGAGCCAAGAAAGATCCATATACAAAGCTGTTCTATCCATTAATCCAGCAGCCCAGGTATTTCTCAGTTGGTTGTGGTTTAGATTATTGGTATTTTTTCCCCTGGGAATCAGTGCTGATTGAGAAGGGAGCCAAATAATCTCTGGCACTTGTTTACTGCCTCCTTAAACAAAAGATTTCTACCAAGCAAAGCTTTCATGAAGCTGGACATCTGTTGCTCTTTAGGCACTGTGTGTGTGATCTGGCCATTGATAAGTAGTGACCTGTCAGCCTTGATTGATAGTCACAAGCCTCTGGCCTCAACCCCTTCTGTGGGAAAAGGAGACCAGCTAAGCAATTTCCTCATTCACATGCTAATATCCAGCTATAAATGCTAGCAGAGTGCAGCTCTCATGACAGAGAATGCTCCAGAATACAACGGGAGAAGCCAGTTGCTATAGGGCTTTCTCCCTTTTCTCCCTAAGCCTTCAGGCGGGCGTGCAGGACTATAATGACAGCTACAACCCTAGCCAGCAGCGGACAGAAACTTTCTAATAGCAAAGAGGAAAGGAAGGTATGCATTATTTTATAAATAAATTCATTGTAAGAAACTTGCCATCTCTGAAGGGATCAAACAAAGGTGTCATACTTTTCAGTGGCTCTGTGGGATTGTTAAAAGGCTGTCTGCATATGTGTGCTATCTAGATGTGTTTCTTTGCTTTTCCAAGAATTACTTCCTTCTAGTAGGTAATTGTTCATGTCCGACCCTTGATAGAAATAAAATCTAAAAGTGCATGCAGCAAGTAGAGAACCCAAAGTAAAAAATACTGTATGTGCAGAAGTGCTGAGGATAGGTCAATCTATTTATATATTCTTATATATTTAATATACAATATAATAGAGCTCGTCTTTTGCTGTAGGATGCAGTAGAAAAATAGAGCTATATAAAAGCAGACTACATTTATGGACTGTTAAACTGAAATATATATTGTTAGAAAAATGAAAAGCTGGCTTGCATAATCTATTATGGTTTTCATTAAAATAGTTTAACTCTCTAGCACTAATTACCCTCACAAATCATTTTATTGATAATGGTATTAATTAGAAATTACAACACAGCAACCCAATATAGATTGATCTGAAAATGTGCTTTGCTGACTAAAGTTAAGACTTAATTTGAATACATACACATAGGATTATACTACCAGTTTGCTCGCCTATATCAATCTAAACTTACACTATATAGATGGATGTGCGTAATAGAAAATGTTCCAGAATTGTAATTATTTAAATAGTGATCATAAAGATTGTCTGATAGTTCCCATATATGTTGCTCCATTGTATGATGAAGAATCTGCTTTGGAAAATAACTTTTTCCAATGAATGCCTATATGAATTCATGTCAAGCAAGCCCTTCCTAATATTCTCCCTTAATTATTTCAGTTAAGAAAACCTTTAATTGAAAGGAAGCGAAGAGAGAGGATTAACAATTGTTTGGACCAGCTCAAAGAAACAGTTGTCGGAGCCTTTCGGCTTGATGTAAGCCCAGATTTTAACATTTTTCTGCTCCCACATTTCTTTATTTTCACCTATGTTTCATTTTTCAGCAGCATTCAAATAGGATATGATAATAATTCTTGTTATTTCATTTTAAAATAGCAGTCCAAACTTGAAAAAGCAGACATCTTGGAAATGACAGTAAAACATCTCCAGAATATCCAACACAACAGAAATATAGGTGAGTTGATGTTCTGTATCTATATATTGGCTGCAGCTGCTCATATTTTGTACATGAAAACCAGCTTAATAGCTTAGCAAAGTTATTCAAAGAAATAATGAAGCAGGAATGAGAGCAGTAGAGGGAGAGCGAGAGAGAGAAGAAACAAAGTACTGTATGTATATATTTAGCTTCAGTGAAGTTGTACATTGTATAAAATGATGACATAACATCAAGGTTGTTTGGGAAAATGACCAAAGATGTGCACACAAATAGTTTTCAAATTTTATTGGGTTCAAGATTCTCAGATACAAACTTCCCTGACCTCCCCCCTTTTCTCATTGTTCAGGGGAAACAGTGTGGTCTTCAGAGTTAATTTCATAATGTTGTCTTACCAACACAATGCGTGTTGTTGTTTCAGACAGATTACCCATGTGCCTTAGCCTTTGTTTCGTGACTTCATTAACCCTTTTCGGGTCCTTTTCTGAACTTCAGTGTGGGCTGAGGCTCAATCTGTGCCTTCTGCTAGGGTCCTTGAATCACTTGCCCCCTCCTATCTTGGCATAGTCAGATTATGGTTACCACAAGCCTTTTATTTCCTTGGAGCTGTTGGCTGTCATCAGACTGCAAGACAGACTTCCTGCTGGCACCATGTTCTGGGGAAAAGAACAGTCCCTTCTCTTTCAAATCTCCTATTCCCAGCTAAAGACGCTATGTTTGAACTTCTTTGCTTAATGTGGCTATGTAGTATATGGAATTCTCTCTTCCGTAAGAAAACCTCAATAATTCATGTGAGAGAAGATACTTTTTACTTCCTCATGCTGTACCTTTTACTCTACCATGCTGTAAGGTGTAAGCTTCTTTGGTGAATAAACTACAAGGACAGTCTCCATCCTTATGCGTTTATATTGACACTGCCTTCTGTCTAAATCAGAAAGGGCTACTTTTAGATAGAAAGTTCAGTCAGAATCAGGCCCCTTAAGAATAGGGCTCTGATGTCAGAACTCTTTTAAATCTTCAGATGCTTTTTGAAACTCTGGAATCTGCCTATCTCTTTTGGTCCTTGTTTTCAGGTTGATCAGTAAGTATATACTCACAGTCATCCCTGCCCTAGTCACTTCCCATCTTGACTATTGTAACACACTCTACATGGGGCTACCCTTGAAGAGCATCCTGAAGTTCCAGTTGGTGCAGTCCTTGCTACTCTCTCAGCTTAGTTGTTTGCTTGCAGACATACCCATCGTAGGTAACATCATCAGTAGGTAGTGAAACATCTCTAAACGAATAGCTCAGAGAGCACCAAAAGTTCTACAATTCCTTTGTATTAAGCTAAAGGAATAATTGTAATCTAGTTTTTTTATCAATAGATGATCCAAAACAGGAACATGAAGTCAGAGTAGTACCTACTATTATGAGAAAAAAGTCAGTCCAACAGATTTGAGTTTTTATGCATTAAATGATTGAAAGCATTTCTCTTCCTCATTTAGCAGATTCTAAAATGGGTCTTGAAGCTCAACAGAGGTACAGCACTGGATATATTCAGTGCATGCATGAAGTCCACAACCTCCTCCTGACTTGTGACTGGATGGACAAGACACTTGGAGCACGGTTACTCAACCATCTGTTGAAATCCTTGCCCAAATCCAATGAGGAGACTTGCAAGGAGAATCCGAACCCTTCCATTCCAGTGAATGGCAAGGGAAATACAACAGGGTCTAGCCAAGTTCAGGATCAGATGTATCCAACTGAAGTCAAACTGGGATTAAAAAAGTCATTTCAGCCACAACCATCATCACGATGTAATCAGCATGAATTGCCACATCCCAGGGAGATCTTGCAACCTCATTTTGCACATAATAGTGTTATCATGGGATCATTGGATATGTGGAGACCATGGTAAAAATATCTTGGGGGAAAATTCTTTCTAATTTTAGACCCTCTTTTATATGTATCTTATAGATATGTTTCTTTAAAACACTTTTTGGAGCAAGTCTGCTCTGGTAGGTGTACTAAAGTCCAGGGTACTTCAAGCCGGAGGAAATCTCTATGTAGCCTGCATTGTAGAAGGCTGCTATTATATTGTATTTATTGAATACATCTAAATTATTTTACAGAATCATCTCTGTGGCTGCTTAGTATACAGCATATGATATATAAAATTCCTTTTCCTATGTTATTAGAATTAACAAAGGATTAATACAAAATAGAAACAAATACAAGCCACTTTCATCTGTCTCTGGTTTATATGATAATTTTTTTAAGTCTCCTTAACACATACACCCTTCTCACCCAACCTCTTACCCACCTCCCAACAATAATGTATGAAAAAAATATTATTTCTGTGAAAATAAATGAAAAAATTGTCTTGTCTCCGGCATCTTGTTTTCTCCTGGCTACATGTTTTGAAGAAAACAAATGGAGGAACTTCTAAAACACTTTTTTTCACCAGTCACTTCAAATAATTCAATTTCTCAAGAGCACTTGATTTGTTAATTGTAGAAGCTGGGATCTTCAGGACAAAAAAAAATGGTGAGACTCACAAAGTTTCAATAGAATAATAAAAAATATTGCCTCAGGTGCGTGTGAACATATTGCTTTCTATATTTATAGACTGGAAAGGGTCCCTTTCAACAAACAGTTTGCATATTAATTAATGATCCTCCTCAGAAATGTGAAGCTAATCTACTGATTTCAGGGGTGGAATCTTACCGGTGCTGCTACCGGTTCGGGATCGTGCATGCGCACTGGAAAAATGCATGCACGCCACTTTCCAGCCACAAGCTGGGGCTTGCAGCAACAATCAGCTTGAGCAGATAAAGACCAGGTAAAAATCAGGGCGGCTGGGAGGGCCCAACATGGATTTTTCATTTCCTGTTCCTCTCCGCAGAATGGAGGTTTCAGTTTGCTACCAGGATACCGGCGCTGGGCAGAATTGGAAGGATCCCACCCCTCACTGATTTAAGGAATTTTTGGAAAAATGAATGTTATCACTTTACATTTTAACCTTTTACTTTTCAGGAATCTCTTTCTTTCATCCTGCTGTCCTGAAGAATGTTAACAACAATGTCAGGATGGTAGGATCAACACCTGCCTGTATGAAAATCAATTATGTCTCCTAGTTTGGGTAGTATCAGCGTTTAATCACTCTTATTTTTTCAGCAAGTTCATAGAAACGTTATGTTGTCAGAAGCTGATCATTTGCTTCTCTTTCATATAAGTAGATACATAACACTTTACAACCTTGGTACACAATCCATTTCCTTTAATCTACCAGCATTTCTACTAGTGGTGTGACTATCAAAAATTCAATGGGACATGAAACTAGCATCTTCACACACTGCAAAAACATGTTGTTGCATTTCTGTTAATCAAATGGATGCTTAACATAAAAGAGTGCTGCCAGATTACTCACAGGTAGTCCTCAATTTACAACACTTCACTTAGTGACTGTTCAAAGTTACAATAGCACTGAAAAAAGTGACATGACCATTTTTCATACTTACTACCATTGCAGCATCATGTGATCAAAATTCAGACACATGGCAATTGACTCATGTTTATGATGTTGCTGTGTCCCAGGATCATGTGATCACCTTTTGTGACCTGACAAGCACAATCAATGGGAGAGCCATTTAACAACTCTTTTTCTTACTGAACAACTGCAGTAATGCACTTAACAGAGGTGGCAAGAAAAATCGTCAAATGGGGAAAAACTTAACAACTATTTCTCTTAGCAACAGACATTTTTGGCTCAATTGTGGTTATAACTGGAGAACTACCTGTATTGAAAGTACTTGGATTAGGCACAGTCCTAGGTTACAAATCTAAGTAGTACAATCATTTAATGCATAGCATCGATTAGATACTATTTACTTAATAATGCCATCACCCCAGTTAATCCTATAATTTTACCCCAGTTCAATAATATGTATGAAAAGCTGCATTCGGCTGTATGAATGCTATGGTTTACATAATATTTATTTAAAGTCTGCAGAAAATATGTTACAGTATTTTAAAACAGTTAGAAGCCTGTATGTAATTCCACATGTCAAGTCAACATTACCATTTCAGATGAGGAGTGACATGTTCATGCCTTTAGACATATGTACGACTCATCTCCCAGAGATTTCTGCCTCGCCAGTATATGACAACATATGTCTGACTCTAGGTCTCTTTGATTAAACACTGGCAATCTATCAGAGCTTGGGAAAGGTGCCTTCTATAGTGCCTGCTTCTGGAATGAGATATCCCCTAAAAATCCATGTTGTCCACACCTTGAGTTCCATAAGGCCTTGAAGACCTCAATATTCTCCTGACTTTGGGTTTGGATGGATGGACCAACTGATGATATTTTTAATACCATCAAACAACATCTACTATCTCCAGTCCAAGTCCCAAGATGGACAAAAATGCCAAATCCAGTCTAAAGTTTTGGCTGACAGTGCAGCCAACCATATTAATAGATGTAGAACAACTGTTGCAAAAGAAAGCAAAGGTAGTATTACTAGTAAGAGGTGCCTTGGATGCAATTCCAAAACATCTGGAGCACCTCTTTAACACCATAGACATTGACAAAATCATCACCAGTCAGCTGCAAAAGGCAGCTTTACTTGAAACAGCTTTCATCTTGTTATGATACCTTTAATATTATTGAACAAAAATATCTGCCTGTTCCAGGTCCTTGGGAAGGACTTGATAGATGGACAAGAATGCCAAATCCAGACTAAACAACTGGTTGATTGTGCAACAACCAGAATAACATTTAAATTTGTATATTGCCTGTTTATTGTGAACCACCAAGAATCAGTTGGATTTTGTTGTTGTTATTATTTGCCAAGTCATGTCCGACCCCATGGACAACACTCCTCCAGGCCTTCCTATCCTCCACCATCTTCTGTAGTTCTTTAATCTCATGTCGACTGCTTCAGTGACTCCATCCAGCCACCTCATTCTCTGTCATCCCCTTCTTCTATTGCCCTCAATCTTTCCCAGCATTAGGCTCTTCTCCAGTGAGTCCTTCCTTCTCATTAGGTGGCCATAGTATTTAAGTTTCATCTTCAGGATCTGGTCTTCTAAAGAGCAGTCAGGGTTGATCTCCTCTAGGACTGACCACTTTGATCAATTGGATTTAAACAGTGCCAAAATTTATTCAAATGATTTAAATTGTCTCAAGGAAGCAGTCAAGTCTTCCATTTGATCCAGGATTGATTAATTGGTTCTTTTTTCAATCCATGATATTAATTATAACTGCCTTGAAATTCCTATTCAAAACTGCATCTCTTTTTTCCTTTAATGTCAAGTGTGAGAAAAATCAGGAAGTCAAGGAAGTTCAAGTTAATGTAAAGCTTTCTACAAGAATCTGAACTAATAACAGTCAAAGCAAATAGATGGTAGGTAAGAGTTAATGGATTCAAGGTGGGCTGGACTTAGGTCTCTTGTGGATGTGAAGAGATTCAAGACTGATGATGTATTTGACTCTCCCTCAGGCTCAGCCTGATCATTTCCTACATTTACCTTTTTCAGTATGTCATATTCCCAGCCATATACAGATAGTCCTCAATTTACAACAGTTCATTTAGTGACTGTTCAAAGTTACAATGGCACTGAAAAAAGTGACATAACCATTTTTCACACTTATGACCTTTGTAACAGCCCCATGATCATGAGATCAAAATTCACTTAACAAAGTAGAAGAAATGTAAAATAGGGCAAAACTCACTTAAAAATGTCTCACTTAACAGAAAGTTCAGACTCAATTGTATCAAGGACACCTGTAATACCAATGGAAAAACTATTGCTTTAACTATTCTTTGTTGTAATTGAATTATTTTGAGCCTACAATTTATTAGTTCAAACATTCCTGCTTCACAGTGGGTTCCTCATAGGTAAGCATGCCCAGTTTTTAGTGATCATCTCAAACAAACCATGCCTTTGCATCTGCCATTTTTTAATTTGAATGCAAAAGCACGGCTTTGGATTGTTACATTTACACATTTCATTGAGTTGTGGCTTGCTTAACCATGGCTTATTGAACCATTAATTGATTGAGTTTAGTAACATATTAAAGCCACAAACTATCATGTAGGAACTACAGCACCTGAATTCTTACAACATTGAGTCCAAATGAGGCAAAATAACACAGGTAGTCTTAGCAACCATTCATAGTTACAGCCAATCCAAAAAGGAGATTGCTACCCAGATGTGAAGTTCTGTCTGTTGGGACCCCTCCTCCGTCACTTGACCAAACTTTGGGCATTCGGCAACACAACTGTATTTATGGCCATTTGTAGTCTTATGATGACCACATGATCACATTTTATGAGGGTTTTGCTGAAAATTGACACTTACAGAAGTGTCAGCAATAAAATAAAACCAGCAATGATTCACCAGTATGATTTGTTCACTTAAGGACAATGATGTTTGCTTTACAACTGTAGCATTTGCTTAACAATCACCACAAAAAGGCTGTAAAATCCAAGCAGCCAGTTGAGCAACTATTATGACTGTAATGGAGAGGCTCTATTTTGTTTCTAGAAGTCTACCTGTATTATGGCTTCATATGCTGAATAACCCTAGCCAATGTTGCTTCATTGGTAGATATGTAAAAAGTTCCTTAAAGTTTACTACAATTTATAAGCCAGGAACAATCTTGTAATAGAGCTTAACAGCCCATTCATGACTTGCTCACAAATTTCACCATAATTAACATGTTGATGCTTGCAAAAAGTCATGTGACAGAAAACCAATTATATTTATAAGATCTCATAACTATATGCAAGCGCTAATTATACCTGTTATCCTACTTTTCCTGCCTAAATACTTTATACAGCTGGGCTTGGCAGCTGTGTTCTTACTTGCAAAACACAACTAGGGCAATGTTAATGTAATTACCTGATTTTAATAACAGTTCAGAATATTGAGTGCAAATCAAGAACATATGTTTGCAATATGGCCCAGTGCCTATTTCTTAGCAGACTATTTCCTATTGTTTACCAAACTGATCCCAATGACTAAGTATTGACAGGACAAACAACTCGCCTTTATAACTACAAGAATATCGTCAGGGAACATGTTATGTACCATGTTCAGAAATTTCACTATAAGGCATTGAATTATGAAAATGATGGTGTTGATTCTATTAACTTTACAAACTTTATAGATAATATATTTTGTCCAACCTCCTGCAAAGCAGACCTCAATTACACCATCTTTCACTGATGGCTATCTAGTTCTCTTCTGATAAGCACTACCAAGGAAGAGCTTACCATGCTTTAGTGAGATTGTTCCATTGCTGAACAGTTTTACCCTAAGGAATTCCTCCTAATATTCTGCTTAAATCTCCTTCTAATTTCAACTTATCCTGCCCTAGGTTTGATTATCTTCCTCAGGGTTTATCTTGATTTCTTTTAGACATTTTAGCTGGAGAGTGTCCACTCTGAATTTTTTGTTCAGAGATGTTGGATGTGATTAGGTGAGTTAGTTTTAGATTTAAAAACTCTTACACTAGTCACTTTTTCAATACTAGAAGTAGGGAATTAAATTGGATGCAATTTAGAAAAGGGGGTTGACTTATTCGCCAAAGCACCTGAGGATAGGAAAAGAAGCAATGAGTGGAAACTTATCAAAGAGAGATTCAACCTGGAACTAAAGAGAAAATTTCTGATAGAAAGAACAATTAATCAATGGAACAGCTTGCCTCCTGGAATTGGGGGTGCTCCATTGTTGGAGGTTTTCAGGAAAAATACTGGACAACCATTTGTCAAAGATAGTATAACGCCTCCTATCTTGGACAGGGGGTTGGACTACAAGACCTCAGTAGTTCCTTCCAGCCCTATGATTCCATTTCATTCCATTCAACAGAGAACAGGTCCACCTCATCTTGCACATGATAGCCTTCTAGATACTTATAAACTATTGCTATATCAACCTTTAGCACCCCCTTTGTTGCAAGCTAATCATGTCCATCTTCTTTCATCATACCTCATCAGACTTGCTTTCCAGACTCCTTTTCATCTAGCAACTTCCCTTTGAACCTTCTGTACATCTCACTTAAGGTGTGGTACCCAGTTCAAAACACAATACTCCAAGTGTGTTATTACCAGTGCAGAGTACAAGAAAACCAATGTATTATTTTCCATAATATGAAGGCGTTGTTTGTGTTAATGAAAACCAAAGTTCTAGCTGCTGCATCACAGTTCTTGCTCATAGTACATTAAGGATCACTAGGATTCCTAAATCCTCCTCTCCTTGTTGTCAAGCCAAGTCTCCAATATTTATTCTTTTGATATTTCATTATTCAGTTGCAAGATCTTATGCTTGACACCATCCCATTCAATTGAGCTGTGTCCTTTAAGATATTAATTAAACCCTGTAACTTTTTGCTATCTTTTTAAAAATTAACTATCCTAAATAAATCTTTATTATGATCAAATGCCATATGTTTAGTGCTACATCTGCAAGAGTCATTGGGTGTGGTGGTTAAAGATGCCAGGAGATTGTGACATCTGGTGCCGCCTGAGGCATGAAGCCATTTGAGTGACTTTGGGCCAGTGATTCTCTCAGCTTTAGGCAATGCCCACAAACTCTCCATGGACTTGTCCAGGCAATTGCCAGAAGTCAAGACTGACTTGAAGACACACACACACAGGCATACATTGATATCTAAAGAAACTCATTCTCTTTCCACTGTGTGAATGATGATTCTCTATTTTCTTTTTAAATGAAGAAATGATCAAGAAAGGGATCACATATCATATTCCATGATTTCTGTGTTTGCTCCAGACTTTTTGTAAGAAACTTTAATATATTTTTTTCTCCTTTAAATTCAAATGAACTATCACAAATGAATTTTGTCTAGAGGGCTTCCTACCATAACATTACTCATTCAGTACCAGGAGAGGGAGTCATGACACAATTCTTAGATACTGGTCTTCTTCCAAGTTCCTCTCTAGAAGTGCAGCACACAGTTCTGTCAGCAAGACTATTTATGGTGGAAGATATTCAATTTTACTTTGCAGACAATGCAGTATCTTCATAAGATGCATAGACTGCCTACATTGGATATGGTATATGAAATAATCTTCTCCAGATTTTTTATTTAGCTATCATATTTTCATATGATATTATCATAAAAAATACCCATTACTTGCCTTCTAAAACAATAGTTAATAGGAAGACCAGATGAGTATTTTGATAATAGTCATTCAGGTCACATAGTAAGTCTATCTCTGCATTTGTGTAAAATCATGGGAATACAGCATAGTTATTATCATTATCTATAAGACAGGTCCTAGCCTCTATAAGCTTACAATCTAACATTCAGCATATCAAAACAAACAGAAAGGACATGGGACTAAATTGGGGAAAAATAGTTCTTTCTCTGACATAAACATAATATTTTTAAAGGAAAGTTGGATATCCACCCTGCAAAGTCAAAAGAATGTTCTGCTTCCATTGACTTAATATGTTTGGTAAACCAAATTAAAATAGTTTGCAACCCTTATTTATGGCTTATTATGATGAGTGAACTAAACCATTGTTGTTTATTCTACAAATTAGTAATTTAACAAATAGTCTGTGAAGTAGTGCAGTGTTAACAATGGTAGGCGTAACACTGTATAAAGCAGATTCCTATGTTCTTGAAAGAGGAAAATCTGATGGTAAGAAAACATATTTCCATGGCATGTCTGAGAAGATAATTTCACATCAGATATTCATTAGAGGCGGTTTGGTTAGGACTGAAAAGCGGGCATGAGCACATAAATACAAACACTTATTCATTTTATCCTTCAGGGTTGATTGCCCACTGCTTTGGTCAGAGCTATAATGAAAAAACAATGTCATTATTAACACTTGGGAGAAGCTTTGGTACATCATCTGGTTAGACACCGAGAGAATCTTATCAGATATCAGTATCCTTGAAATTTCAGAGGTCTGACTGATTGAAAAGTTGGGAAACAAGGCTAGGAAAGGAAGGCAGAAAGTAGACAGAGGAGAAAGGAAGCCTTAGAAAGTCCCTGTCTGCTTGAAGTGCATTTAATGCAAAAGAGCCAATGGAAGGGGGCTGCCAAGAAGGACCTGGAAAGCTAAGTGTTCCACAATAGGAGGCAAACAGATGGTGAGTGGGGGAAGGGGAAACAGAATGGAGGATTGGGGGCAGGGGAGGGGTAGTGATGACAAAGTCTCAGATCTGCTAAATCCTTCTGCCAGACTTCCTAGTATTTGTCTGTTTGTTTAAAGAAAAAAACAACAGCCCCAGTGCCCTAATATTTTAATCAAGAAAGGGTACAAGGTCAAAGGAATCACAGAGGGCATTGCAAACTCTAGCATTCAGTGCTGTTTTTCCCACCACAAAACCTGTTTTGACTCCCAACAATACTTATTATGCACTTCATGTGTATGAACTGGAACCTGAAATGCTGCTATTTTTTCAGTGAAGCACAGAATCAGTAGACAGCAGCCCAAACTCATTGATACAAAAACCAACCAAACAAAAGTTAACTAAACAAAAAAAGAAAGCCACCAGGATAAATTTAGTGCAAGTGGAAGAAAAATGTTAAAAGGCTGGGGAATGACTAGAATGGTATACAGTACAGCTTGCTGGACCAGGCTGTAGAAGGCTGTCTTAAATACCTGTTCTATTAAGCATGAAGCATTTATTTTTCAACAAAGGAATTTGGGGGTTTAACACCAAGTCTTAAATCAGTAGTTTATTATGCTTTTTTCTACCATTTAGTTCATCTGACTAGATAATTATTATCACAGGATAACATAGAGATGAGTAACCATGAACTTTCTTTGTTGGAATCTAACTTTCCTTAGCTCCATAAAGTATAACCAGCTATCAGAGATGATAGAAACCATGGAAGCTTAGTTCCACAACTTCTGAAGTTTTATACCATGGACATTTGGGGAGATGTGGGAGTACTTTTCAATCTCTAAGACAGGAGATAAACCTATTTTCCATTCAGATCACTTTACTGCTATTAGCATAATTGTTTTTCTGGATATTTATAGTGTTTGACTAAAGTACAAAAGTAACTTCTTCAAAATTACACCTTTTGAAATGAAATCGTGCTTTATATATAATATACACTGGAATATATTGTCATAGTATCAGGAATAGATAGCATATTTACAGCTTTTTCAGTATAAACTAGTATTGAAAGTGCAAAGTTTTTTTAAAAAAATAATAGAATTAGGCTATCTCCATTTGACTGGATATAAGATAATATATGGGATAAGACTTCCATAGCTATCATTTCAGCATTATTTCCACATTGAAAAGAAACTATTGTGTGAGTTCACACATTGCACTAATCATGAATTACAAACCATAAATCCAGGATTTATACAACTATCTAAGATAAAACCAAATAATTACATTATAACCTAGTATAATGTATAGCAGGAATGGGCAAACTATGGCCCGCGGGCCGTATACGGCCCGGCAGACCTTTTAATCCGGCCCGTGGAGCGCTAG
>JAOYMU010000002.1:29275764-29292911 GCA_025802295.1 Psammodynastes pulverulentus
CTCACTCTGTCTAGAGCTATGAAGAGTACAGAGATAACCCATGTGTTTACTGGATAACATCGCCAAACAGGAGAAAGGACATTTCCAGCTGGTAGGTAGCTGTTGACAACAGAAGTATTGAAACCATATTTCATTATTGTAAGGTATAATAATAGAAGCTTGAAACCTTGCCAGAATTTCCCTCAGTCCTGTTTTATTATAAGGAATTAAGATGCAATTATTTTTAGTCTCTTTCACATTTCTTCCATTCCTAGAGCTGGAATGTCATTTACAGTCTCTTTTATCTGCCAATACATCTTACATACTTTTGCCAACTTTATCTTTGCCTTTATAAATTTTGCCCTAGTGTAAAGCAGCTTTCTTAAACAAATTTCTCTCAGGATCCCTTTCTACTTTTAAAAATTAAGGAGAACCCCAAAAGAGGTTTTGTTTGTGTGGGTTATATTTATCAATATTTACCATATTAAAAATTAAAATTGGCACATTCCCTGCTGCTACCACTTGTCACAATTTTTGATAGGATTATAATACTGTATTGTTTTTCAACAAAGCATAGTGACTTGGGGTCTACCAGGATCACAATTTAGGAAACATAGTCAAAGAGGCCTTTGTTGGCTCTTTTGTTTGTATTTGTGGTCAAACAAAATTTGAATTCTACTTTACCATAACAGAAATACAGAAGTTGAAAGGTACCGTATATAAAAATGAATGCTATTACAGTTACCATATAATGTTATAATTATGTGTAATTATATCTTTTCCTAAGGTTATCTTATATAATATTACAACAAAGTTCTTGATGATCTTGTACATAGTAATCTATAGTGATATATTTTCCAGGCAAATAAAATATTCATAGCTGTTCCATAAACCCATAAACTCTTAATCATTATTGAATGTAGACATCCTGTTTTTTAGGAATGTTCATATTTTGTAGCATAAACTACACAAGCTCCTTAAGGCACTGAAATACAGATTAATCTCTACTTTTTAAAAAATTTATATGGTTGAGAGAATAGTATAATTTATTTTAAGAGGCTAATCCAGAAATTGATTAATTTTTAGCTTAATATTTTTGAAACATTTTAATATTAAAATCTATAATTAATAGAGTAAATATATATAACATAGAAAAAGCATGTGTGTCTGTCATTTCATGCTTTTGCATGCTCATTTATTCTTGGATACGGGCAAAACATCAAGTTTATAGTTATAAAAATAAACTTATCTCCCTCACCAAATGTTCCCTCATGAATGTGTATAAATGACCACGCAGATTTCTGCAATACGTAAAACACACATTTGGCTTGCCTCTTCCACTTTTTATTGTATATACGTATGTGCTAGTCAGTTGAATTAGCAAAAGGCAGTAGCTGATATGATAACTAATAATTCATAAGTCAAACCTATTCTGAGTTGAACCAAAATTGATAGTGTCCCCCTCCCCTTTATTAACAGCATATCTATGTGTCTTCTGTGAAAAGAAGTTACAGTTCTTGGTTTACAGTTAAAAAATTTAATTCCAGTTTTAAACAATTAAATAAAACAACTGGCAATAATAAAGAATGCTTTATAAAAATGTGATAGAAAAAAATACATTTGAATGCATCTTCATGTAGTTTGTTTGTGCCTATGATAACTGATCCTACATCTCTAGTAGATATATTTCATTTTATTGACAAGGAAAAATATGGCATCCTTTGCCTAAGTGACTGGGAGCAGGAGGGAGGAGAAAACCAAAAAGGAGACAAAGAAGACAGAATGAACACCTGTTGTTCTCCTTAGGGACAAGATCTAATGCTTTCCTTTGATTCTGCTTGTTGACAGGACTGCAGCTGCCAACTGTCATCATCACCATCAAGTTGCATTCACAAAGCTGCAGAAATTCATTCTTTAATTTGAAGGAAAATGCCAACAGCAAAAATGAAGGAGAGAAAAAGTTTTCAGCCATATCAATATGAAATTTGTGCAGCTTTTTTTTTTTTATGATGATGATGATCACAGTCTCCTCTTGGGGAAAAATAAGCATATTTGAAGCAGCTATTAAGGTATCATAGAAAATATTCATTAAAGATAAACAATGATTAGCATTCAGTGATTTTTGTTTCATTGAATTCTCCTGGATCACTTTTTTTGCAATGGAAAGCCAAGTGATGAACGTTTGTGAATAGGTAAATAGAAGGAGCAAAACATTCAAAATGATTAACTGGTTCGGTAAAATGTGGAACTAATTTATGACATGCTACCATTCTACATTTGTAAGCACTGTCAGCAGCACTAAGAATTATTGGACACTGAATCTATAGTTCTGCAAATGAAGACATAGCAGATCAGAAACAAATGGACTATCACAAGAAAAAGTTTCAGTGATAGTTATGTTAAACTAATTTTTAATAATAACTTTGCTATTACTTATTCACTGCCCTGATCCTGCCCTGCTTCAATCTTTGAGCCAACCCACAATATGGTTAGTTTGGTTGATTTTGGCTTGGTATGTTACATAAGCACAAATAAGGTTCTTATTAATGCTGGTGAATGTTTGATATTTTGCATAAAACAACTTCAGTTATAACATTTGAATCAGAATAAGCCATGGAACTGATTAGAGGATTTTGTTGTTGTTGTTAATAGAAATCAAGAATAAAAATAAAATGGGTTGAGTTTTTATATAGCATGCCTTCTCCTGGCAAGATATCAAATGGTATATGAGCCTGTCAGATTTTTGAGGTAGTCCAGACAAGAAGCATACCCAGACATACTACTTCTATTTTTATTATAAGATTACATTAGCAGAATTTTGCCAAGTCTGAAATACATCTCTCTTCCCCCACCTTTACAATCCAAGAAACTAAGTAGATTTCCTTTTGATATTTGTGCATCCCTATCCCTTCTGTGGGCTCACGTCTCTTTTTTGACCATTGCCTAGTCTGTGGCTTTGTCCTGTCTCCAAAGGTCATTCCCCATTTCCACAAATCATTACACTGACCTTTTAAAGAAAAATTCTGTTCACGTAGGGTCTGTCTATATTTAATCATTGGCAAAAATTATCTTTCCTCCTAATGGGCTGAGATCTTTTAGCACCTGAGGATGGATTCCATTCCATTACAACAATTTCCACAGGGATAGGTCAAAGTCAAGAAGGTGACTTTGCAATAGAAAGTCCAGCCTTTTAAAAAGTGCATTGTGAAAGCAACACAGCTAGAGTACGGGTCTTTGACCATACAATTACGGCCACCACCTTGACTTTTTTGAATCTTCCTGCTGAAATCAAATCATGGTCAATCAAATTAGTATAACTATTAGGGTTTTCTCCTTTCTACCTAAGAAAGATAAGTATATACTTATACTTATTATCAAACTGAATTAAGCAAACCATCCAAATGTCCTAGTTCCTATGATCATGTACAGGTAATTGTATTTATGTGACATTCTGATACATTTTTGTTTTAAAAACAAAAGCAGTTTTAGCTTGATTTGCTTTCTGCTGGACTAAGTACTTTAATGTTTTTTTTCTCCCTTTTAAAAACTGTTTGATGATTGTAGACCCACCATTCTGGAAGGCACTGAACTGGGAAAAGCTGTAAGAGATAGTTAAATATGTAGAACAATAATGCAACTCATTGATAGAGTAGAACTAGAAAATATAAGTGAAGAATAAGCTATTCAATAATGACAAAAGGCATAGTTTATTAGTTTGAATGTATTAATGGAAATGTAATGATGGCTAAAGTTGTATCTGTAAACCATTATTTCATACAGCTTGACCAGCAGACATGCTACCTCTATGCTAAGTCACAATATCTCTGTGATTATATTAGAATATATGACATAATGGATCCTATTGTTTACGGGAAATGGTTTATTGCTGCATGGCAACAGGGAACAATCATTCTTATGATTGTTATTTATCTTAGATGTTTCCATTGTGGAGCACAGGATACAGTGTTGAAGAGGGAATAGCTCTTTTAGACTTTCTAAGATTGCCTGAAACCTTTTGATGTATGTGAATTCAGCTATTTCTCACTCAGTGATGAGTGATGAAGTCACAGTCCTATTTTTCTAAAACCGTCACTTCAAAATCTGTTATACAGTGTCCAAGAAGACTAAAATGCTGTTTCTGCATTGTCCTTGTTTTGGGTCCTGATGCCAAATTTGTCTCCCAATAATTATTTTGCACAAAATGTGACCTATTTGTCCTATGTAGACTCCAGAGGGGTATTGCTGGCAGATGATGGCATTTATCATATTGGAGGAAGAGCATGTGAGGGTCCCTCTACTCTCATGTTTGTACTTGTTGGGGCCCGCGATGGTGTTGTTGATGTAAATGTGGGGGCAAAATAGACATCTGGGTTTCTTACAGGGTCTGATACCTATGATATATAATTGTCTTGTTCTTCATTGCTTGTGAGAACCTACCACAGGTTGAATTGTACTCTGTATATAAATATGGGCATGCTACCCAGTATCTAAAAAACCATGGCATTGTTGTCCATTACGAGCTGTGGCACATTAATAATGCATTTGAGTGTTTGGGCTGTAAGTTATTATTAACAACCAGTGGTATTTTATAGTTGTTTGCGTGGTCTTTAAAATGATGTCTCCTGGAAATTGATTTGACTCTATTGATTTGTCAATAAATTTCAATAGATGGTTAACTCAATCTCCTGAATGTCTGGTTTAATTCCCTCAATTGAGCATCTCTGTCAAGTGGATTGGAACAAATGCAATTATGGCATTCTGCCTATATATATGATAGATTTGATGATATTTTCATATGGATTCAATTATCTTCCACCCTCATGTCATTCTAATTTAAATTCTTCTCTAATACAAATGCTTCTCTGTGCATTTGATAAAAGCTTATGTCTTTTAATAAAATGTGTTAATTGGAAAAGGTGGTACCAAACTCTAATTATTATGACTGAGAATAAGTTCCCATGTAAAAAGCTGTACAACCTTCTGTACTAATTTTAGAAAGGCAAACACTAGCAGGAGGTACAATTTTGGAAACATGTTGCCCTGGTTAGGTTTTTCATTGTTCTGATCCCATGCATTATGCAAGTATAGAATTTGCCCCTATAAAAACTCTATTGATGATATATAAATGACAGCCTGTACACAGTAAATTATCTGGTTATTTTTTCAGCTGTGCTATGATGCAAAAAATCATTCCATGACACCATGGAACACCATCACCATGTTCAGAATACTGCTTCCATATACAGGCAGTCCTCAACTTAAGAGGGTTATTATTTTTTGCCACATCTCATAAATGTGTCACTGCGGTTGTTCAGTTAGTAACATGGTGAAGTGAATCTGGTTTCCCCATTGACTTTGCTTCTTAGAAGATTGCAAAAGGTGATCACATACCAGGACACTGCATCCATCATAAATGTGAGTCAGTTGTCAAGCATTCAAATGTAAATCATGTGCAATGGTCATAAGTCACTTTTTTCAGTGCCGTTGTAACTTTGAACGGTCACTAAGCAAACTGTTATATGTCGAGAACTACCTGTATAGGGAAATAAGCCGTGAGCAGTTGTATGGACAGTGAGCCTCTGCAGAACTGCTAGTGATGTGCCAGGCGTATCTATCAGTGCTGCTATATTAGCATTAGTTCCAAGAACAAGTGTTGTCTTGTGAATGTTCTACCACTTCTGCATAAAGCTGCAACTACTTTATGCTGGTGTCATTCCATAAAATTGCTCCCATTGTTCTTCAGTATTGTTGCTGCTGCTCAGAGATCTTTCCACTCCAGATGTTCTGTAACAGCAGGCAGTCACTTTTATCAAGTTCTGATACAGCAGTCACTTTTCTCAGGTTTACAGTTCGGCAGAAAAAGAAAAAACTAACGGAAAACTGAAATCTTTCTCAGTTCAATTGATCGAGGTTTCCAAGTTTAGATGTAAATCAACACAATACTGAATCCCAATGGCAATACTGACCCGTCAACATTTCTTTGTTATACAAATAAAATTCCCCAAACCTCAATGCCTGAGCTTGGGGAGGGGGCGGGGTGTGTACACAAATATAGGAATTTCTAAGGTATCTCTCCCTAATATGCAGTTTTTATCCTGGCCAGATTCTGGAATCTTAACTTTCTAGCCAACCTAGTAAAGAGATTTATTGGGAAGATCGAGCACTTTCTTCATAACTGACGAGACTGAAAGGCTCCGCAAAAAAACACGCCAACAGCAGCGAGGGATAAAAAGCAAACAAATACAAAACGCTCCGAACAACCGATACCCTCCCCCCCCACTCCGATGCACGCACGTAGGACGGGACCTCACGTCCATTGGTCCGATTTTCTCCCTACCACGCTGCTTCCCCTGCGAGGCCCGGGGAAAGCCGCTTCGGCGGCCTCCGAAGAGACAAAGCGCCCGCTTCTTATTGGTGGTTCGGGTCCATATTTGAGCTTCCTCTCAGCGCACCGCATCCAATAGGCTCATTGACATGCAAATCAGATCCTATAAATAAGGCTGGGGCGGCGGCTCCGGGAGGGGGCTCGAGTGGGCTTGCAGAGTTGGAGGTTGGCGTCTGGAGAGGAGGGATTTTTTTTGGGTTGGAGAGGGCGGGGGGGACGACGCCTGGCTTTGCTGCGATAGGAGCCTCCTCTTCTCCTTTCCTCTCCTCCCCCTTCACCCGCCGGCCTGTTTGGTTGTCCTTTGCCTTTCGCCGCGTTTGCCCTGTACCACCATGGCTCCTTCCTTTCGCTCCAAAAAACCCCGATCGAGTCGGGACGAGGAGGATTTCTCCCAGGCCAGAGGAGATAGGAAGGTGAGGCGTCTGTGAGCCAGGGGAAGAGATGCCAAGGGGTTGGGGGTGGGCTGTGTGTGGAGGGGATGGTGGACTGTGTCGGAGAACCTCAAGCTGGCTCGCATGCATTCACACGCGCGTACAGCGGTTGTTAGTTACGCCCTTTCTTTTTGCTTCCTCCCGCCTTGGCCAGGCAAGAAAGCCGCTGGTGGAGAAGAAGCGACGAGCGCGAATCAACGAAAGCCTGCAAGAGCTACGTCTGATCTTGTCAGAAACCGAGGTGACTTGGCCGGCGAAGATTTAGGGGCAGGGAGGGGATCTCCGCAGGGAACCGGGATGGGGTGGGGTTTTTGGCGGCGGCGGGCGCGGCGGCGGCGAGGGGAAGGCTGGGGCTGACCCATCTTGTGCCCCGCTGTGCGTTTTGCTTCCTTCTAGTTCCAGACGAAGATGGAGAACGCCGAGGTGCTGGAGCTGACGGTGAAGCGAGTGCAGGGAATTCTGCAGAGCAGGTCGCTAGGTGAGTGTCGGCTGCCCCTGTCATTCCTGCACCTCATCCTTTGGTAGGTTGGTGAGTGAACTCCCGCAGGAGGTGATCTTGCTTGGCTTTTCTGAACAAGGGGTAACAGTTCTAAAAAGACCAATTCCTGCCAGAATATAGGCTGCTGCTTCCATGTAGCTCATAATTGGACTAATTGTATTACTGCCTGGGAAAGACAGTCATATCTTTCAAAGGGCTTTGTGATTATTAAGTTTTTTTTGTTCTTTCCTTCAATTGGACAGTATACATGATTCCTTTCTATAACTGAATTAAGCCCTAGTTGACATATTCTTTTAGAACAAAACAAAGATCCTCCCCCTTGACCTATTTTATTCCACTCCTTACTCTTAATTATTTCAATGTTTCCTTTCCCAATGCCTGTATCTGTTATGTCTGTATTTGGTCAATTATTTTTCCCAATCTTAATTAGATGGAAACTTGCAACCTTGTGACTTAATAAAAGTGAATTTTTTTAAAATGCCATAAAAATCTTTTTTGAAGAGTTTTATTTGTACAGAAATTGAAAGATTTTAAAACTCTTGTCTTCCAAAAGTAGAACTTGTTCAATTAGACTCTTGGAAATAATGTGGCTTTTCCAATAAATTTTGAAATGAATTCTGACTATCCTCCCATTCAAGATCTTAATGTTAGTTTAAAAGGGTTTTTTCACAGACATGACTGCAAGTGTAATACAGATCTAGAAAGATGTGATTTATGACTTGGTTGTATTTGCTTTTTTATTTACCTGCACTTCAGATGGCGACAAAATGCAGCGAGAGGCCAGTGAACGCTTTGCAGCTGGATATATTCAATGCATGCATGAAGTTCATACGTTTGTCTCCAATTGTCCTGGGATTGATTCTACCATTGCAGCAGAGCTCTTGAATCACCTTTTGGAGTCAATGCCCCTGAACGAAGGCAGTTTTCAAGACCTGATTGTGGATGTCTTATCAGATCCCTCCATCAGCCAGTGGCCAAGTGGAGATGAGCCTTCTCAAATGCCTGGAGGTTCACATGGAACTTTAAGCCTGTCAAGTCTCACTTCACCTCTTCCTTCACCTTCCTCCAGTGAAGAGATTTGCTCAGATCTGGACGACACAGAGGCAGAACAAAGCCACATCTCTTTGGATGGACTGGACAGGTCTAGGAGTCAAAATGTGCCTTCTTCTTCCAGCCTTTCCAAATCTTTGTGGAGACCATGGTAATAAACTTCACAAGAACCAACGCAGATCTACCTAATAGGGAGAATACTTGAGCACTGTGTTCTTCTAGCCATTGGAATATAGACAGTAAGGATTTCAGATAGTGCATTTATATTATTATATGCAGGACTGTATAGCTGATACTCTCACTGTCAAATCCTGACAGATTGAATTGCTAAGTAAGTTAACATTTCATCTGTGAGTATGAGAACTGAAATTTGTATGTCTTTTTTTTTCTTAATTATTGCTAAGGGTGTGGGGTCAAAAGATTTGGAAGTGTATGCAAAAGAGCTCTTTTGATGCACAGCACTGTTTTTGCAACTTACTTTTTTCTTGTGGGGGATGTAGTAAGTGCCTCCAATACTTGTAGTTTGGGTTAAGAAAAAGCCCTTGTAAATTTGAGAACGTGTTGGTTTAATCCAATTAAAGGTATGAAGTAAAGCATTAATGCAGAATTTCATATATTTTAATGATAGATTTTTTTAAAAAAAATTAAGCCAAGGAAAATCCCTGAAAGGGATTGATGCAGCTAGTTTCTTGATGAGTTTAGTATTGTAGGATTTCTCCTTCAGTGAAGGAAGAGGAAACTGGAAAACAGGACTGAATTGGGTAAACTTTTAAAACATTGGTGGCAGGGTGCCTTTTAGAAATGTGTTTTGTGCACATCTAGCACAAAATGAATATGAATTTTACTGTGATATATATATCGCTTGTCAAATTTTTATTTTAATCTTTTTTAAAATAAAAGTTTACTGATTGCTTGTATTTTAAGGCACGACATTTCTGCTGTGGGTATTCAGTTCCGTGTTCGTGATTAACAAATATGTATCCTTGAGTGCAAACATTGGTAATTAAGCACTTAATTCTTGTACTGAACTTGTCTGTTCAAGTCCAGAGAAGCTGGAATGTTTCATTTGTTTTTGGATTGATCTTGATTTCAGCATACTAAATTCCTCAGATTGGTTCTGCGTCTTCCAGATTCATTTTTTGAAAATATATCCCTGCAGATTTTCAAGCTATCCAAGCATGCTCATTTAGAAGCAAGGATAACTGTGTTGAGTATTGCTTAAACCTAGGCAAATTTGCATAGAAACCAATTTAAAATTAATAACTCTTGACAGTTTGGACAAATGAAACCTGCTTGAATGGAAATCAGTTAATAACACATAATTGTTCAGAAAGCTTACAACCACAACTTTAAAAAAAAAAAAATCTTCCACTGCATCTTTTTTCGTGAAACTTGTCTTTGAAAAAAAGAAGTGTTAGTACTCTTACTGTTATTTTTTCCAGGAAGCCTTCATATCATAGATATCTATGGCAGTCTTCTCAACCTGATATCCTTTTTCCTTTCCAGTACATCCAGCAAAGATGGTTGGGGAACCAGATTGCAGAAATTGTTAACCTATGAAAGTGCCCCAATTTAGGAAAAGGGAGAGATAAACATGTAAGATGTGGGCTGTCTGTGTAATAGTTTTTTGTGTTAACTATGGAACAATAAAAAGCGGAAACAGCATTGACTGGAAGGTGTGTGCTTTGTAAACTGCCTTTTAGGCCATCTGATGTGAATGGTCTTAATTCAAAAGCTGGCCCAAGAGTTGTTTCTCTCAATTCAAAGCCTGGCTAATTTTTCACCATTGACTCTCCCCCTTTGCCTCCCCAAGAAGGAATGAGCTTCCTTGGAAAGGCTTTTCTGCTTCTAGGGTACATAGAGGAAGATTTTCTTGTGTAAATCAAGCCAATAGTATCAAGAGTGAAAATAACACCATATATGGATTGATGACATCAGCAAGCATTGTAGACCCAATTGGCAAAAAGAAGCTCAGAACCGTATTGAAACATGCGGAAGACGCCTTCATCCTGCAGTGGATGGACAATGGCTAAAAAGTTGATCTACTGATGATACAGTATGAGTATTTGGAGCAGGGGAACTAGCCTACATTCAGTAATGTGATTAAATTCCATTGTACATAATCTGTCTCCTGTGTTAAGGCGGTTTGCATTTAAAAGCACTGAAATAAAGAACAAAAAAGGTTTTATACCCTTGGTTTCTTCTTCTGTATTGCAAACCATGAGAATATATTGTAGTGAGGAACTATAGAGTCCCATTTTCCAACCAAAAATGACATTGTTTTAGCCATGATGAGGAACCACTAAATGATCAACATAACAAGCTGCAGTTTATTTAGAATCTTTTTGACAGCGCCATGTTGTTCTTCAATTTTGAGAGGGAAAAGATGTTCTCAAACTTAAGAGTTTAGAAAATATTTTGATATACATGCAGATGGACCAGAATAGAATGCTTCTCAGAATCTAAATGTTAATAAATAATATTGTAATAAAAGGTATTTTGTAATCTTCCATCTGGAATGAAGAAAGTAATAGTGATATGTAAACACATGTTTACATTATCAAACTATTCTGGGAGAGGGTAATTTGGAAACTTGAAGTAATTCAGGTGCATTCCTACAGTGCACATAGTGAGCTGCTTTCATTGATGAAAGGATTAGGATGATCTCATACATTTAGAACTTCTGTTTTCAAATAAACTATATAATACTTGAGGAATGTGTCTTGATAATGCATTCTTAAAATTATTCCACCCATGGAGAAGAAACTCAGCGTCCTCCTAGGTCCTGTGTCTATCATTTAAAAAATCTGCATTTGTCAATGAAAGAGGAACTTTGTGTTTTAAAGATTATACATCTAAATATTTAAGACTGAAATGTTACTAAATTATCCTTTATAAATCTCTTTTGAATGGGTAAATGAGGGGCATGTTAATATGACACTTATTCAGTGAAAGTATGGATAAGGTTTTACAAAGAGGTGGTTTAGAAAAGTTAGCATTTTGAAAGGAAAGTAATATTTAGTTGGGCTTGTGTATATTTGTGAAAAACACAATGCATGAGATAGTAACTTTGGAACAAACATGAACAGACCTCAATTAAGTCTTGTAAGAGGATTTTTCTTCTCACCCTGCTGTATGTTTTCCTTTTGAACTGGACTTTTGCCCCATCTCCCTTGGAAAGGAAGTGTAGCCGCACAGGAGGCAACAGCCAGAGGTGGGAAAACATACATGACAATTTGGCCACAAAAAAACTGAGAATTGGGGATGGACGATTATTTTAGCTATTTAAAACGTAGCCATCTTCGCCAATGAATCTGTGGTTATGGAGGTACAATGAAAAGGCAAAAATTAAATCAAATTCACATATACACTTTATGTCAGCATCACTGGAGTTTCAAAACCTCTTAAGTTGACCATTTCTTCTGTTTCAGAGGATACAGCAGATAATGGTAAAATCATGTCCCTTTCATATTTTACACTATGGTTTTATGTGAGAACTGCCAAATCTTCATTATCGAATTATCTTTATGGGGAAAATCTACATATTATCTTTATGGAAAAGAAGATCTACATATCATGTGCAAAAGCATTTTTGTATGTATGAAGAAGCCATCAAAATAAGCCAATAGTTAACTTCAGAACAAGAGGTCAGAGAAAGTTAAAAGTGAAATAATCTTTTCCTTGCTTTATATTCATATTAGTTCTTATCTTCCCTTAAAAATATTTAATAATAAATTTTAAAAAACTAAACTCCTGGAACTCACCCCCTCAGTTCTGCCATGGAAAGAATGGCTTCAAAATGACATCAATAGTAATAGTCTTGAATCGGGTATGTTGTGCATACATATAATACGCTCTCATATATGTAAGGTAGAATCTATCTTGAAAATTCCCTAACTGGAAATAATATATAGAGCTATCCAGCAAGTGGGAAGCAAGGGTGAGGGAGAGGCTGAAATAAAGGATGATAATTATCCAAGATCCATTCTTCATGTCTCAAGCTTCTTAGAAGTGAAAAAGCAGTAGCAATTTTAGAGCAAATACTGTACCCAATTGTTAATGCTTACTAAAAGAGCAAGAACATGATTTGCAGTTTACTGTAAATCTGGTATAAGCAGTTACTGTGCTGGTGATCCCGTTCCTCACTATATGGAAAGGGAGTTGTAGTGATTGTTGCTGCTGTTCCCCTTCTCTGTTCAGGGTAACAAATTTTAATGGGGACTTGGGGGACACACACACACACACACACAGAATTAGTAGTGCTTCACACTGAATTTGAGAAATGTCAATGGATATTTTAAAAGGATGTATTGTTATGAGTAATACAGTAAAGACATAAAGTGGAATTCTATTGCATTATTTATTAGTTAGAGCACTAGAATTAAAATAGAAGATAAGTACTGTATGTAAAGTTATTCTCCCTTTCAGGTTGGAGACCATTTCATCCTTCTCTTTTTCAATGGGCTAATTTATAGTTATAATGACCAAAAAAAAAGCATTTGAGAGATTCTTTAATCCACAAATTAGGTTTACGGAAAGTTTACATCCCTTGATTAGGTGTTACAAGGCTTTCAAAAACTTTCACTTCTCTATTGCAAAGGTGTCAGATTTGACACTTCCTTGAGAAAGGCAGGAAGAGGAACACTCCAAGGGGTGGGGGGGAATGTGATTTCCAGCAGTTATACAAGGGGTATTCATCCTTTTTCTCTTTTTCCCCACAAACTTCCTCCTTCCTCCTCTAGTGATTGCTTTGTAGTCTCATTATGCTTTCTAATTACTTTGTTGTTTGTTAAGGAACAAAAATTTTGTACAATCTATTATTGGGCAGTTATTTATTATATTGGTACAGTGCTAGATTTGCCAAGGATTCTCAGTGCTTTACAATTTGATTTTAAACCAATATACATTCCTTACCCTATCATGCTGCAACAAGTAAGAGATAGATTGGAAAGCCAATTAGATTGGAGAGTAATTAGCTTTAACATCAATAAAGTTTCTTGTGAACAATTGGATCCTGGTTAAAAAGGCTTCATAGGAAGCTTATTGATACTTAAGTATATGTCCCATCTTTTGAAAAAGGAGGTCAAGGCAGCATACCCAATGCTTCCTCCTCCTATTTTCCCCACAACAATCCTGTGAGGTATGTTGGGTAGAGAGGCAGTAACTGGCCAAACTCACTAAATGAACTTCTGTGGTTGAGGGTGGACCAGAATATGAATCCTCCCCACTCCAGTTCCAATGCTTTAACCCTTATATCACAATGGTTCTCAGTGTGTTCAGATGGTATTGTCGAAGTGAGTTTATTTAACTGGCCAGCAGTTTTAACTGGCCAGCAGAGACAAAAGTGCAAAAGGGGAATTATCCATTAAAGATTGGAAATGGCCAACTAACCCTTTCTCTTCATTGGTTGTTTAAGGTCTATTTGGGCATCCACATGATGGTAGATTTGATTATTGCTTGCAAGTGTTTGCTCACATGGCACAATAAAGACTCATTTCAAGACTGGCTGATGGATTTTTTTTGAACTCATCTTGTTTAAAGATATGGACAAAAGTCAGGAAATTTGTGAATATGCTAAAGCAGACTTGTGATTTGAGAAATTGCAAAAAGAAGTTGATGAAATTAACCGTTTAGTGGAAAGGGTCAAAAGAAGAAGGGGATGACAGAGAATGAGGTGGCTGGATGGAGTCACTGAAGCAGTCAGCATCAGCTTTAATGGACTCCAGGGGATGATACAGGAAAATTCAATATAGGAGATATATATTGTAATTATAGGTAGTATTCAACTTACAACAATTCATTTAGTGACCGTTCCAAGTTACAACATCACTGAAAAAAATGACTTATGGCCATTTTTCATACTGATGACCATTGCAGCTTCCTCATGATCATGTGACCAAGATCTGGGGTTTAACAACTGGTCCATATTTATAACGGTTGCAGTGTCCTGGGATCATATGATCCCCGTCTGTGACCTTCTGACAAGCAAAATCAATGAGGGAAGCCAGATTCACTTAACAACTGGGTTATTAACTTAACAATTCCAATGATTCAGTTACTGTGGCAAGAAAAGTCATAAAATGGGGCAAAACTCATTTAACAACTGTCTCATTTAGCAACATAAATTTTGGGCTCAATTATGGTCATAAGTCTAGGACTACCTGTATTGGCTTAAACCATAGCCTACAGTAAATTTCACAACAAATAAAACAATTGGTTGAGTTCATAACATCGTAAGTTTAAATGAATCACATTATGGTTTAGTCTGAGGAATGAGCCCAATGACACTGTTGGACAGACTGGAACAAGTGATATGAGTGAGTCTCATTGCTCCTAATTAAATTAACTATATTTATTCCAGTGAGTTTAACTGCAGAAATGTTTTGAAGCAAGCAGTGGAGGAGGATAAGGGTAAGATCTAAAGTGGGTGGGAACCACCATTCTCTGTGCAGAAACAGGATTGCTTTGTTTTGTTTTCCTCAGAATTATGAATTCTTTGTAATAACCTCTTGAAATTAATCCTGGGGTTACAGCTTGCTCATTCCTGCCCTAGTATAATTATAAAAATGTTGACATCTAATCCAGAAGATACTTTAAACAAAGGATTTTAAAATTCAAAAGCTTACCTCCTTTATCGGGGAGGGAATAAATTCATACTGAATTCAAAGGAATATTGTTAAGCTGACTGGTGTTAGTTTTATTGTCAAAAAGCTATCTTTGTGGTGCATGAATGTTTATAATTAACATTAGAGAAGGCCATCATGTGCTACCGATAAGTTTTCATGTACTTTTACCAGTGTAGTAAAATGGAACTGGTGGTGGACTGGGATAAGAAAAATCACGGTAAAAGTCCTCAATATCTCAGCCCAAGTTATCTCACTAGATTGTTCTGGGGAGACAATGAGAAATCTTTTTATACAGGTATTCTCATTGCTGTAGAGGTCATTAAATAAGTACAAGGAAACCACTTGTGATAGCTTCACCAAAATTCTGGCAGCAACTAAATGAAAGACAGGCAGCTACTGTCAGGAGGAAAAAAGAACATTTCCACTACTTTTCCCCTTGACTATTGTAGCAAGTAGCATGTGGTCATTTTATCTTGTCAATGACCTAACAGGACCAATTTACATTTCATTGACTGACCAGATAACTTACTGATTAGCAATGTCCCAAACCTAGAACTTCTGTAGGTGTAAAAGCATAATCTGTGCATTGGGCTTTCAAAATGTGAGATGTGGAAGAGCAGAGGACCCAACTCGAATAAAATTAACTCTTTCACTGACAACGAAGGGCCTGCTTCCTTGTCTACTTAAAATATATATAATCTAATAAGGGACTAAACATCACAGAAAGCCGACTTTTAGTTATTAGGCTCACAGAAATTCAGCCCTTTTTGTTAACATGCTTTAATGTATTTTTGTATGACTTGCTATTTATTCTTCCCCCTCAATTCCTGTTCAGCATCTACAACGGTGTGAGGAGAGGATTAAAATTAAATTTAAAAAAAATTAAAATTACAAATTAGTTTCTCTTTTTCTTGTTGAATGGAAAAAATAAACATAAATGGGGTGGAGGATTGGCTTTCAAAGGTATTATAATGTGGTTTGCTTCCTTGCAGCTCACATTGTTTCTTGCTAATTTTTAAAAATACAAGTTAAGGATAGTAGTAGTATGAATGAAACTTGGAAACATCCCAACTAATGACACATTAATTACTTAGTCATTACTTTCTCTACTTGCTGTATCACCAGCCATATAATTCCAAAATGTAATCTTTTTGCAATTTTAATGATAAATAAAATAATTCAAAAATCATAGTAATTTATAATGGATTGAAATATTAGAAAATCATTTGTATTTTTTTTAGTTACATGTAAATGCTTTATATTTGCAAGACAATATACTATCCATAAAACTCATTCTAACTCTTTAGAATACATTTTAAATCAAAGTCTCCAATATAACGGATCACCTCTAAAGTATACAGACTTCAGATACTAAGTTTTATGGCATTGTGGAAGACAGCTGTATCTGGCTTTAATTACAGAATCTCCCTAGGACTAAAATCCTTCAAAGGCTACACACAACATAATTGTTCAATGACTTCCTCAACATTTGGATCCTTTGATCATGTCAAACTCATTCAACAAAGAACCTTACCTGTAAATATACTGCTGTCAACCTAATGGAGCAAAAGTTAACACCATAAAGTTCACAGGTTTTCTGTAGCCTAAATAAGGTGACAAAAGCAGATCTTGTGGACTGCAAGACAGTGGACCTCCACTGCAGTGTTTATATATAAAGATGCTAAAGACTGAATACAGTCCAACTGAATTTGGTAGTCATTTTGTTTGTACATATTTCATTTGATTAAAAAATGATTCTGGTTATCTTTCTCATATTTAAATTATTGTACAAGCATGCTGTAATATTTATTGGAAACAGGTTGGGATGGGGTTGATTTAATCTTTCTAGCACACTGGAATAATGTTTATAAACTTTTATGGCAGCTAGAAAAAATAGTTCACAACTACACATGAGATTATTTTATGAATTCTAGTCTTTGGATGATAAACCAAGTACTGTAGGGTAGACTGCGAAGTGAGAAACACATCCCAGAGAGAATGAGAGAGACTAGATTTCTTTGAAATGAACTCCTTGAAATCTGTAAATATACTTTTTTTTTCATCTAATCTTTTCTAACCTGGGGCAAATGTGGTGCAATTATTCCTGATATGGCCCAGCTAGCAACCCATCTGAAAAGCTAGAGAAATAGAAAGTCTGGGGATATTGAACACCCCCC
>JAOYMU010000002.1:29384997-29395986 GCA_025802295.1 Psammodynastes pulverulentus
CAGCCAGCATATCTGGCTGGGGAACTCTGGGAGTTGAAGTCCACAAGTCTTAAAACTGACAAGTTTGCCCACCCCTGTATTAGAAGAATCTCTTCTTGAGTGTTCCATTTCAAGAGAGGTCTGTACCTATTGATTATAGCAGCTTTTCAAATAATGGCCACTTTATGAATTGGTCTTCAGTTACTATAATCTTCAGTACACATGGTTGATTACAGGAGTGAAAATCCAGCATAACTTCAGAGCTCCAGACTATGGAAGTATCAAAAGGAGTGGAAGCATGGCTTTTGGAACTGCAGCTTTAGAAATCAAAAAGTAAAGGAGAAGAAGGCATTTTGAAGGCACCACTTGATCCTTTCTCTTTAATTATCTCAACTGGATCAATGGTTTTTGAGATGCTGATTCAATGGGAGGCAAAAAAAAATAGATCTATAGATTAATGAATAAGACCGTATGATGTGAAATAATTTTCTATGGAAGGAAACAACACAGATGATTGTGGTTTTTATGAGGAATGAAAAATAATCTTTTGATATATTTTTATCACAAATGTATAAAATATAAATAAATCCAAGACTGGTCCTCACTTCTAGTAGTAAATAAAAAGTTCACCTAATTCCAAGAAGTAAGCAAAGTGTTTCCCAAGCCACCTTGCTGCTTTTGAAGAACACAACTGTGTCAACATTAAAAGGGACAAAGAAAAAAATATACACATCTTTAATATTTGATAAATTATAAAGAAACTACCTAAAGAAACGATGTAGTTCTGCTTCTAAAGATATACTTGGGAAAAAAATAAATATATGGAAAAACCATACAGGTAGAACACAACTATTATAAAAATAATATTTATCTTTTATACAATGCAAGATACTTGCAGACTAAGACCTTAGTATTCTCGCTGAAGTCTGTCATAGCAGCTTCACCTTTGTGGGCACCATCTCTCACAAGCCCTTAAAACTCACTTGAATTCATTTTGGGATGTGAGATATGAAAAGGGTAAAATTACTTTGATAGGCTCCAAAGGAGCTCAGTTTGTACCTGCAGTGTTTAAACTCTTTTTGGCTGAGATTCATATTCAACTCCTTTTTAGAGTTTTGTTTAGTTCCTACAAGTCATTCCCTTCCACTTGATACAAAGCCAATTTTAAAGTTCCATTTTCCTACTACTTTCCTAATGCAATGCTGTACCATGCAGCCAGTTACTTAAAACTGAAGTATCTACTCAGATTCATATATTTTGTTACTGGCTTAAGGTACTTTTTCTTTCAGCCATTCTGTCTTCTCTAATCTTGGTTATTCACTTGGATTTTCATGGGCCACAATATCCCAGATGGACTATGAATGACTGTTCACCAACCTTAGGCAATATGCCAAGGACACAAAGATACAAATAGACCTGTCAATCTTGCCTAGAAACATGGTTTTGACTTGCTCTACTTATCCAGTGTGCTAGATATCTAGCTTAACAGTCCTGCAGTATCTCCATTCAAATGGGATCATATTGAAACACTGGATCATTTTGTACTACCTGCTTTTATGCTGACACTCAGCAAGAATTGTTATCATTGGTGGTCAAGCACTTTCATTCCCTTTATCTCCAGCTGCTATAATGAGATCAATGTCACAAAAAATTGCTTCACAAAATACAGCAAGCAATCTTTCTTTAAGCAACTCTTAGCTATTTCTTCCCAAGTTTGGTTGATCATTCAACTGTAGATGGTTTATCCAACTGACTATATTTATGCATTTACATTTACATGCATTTTTATTGATTCTTAATATGTTTGTATTCAAGAATTTTATATTTTATATCTACTTGAAATCCACTTATTTACCATTGACATTACTGGTCTACAGTAAAAATAAACCATTCTCTCTCTCTGTTTGAAAAGAAATCACAATTAAAGCATTTTAAAATGTCATGTATTTTTAAACAATCCAATTTAATTGGATAGTGAAAACATAAATTATAACATATAAAACAGAACAAATAAAATATAACACTCACAATGAATACGAACCCCCCCCCCCATTTGCTACAGGTGTTTTGTATAACGAGTCATTTTAAGTCTTACCTCAAATGCCAAAACAACATCTGTCCTATCCTTCTGTTTGCCAGGGCTTTCTCTAATAGGAATCTGGAGAGAGCACAGTCAAGAAAAGCTTCATATTTCAGGACCTGCACAAGCTGCAGGAGATACTGAGCAAGTTCTTCATCACTAGAAATAGGTTAGAAACAAGTAAATAAAATAGTGGAATTCTGGATAAATGCATTCTTTATGTTATACTATTTCTACATTGTCTTCTATAAAATGTTTCCAATTTAGAATAATAAGATAAATTAAAATCAAAATAAAACAATATGTATGTATATATTTACTGATGTGTAAGATATATTTAGCTGCCTAAAACCAAAGAAATATAAGAAAACCAAAGAAATATAGGCAATTTGTTAAAAATTATAGTGTTAAAAATAAACCAAAACTTAAATTAAGAACAAAACATAAAACTAAATATTTGAAAAATTAAGAAGTGGTATCATGACAGGTCAAAAAGTGGCATGTTTTTGTCAATTTCCATAATGCCATGATTGTGAGAGCCATTCGTGCTTCAGAGCGGATGCTATTCCAGAGAAGGCAGCCTACTACAGAGAATGCTTGATGTTGGGTGATCTTATTCTACTGTACATGTCCTAATAGAGGGGACTCCTCAGCAAGGACTGCATAATTGTCTAGGTAGGATAGGTGGAAAATATAGTGGAAGGGCAATTTTTAAGATATATGAAAGGAATTGTAAAAGGTCAGGCTGAAGCGACTGAATACAACTCCTCTGCAATCTTCTTTTTCAAAATCTGAGTGACCATGCGCAAGACCTCCCAGTCCAAGAATGCAAATGATACATAAGATGAATCTGCATATGCATAACCTGAATTGCTCCTTAGCCAGTTGTCATCTCCTTATTGAGCAGCAGATGCAAATTCAAGAAGATAGCAATAGCACTTAGACTTATATACCACTTTATAATGCTTTACAGCCCTCTCTAAGTGATTTACAGAATCAAAAAGATCTGGTAAAACAATTCTGCTGCAAATCATTCACAAGAACAATCAATTTCTGTCCCATGCTCTGGCCTGATATCATTTAAAAAGACAATCTGTCTCATTCAAGATTTTCTGTAGCTGAAATCATCTTAACAACCTTACCAGGAAACAGCAAGCTGGAGACTTGCTGACAATTTTCTGAGATGTTCAGACCAAAGGATCACTTTTTGAGGAGATACACTATCACCTCCTTCAAGGCAGGCAACAGACCCCTCTCATGCCTTTGTGCCCTGTCTGGATGCATGTATCATCACAAGGAGAAAGTTATAATTTACAGGTGGCTGGATTGATCTCTGAAAGATACTGTCAACTTCCCCAAGTGTCATAGCTATCTACATCTTTACCTCTTTAACATTAGTTATATGAATTTTATTTTAAAGAGCAATGGGAAAGTTCAAAGACTCCACCTTCTAACTTTCTTGCTGAAGAAAATAATGTATCATTTAAAATGAAATTACAAATAAAGATTTTTAATTTCAAATGGAAAATAAAGATATCAACAGAGAAAATATATTTTGTCCATTCATATATAAAAATAATTACTATATGTACTAAAGCAAAAAAATCACTAAATTCAGTCATCCAGTTGTGGCTGCCACATTCTCCTGAACAGCAGGGGTTGGCAACCTTAAGCACTCAAAGAGCCACAAACATCCTAATCGGAAGCCCCCCTTTCAATTCTGGAGCCAACCGGAAGCCTGGTTCCCCAACCATAGAGTCTCCCCTCCTAGTACGGCATCCTTTTACCTCTACCTGTCCTAATCAAAAACCCTATCAATTGTGGAGCCGACCAGAAAACCCACCCCTTGCCATAGCATCTCCTCCTGGAACACTGTGCTTCCCTCCCACCACAACTGGAAGCTCCTCTCAAAATTGTGCGGCGACAGGGAGGGGCAGCAAAGGGATGAAAGAGCCACATGTGGCTCCAGAGCCGTGGGTTGCTGACCCCTGCTATAGAGCACAATAACGATGTGACTAGTACACTATATAATGCCACAACATTAGAGAGGGTACTGGTAACTATGGCATTTCTGCCCTCAGATTCCAGCACTTATTACTTTTGTCAATTGAGATTATTTAAACATTTTTTCTGTTTATATTGCTTAGCAAGGAAAATGCCCGCAAAAATTGATATAACATGCTGAATGCAAACGCTCTCCTGAAAGATATATACTCACGCAAAACAGAAAAAAATATGAAATAATTTGCAATATGGCAAATGCTCAGTAGAAACAATCCTCTGGAATTATTATATACTATATCAAACTTAGACAAGTTTTACAGGAAAAAAACCACCTTGTTTACATTTTAAGGACGTCAAAATATTCTGTTAACAATTTAGCCTTGGAAATAAATAAGAAACGGTATTAATCATATACAGCACTGTACAGAAAAGTCAAGGCCACAAAATCCAACAACACTGCACTGATAATAGTTAAGATTTTTCAGAAAAAGTTTTCATTGAATACATAAATCTATGCTTTAACCAAAATTAAACAAATAAGCAGATTCTTGGAAAACCTATTACATAAACACACATACCAAATCTGTTGCACATCTGCTCAAGTGTACATTCCTGTATGTTTCACATGACATAATCCTAAATTTGCAAAGATTCACCTCCATAGGACATTAGTTGGATGCTTTCTAAATTGGCATTTTGAAAACATCTGTGTCTTTCCAATGCTATAGCATTTGCCCCAGAGAGAAAAGGGAGACTTGTCCTCTTCTGACTAGACAACACTTCCCAAAGGAGGACCACCCAGCCTGATCTTACTGATATCATCAGTAAACTGGGATTTTAGCCTGGCCCACAGCTGGAATTGTTTCCTGAGTTGGAGAATTTATTTCACTCAGGGTAAAAGTCACAGGATTTTCTTGTTGAGATCCAACTTGTGAGCCAATTACTAGGATAAAGTTACCATACTACTTACCTCATTTGTCGTAAACAGCTCACAGCATATTCTCTTACATATTGATCAGGATAATTGAAATCTAGTAATTCTAATGCTTCTCGGGGAGGCAGTTTTGACCATATCTGAAGAAGAGCCTGAAGCTGTTCAGAAAATAAACATAATATATATGAAATTCAGTAACTAAAATATTTATGAGACTTCATTCATGAAAAGAGTTAAGACTACTGGACCCAACTTTCCATATCTTAGCCATTGAATGACTTTGGACAGAGAGACAGAGAAAAGAAATTGGCTCAATCTACTTCACAAGGTTTTTTGGGGGGATAAAATGAAGGGAAATCCCATTTGAGCTGCCCTGAATTCTTGGAGGAAAGGTAGAAGAATATAAATCTAATTTAGATTTATTCAGTTAATAAATAAATATTGCCCCCTCACACACACAAAGGGAAATATGTTCAAATGAGATGTAAAACATAATATAGTGGGAGACACCAGTTAAAATTAACGAGGAGAATGGTAACACAAACTCTGACTCTTTAATATTCCTATTTCTAGCCAGTCGGTGAAAATGTCAGTATTTTATTTGTTTCTTTTCCCTCTAATGATGTAAAAGGGGAAGATTTGAAAGCTCTTCATTATTCTTCTATCTGTGGCAGAATAAAAAGCCCGTGTGTCATAGAAGAATCAGGGTGATCTATGGAGTAAATTACTCAAGTGCTAGTAGTTGTTCATATAAATCAAATCAAGTTCAAATGAGATATTAGAGAAGACATTCAGGATACATAAAATAGTACACTAAAAAGGGGGTGACAGATTTGTATAATCTCCTTCATCTCTGGACACAAATTAGCTCAGTTCTGTTTATCTGCAAATTCTAGAAAGAGAGGCAAATGCTATTTGGTAATTTAATAAAGAACTGATTATTTTTGTATAAGAAATAACCCCATATTATCAACCTATTGTATTTTATTCCCTGTCTATCCAACTGGATGCTAAAACAATTTTTGATTGCTAAAATATGGAAATATGAATAAAAAAATTAAAAAAACATAATATTAAATGCTAATATTAAAATTAGCTGCCCCCAATGGTAAAGTGAAACGACACTATCCAGTGATGTAGCCCTAAATTCACACTTGAACTCAACATGCTGAACACTGAAGAGCTCTAACTTGAGCCCTTCCTTGCAGGAAACATGGAATTTAATACTGTGTATATTTGGCTTCATCTCTACAGTATCAGATAACAGAATCGAAGTATTCAAAAATGTGTGCAACATATGGAATATTGTTCTGTTGCCATTAGGATTATGACTGCTTAAAAAAACTTAAAATTAGAGGCAGAGGTTATTGAACTAGAAAAAGTTAAGTGATATGACCCTTAGAGGAAACAAGAGCTCAATGACCTGAGAAGGAGCCAAGAAGATTCCAAAAATACAGCCAATTCTTGTTTACATTCTTTCTCTGAGCTTGAATAAGGAGGGAAATGCTGACCAGCTAGATCAACATCCCAGGTGGGTACTGGCTGATCTAAGAGTATTGGTCAGAGGCCAACAAGGGGACTTATCACATCTGGGCTCAAAGCTTTCCTTTCTTAAACCAAAACCCAAAACAACAATACTTCTGCAGGACAATCAATGATATTGATTCAGAGCAAAAGTACCCACAAAAAGTAACATTCCATTATAAATGGGAAAATTACAGCAACTAGGAATCTTTCTCTTTATTTCATATATTAATGAACTATACCCCTTTCAGCTACCTTTTTACCATCTTCTAGCCACATTTTAACAAATTTAAAACATTTTTAAACATAATAAAGTTGATGCCATACACAATTTTGCTCTTATGAAATATTAACAGACAACTAGTATTCTCTATGGCATTATCTTATACAACTAGATTGTTCAAAAGGTTTTAAATTATAAATAATGTCAGAGCAGTAATATTTTAAATAGTTTTTTGGCACCACTGGAAAACCTGAAAGGCCAGTTTTGGGATAAATCATCATGAAGAAAATATATCTATACAGTCACTAGGAACTAAAAACAATTTGATGGCACATCAATCAATCAGATTTCTGCAGCAGGTCCAAATAACAGTATCTAAAAATCCTACTATGAACACTGGGGTAATGTTATTCCAGTACTAAAAGTATTAATAAATTAAAAGTTAGAAAATACTATGGAGCCCAAAAGAAAAAACAAAAAGGAACACGATGCCGCAATATCATAATATACAGATTTGACTACTGTTTCTACTGTATTTCCTTGCACATGATGAAATGCAATTGAACTACTTTTAGGAATTGTTCTGATGTATCTACATTTTATTCTGCTACAATTACTCAAGACTGATTTGGAAGAGGAAACATTACACATGTTTGTATAGTAACAATGATGTCCCTTTCCCTCTTTCACCCGCCAAATACCTGATTTTAAAAGAATGCAAAAACTGCAGAAGAGAAAATGGACAGAATTTACAAATGAAAAAATACTTATAAAGCAGCTTACAATAACAATTCCATTTTTGAACAAAATTGATGAAAATGAAATTAGAACATTTTCCTCTGTAAAGCTAAGATTGTAAGAACCGTTCTTGTATCAGCCCAAATATAAATGAATAAATCATAAAACTGTGTCTACCAGAAGATGAATAAGCTTCCCAAGGTACCATCTACTTTACCAGAAGACTTTTGCGGGGCTCAAGGCCTGGCAGCAAATAAGTAAGATGCTAGAGTTAGGCCTTTATGTCAGCTTTGTAAAAAAAAATTGGCATATCTATGTTTTTCCAATTAACAGTATCTCACTTAAATTATAACCCGCCACATTCCTGCACAAAATTACTTGCTTTGTCCCTGGTATTACTATTGCTTTACATAGTTTACTATATGTCTTACTTGAGCAACATCTTCAAGCTTGTTCCATTTCACAGACAGCAACAGTTTTGGCAGGGATTGTGGAAAATTTTCACGACAGTCAAATCGTAATGTCCAAATGAGATCCATTTCGTTTTCACACAGTTGAGATAAGGGGTCTCTTTCCATGATTTCCTTTAGCTCAATGTAGAACTTTTTGCCACCACGACCCTAGAAGGTTGCATGTTGATAAATGTTCAAGCATACATTCTGTAAATTTTACATGTGTATCAAAACAAGCATTTCTGTTCTTGTACTGCTGCAAATGCTATAAAGCCATAACAGATACTTCCCTTGTGTTAAGTGTAAATGTTTATCAAATCATATTCATTTTACAAGTTTTATATACATCACAAATGCCAATACGGTAGTTCATGAAATATACACTTCTCAATGAAGACCACTACGGGGCAGTATTGTTATTTTACTATCTCATTTGGGTAATATTTTTGCTGAAATGAGTTTGAATTTAAAATTCAAAGAATGGATAAAAGCAAAAGTTTGTATCATTTAAAGGTAAATATAGGATTATAGGAGAGTAAAGAATACCATATGAAGTCAACATCCAACAGGACCTTTGACATTTATATTTGAGCACTTTTTTAAAAATGGAAAAGTTTTAGAAATCATTTTTTCCACTGTACAATATTTAAACATACAATATAAACAATAAACTAGAAAAGAGGTGAAAAAACTCTACTAAAAATTTATAAAAATTAGTTTCTAACTTTCCTCATATTTTGACTAATGTACAACATTTATAGATGTCTCATTTTTGTGTATGTATATCTTTGATTTTAATGCTTTAGTTTTTTCCCCTTTAAAAACTGTATTCTATATCAGTTATTTCTCAGCCTTGGCAACATTAAGTTGTGCGGACTTCAACTCCCAGAATTCCCCATCCAGCATTGCTATTTATGGATATTTATACCTGCTTTGCTGCATTTTGCCATTACTGATATTTTTGGTAATTTATATCCTTTCCAATGCTGTGCTAAATTTATTCTTAATGCCATGAACCTGTAGTAAATTACTTTGGAATTATGCCTAATACACTAAGTCTTCTCTTGAGCTGTTTTGACCTATCCAATGTGGTAAAAAGGAATGTAGAAGCTTCCACTTAGGCTCTTATTTACCCACAATTTGCCATGTTCTTGTATTCAAGCTATTTATTTAAATAAACCAACTTCAAAACACAATATCCAAGCCTCAGCCAATTCCAACTCCTGGCTCAACTGACTTAGAAAGCTATGGGAATAAAAAGCTAAATAAAGATTTAAGGGTATTAAAAATAAGAGAAGAAAGGAGCAACGAATGTAAAAGTGCTTGCAAGGACAATAACTCATTCATATATCATGAAATTAGAGTGCAGTACTATGTTCAAGTTTGATTGATTTAAAACCATTTCTTTTCTGACTATTTCATATAAAACATCTAAAGACTATTGTCTACTAATACTAATACTAATTTTATCAATCCAAATAGCTGTAACAATCAAAACAGAATGCTTTCAGAACAGTTAAGTATAGAACAAATATTTAAATCAAAAGATTAAACTGAGATAATAAATGTTGGTTATCTTACACTATTAAAAGCTTTAGTAATTCTAAATAGTAAAATTACGATAAAACAATCCATACTTGTTTGAATTAATTTACTCTCGTTTTAAGATATGTTCACAATTTCTGGTACACTTCGCAGTTCGTACACTGCCTGGATCGCAGGAAGGCGAGCCCAAGGCGAGGCTCCGGATTCACCTCCAGACCGGCACGCAGGCAGGAAGAAATCAGCCAGCCGGACAGGAATCCTCTTTCGTAAGGGCGTCGGAAGGCCCGCCGGCTTTGCTCCCTTCGTTCTGCGGAGAGGCTTCCTCACACAGGCCTTCCTTGCGAGTCCCCGGCAGGAGCCGCGCTGCACCTCACCTCGCCTTTGCCCCACTGACTTTCGCCCCAAGCGTCTGAGGACCGCCAGCGGCCCGTGCCATCCCCAGGGCCCAGTGGGCCTCCTTCCTGGCCTCGGAAGTGAGCACGGCGTTGGAATCCCGGCTTCTCTCCCCGCTTCGGAGCGACCCTCCCGGACCCGGAGAGAAAGCGAGCTGCCTGCAGGGGTTGGGTGGGCCTAGGGCGACGAGGAGAGCGGAGCGGAGCCAGGCCCAGAGAGGGGCTGCAAAGCTACTCTAGAGGAGGCCGCCCCCACCCATCCTTATAAGGAAAACCTGGGATGGAGCAATGCGAGAGACCTGCCTTGGACCTGGTCGTTGGCCTGAGGACTGCCATTTGCCTTGTGCCTGGACTCTGCGCCTTGAGGACTTTCCTGCGCACCCAGGAGATCCGGGACAGCTCCAGGACTGGCCCCTTCGCCCCACCCCGCTTGAAGTAGGACCGGCGGTGACCGAGGTTCCGTCCAGCTCCACAAGCCGGTGGGCGTCAAGGAATCTCCCCTGGAGTCCAAAAGGACAGAGAACACCCCACCCGCTGCTCCTCCGGCTACTCTACAGGACACCCCTCTGGGAGAAGGGGCTGCAGATCAGCGCCGCGACTCAGTGCGAGGCAGGCGAGGCGAGCGGACCAACTTTGCCAACAAACCAGGGTTTAAAAGTAAGCCCAGCTTGTGAAGGCGAAAACCATAGCGGCTGGCTTAGTCTTCCATTGAACGTCTTAAACCGACTTTGCCACGGGAGGAGGGGGGATAAATGTACTTTCTTTCAAGTTCAATGGCGACCAACTTTTATTTTCCCCCCGAGTTGGCACCCTGGCACCTGGGGAGAAGAAAGGTGGGGCCGTTTTGGGCAGCCGCATTTGTATTATTTTAGGATAAGTGTTTGTATTATTTTATAGGATTTTTAATGGGCTATCGTGCCCCTCGATGACGGATTTATATCAGGAGAGGAGGCACGAAGCAGGGAGGGGTTTAGTTTAGTTTTAAGTTTTAAGTTTAGTTTTAGTTTTAATTTTAAGTTAGTTTTAGGCTGAGTTTTTAAGTTTATACTAATTTATAATGGATTTTAAACGTCGTAGTCTAAGAAAATTTTTAAGGAAGTTTTTAGTGAGATTGGAGA
>JAOYMU010000002.1:29453130-29463802 GCA_025802295.1 Psammodynastes pulverulentus
ATTAAAGTTAAAAGACCCTAATATTAAAACCCCGATATAAAATTCTAAAACCCGGGGGACTGGACCGGGCAAGCTCAAAATGTGACCATGTTGTGACAGGGGGGAAATAACTGGGGAAATCCATCATAACTTTGAATAGTCATTAAGCAACTGTTTGTAAGTCAAGAACTACTTGTACAATATATTTATATATTTAAAGTAAATTGAGGTTTGTCACAATGTTTACGTGTTTGCTTTTAAATTACTATTTTACATTCTAAGTGTAGAGAGCTGTTCGATAGACTTGTTTATAAATTATATTTCTAAACCATGTAATCTGTATTTGCCTTGATAAAATTTAAACTATATATTTCTAAACTAGAAACAAAAAATTAGGTTATGGGGATTCTTTCTACAATATTATGTCAGGTATGAGTACAGTACTGAAGGTAAAACTCTAGTAAATTAGTTATACTGCTTGAATAATCTATATTGAAGAGGGAAAATAATTTCCACATATCTAAAATAGTATTGTGATTTCAAAATGGGCAATAGTCCATTTTTAAAGTTAGTCAAAACTGAACTGTTATGTCCCGTTTTGTAATTCTGTGCAGATTCAATTATAAGGAAAAGAGATGAGCTTTATGCCAGATATTTAGTGATCTAGTAGTATTGTTCCCTTCCCCCTTTCACATTCTAAAAAATCAAAATTGACAAGCTCAGCTGCTGTGCCATCACTTCTCCGTGTATTGTTTGCTGCTGTTGTAGATCATCAAATGATGATACAGATAGACCAGCAAGGACTGTTGTGCCTGGATTTTTCAGACTAGCTCATATTGCCTTATTAATCCTCCTATTACACTTTTAGGAAAATGGTGCATTCAAATTAATATATTAGTACTATCGTGAGTCCTTTTTAGTTGAGAGAGTCAGCCCTTTGAGCTGGGTCAGATCAAGAAAAAAACACCACAATAATTATATGAATTGTAGTTTATTGTTGTAGGGTATATTAGTAGAATTTTAAAAGCCTCCAGGTTTATCTCAGATCACTGTTGTACATATATTACAATTATGGCAGGGTACTTAGGGTTTTTTTCTCATGCTTCCTTCTATTTCTGAACTCTGTAATCTCTTGTTCAAGTTCCTTAACAACAGATTTCTTCCTCCTTTAAAGTTTCTGTCATAACTTCTCCAAGTCAGCTCTTAATTCCTTTACAGAGGAGTTAATTTAGGTGGAGAATGTATCTCCCAAATTCATTGTGATTTAGACATGAATAGAAGTGGTAATAGCAATAGCACTTAGACTTACATACAGCTTCACAGTGCTTTACAGCCCACTCTAAATGGTTACAGAGTCAGCATATTGTCCCCAACAGTCTGGGTCCTCAAAGATGGAAGGCTGAGACAATCTTGAGCAAGTCAGGACCAAACTCCTGGAGTGAGCAGTGAGTTATCCTGTAGTACTGCATTCTAACCACTGCGCTACCACGGCTGTTTTTAATACAGAAGAAGAGGAATTACTGTATTTTTCGGACTATAAGATTCTCCAACCTATAAGATGCACCTAGCTTTTGTGGAGAAAAACAAGGAAAAAAAATCTGCCTCTTCTTCCCAGCAATTTGCCTCCATGCAGCAAACAGCAAACAGCCTGGTCAGCTTCAGCACTGCCTGATTTAGCATGAGCAGCTGATCATCCCTTGGATCTGCCTTCCAGAATACCAACGATCAGCTGTTCCAGTCTGCAGGGATTGCCACCACCTCCATGCACCCTGTTTTAGGCCTCCGTGCATCCCATGGGCACGGAGGCAGAGGCCAAAGGGAGGGGGCCAGTGGGTGGGTAAGTCTTTGGCAACATTCCCTGTATAAGACACACACACATTACCCCCCACTTTGGGGGGCGGGGGAGGGAAGTCCGTCTTAAACACCGAAAATATGGTATGTAAGAAAACGTGGAACACTGTTTCAAATACAAAATATTCTATACACCTCTGTTAAAAATATACTCTGCTTTCCATACTAGGTTACTCCATTATTTCCCCCTTTTTCCTATATAAATACAAAGGTAGCTATGGACAGTTAGCAACTATAAATCTAAATATTCTCTTTCCCAACTTGCCTGAAATGACTCTGGGAAATATGCTTCTAGTAGGGGAAGGAAATCTGCCTAGCGTTGAATGGAAGCAGCCTATAATGAAATGCTTTGCTGTACAACAAACTTAAAAGAATAAGATATGTTGTTGGTTCATGAAAAATTTCTGAACTTTTCCAGAACTCTCCCATCAAGCTGTATATTGAGCAAAATGGAAAAGTGAGAATTTAGTAAAAGGAAAAAAAAGTAGATGTTCAAAGGCCAAACATAGTCACAGTTTTAGGATGGTGTGCACAAGAGAACAGCCAATTTAAGTTGATTACAAAATATCTTTATTGGGTCCTGGGACGGGGAAAAAAAACAGTTTGGGGGATATTGGGACCAACTGAAATAGGACACAAAATTGATACAGTTTTGATTGAACCTAATAAATATTAGCCAGTTGTAGATTTGCATTGAATTGAAGTATTTTCTGCTAAGTGCTTTGTAAATTCTAGGTTAAACTAAGAATTGTAGGGCCAATGGAAGTAGCAATGATTAGTTACCCCATGTATGAAAATATGAAATCCTGTGGTTATATGAATGAGACTTGCATTATGTGGTATATTTTTGAAAATGCTAGCCCTTATATTTTCAAAATAGGAGACCACCCAATATTAACTGCTTTATGTAATATTCTAGAAGATTGAGACTGCATAGTGGCTCATGATCCCTCAAATACTGCCCAATCACGATAGACCTGATATTTTAGCTATTATGTACCAGTAATATATAATTTGGCTCATGTTTTTTACAGTTGCAATAGGTAACTTTCCTGGGGTTATATGATCACCTTTTGCAATCTTCTGACAAGAAAAAGTCAAAAGGCAGGTTCATTTTACAACTGTGCTTTTTTAACTTAACAATTGCAGTGATTCACTTAACAACTGTGGCAAGAAAGCTCATAAAATGGGGTAAAATTCACTTAACGACTATATAATGTTCCGCCAACCCCCCGCCCCTTCCAGTTTTTTCCTAATTTACTAGAGGGTGGAATTGCTGGGTTTTTAGGATAGCTCTGTTTGTGCAAAGACAAGCAACAGAGTTTTCTTGGCTTATTTTCTGAGTACATTGTTTAGTCACTGAACCATGCAAGGATAATGAGATTCATGAAAATCTTATCCTGAAAGCCCAAAGAATTGTCATGTTCCCTGATGATGGAAGCCAGTGAGGTCTCTGCACAGATAGAGGATTCTGTGGTTATTGGTCTTGCAGAAAAGGACTTTCTGAAAACAGATTGGTGCTTTTATGTAGTAACATAACAGCCACAGTACCTGAAAACAAGAATGCAGGTATAGAGTCTATATTGATTGTTTAGCTGCAGTTTTTTAAAATATGAAAATCTGAGTCTTTGCTTTTTAGGCCTGAGAGAAGACTTGTGGTTCCGCCAAGGTTTCAAAAAGAGCTTCAAGTTTATTTGACAAGAAATGTGCCTTTGGACATCAATGGTATGTTATTAGAAGTCCACATGTAGTTCTTATTCATGCTTTATCTAGGTAACTTGATACATCAAAAATAAGGTATCTGCTGATGGGCAAGTTCTCTAAGACTGCAGTTCTGAGTTAGATGGGCAAACAAAAGTTTGTACATTATTCTGAGCCATGGCTTGTCACAATTACTAGATTCGTGCAAAACCCTAAGGCAAAGGAATTCTGCATTATGACCTGTAGTCTTATACATTTTTATAAAAAATAAAATAAAGCCCTATTATCTATGAGTACAGATGAGAATGTGTTAATATATCAAACTAAATTTACTTTCACAATCTAAACTGTGACCTGAAAGTCTTGCAGGTGAAAATAAAGTGGTTACATTCAGTTAGGCATTCCCTCTTCAGTGTTCTATGATCAATTTGGAATTTGTGTTTGCATTGATTGGTAGCATTTATATATTCCCCGACTTTCTGTTACGTTTACACGTTTAGAATAATGAGCTTAACTTCAAAATAGAATTGTAGGGGAAGCACATCTGAAGTAATTCAACAGCACCAACACATGCATCCTCTTAACACCTAAAAACAGAACTTGTGCTGTGATAGGGAAAATGCAACTATTATGACAGTTGACTGTTTATTAATGGATCTACAGTTGCAAAAAAAAGTATGTGAACCCCTTGGGATTATGTGGAGTTTTGCATGAATTGGTCATAAAATATGTTCTGAACTTCATCTAAGTCACAACAATAGATGTACACAGTCTGCTTAAAATAATACTACACAAACATTAGATGTTGCCATGGTTTAATTCAGTGCTTCTCAATTATTTTCTGTCATGCCCCCCTAGGAAGAAGAAAACATTTCCGCCCCCGTGCGACTATAAATAGTATCATTTGTCTATAATGTATGCAAAGCGCGCATGCTCAGTGCAAACAAAACACCTACATCACTGAGCGAATGCTCCCTGCTCACACTCTGCCAATGAGAGCGCCACTGCCCCTTAATGTAGTAGAGTTGATTGCACTTTATTATAGAACAGTAAAAAAATCAAAATAGAAAAGTATGTTACCTGAGGTCAAACGCGCCCCCTTGATGGAGCCTCATGCCCCCCCTGGGGGGCACGCCCCACTATTTGAGAAGCACTGGTTTATAGGGAAAATAACTCAGAATATTCTTCATAGGAGCAAGGCGTAAGTGAAACTGATCTCAGAGAGACAGCAGCATATGATCAAGAAAGGCCTAGGACTAGGTCAATATCCCTCAATTTCTGGAAAAGCAGATTTAAAGAGTAATTTTTAATTGATTGATGCCCTTTGTTCCTTTTTCTTTCCCTCTGGGCTTATTTGTCTCTTTTATTCCTTTGTCTTGTGCTGATTATATGTTTTTGTATTATTCTTTTTTAATTTTTTAACAATTGTAAATTACCTAGATTCACAGAGGGGTGTGTGTGCATCTAGATTTAATAAATTGTTATTATTACTTTAACTGTTATGAAAATGCAAAGCATAATCTTTTCTTCCCTAAATGAATTAACCGAAATTTGCTCTGCTCTCCTTTGTTATTTTGGTTGGAGCGAGGCTGGTGTCAAAAACAGGAAGCGAAGAGTATGAAAAGCATTCCCCAAATGACATGTAAATGGAGACAGCAGATGGTGAGTGGGGAGAGCCCACTGGGGAAGCTAGCAAGTGACCAGATGGAAAAGGGCATTCGTAAGATTCCCAACACTCATCAACACTCCCAACTCATCTCCAATTATACCACAACAGCTCAGCTGACTTTCCCTGCAAGATAATTGGTCATAAAGTATATCAGGTTTTATTCATCTTAAGTATGAATTGGGCAGTGCCAGGATAAATGAGGAAATGCTATTTTTATACCAATAGAGCTAATGATGATTTGCAAGGCTACCTTAGTCATGGGTTGAACTAAGAGGGCACCATCATGGGTACAAAGAGGACGATTGGTGTAATCAAAGCATGATTTTGCTGTGGATCAATAGTAACAGATAGGGGCTCATGATTGATTATGAACTATTAAACTATTTCCAACTCCTAGGGGACACATTGATTGGCTACATGAAGGGACTTATACTGCAAGTCAGAAAACATATTGCTACAGTCTTTGAATGCTAATGATTTCCTGTGGTATCTGTTGTGAGGAAAAAGAAATATGACTTTTTGTTAAAGTGAACTTACATATTTGTAATCATATATTCTATGTAAATTCGGCTCAGAAGTCAATGGCACTCATACCAGAGAAAATGCTGATATACCTGGGATTCACATTATTCAAAGAGGTGTGATAACAAGATTTTTTGTGGTGTTTCCAGAATCTAGCTGGTGATTAATTTTAATTCTTGGTACTTCTGTCTCCTTTTCCTTAAGCTGTTTAATTAAGTTTATTTTACTGCCTTTGTTCCCAATAGACATTTATTTGTACTTAGTTAAACTATAGTTTATTTGATTCACCACTTTTTCTGGGTTTATATGACATAGTAAAGAATAAACTGGAAAATGGACTGGGTTTATAGATACAAGAGATTAAAATGTGGTTGGCTAAATTGTACTTAAGTATGTCATATCCATCTCTCTTCATCTGCTTATCATTTAGTAAAAATAAAAGTAAAGAGGAACGCTTGTCATTGAAATAATTAGTCAAAATGCTTACATACAAAATGAGTACAAAACCATTTTGGACATTGATCCATTAGATCTCTTTGATGCAATTTCTCTTTTACTTTCATAGCACAACAGTTTAATCCATACTATTTGAATTTATATAAGAGAAGGATAAATGAAATAATCCACAAGAGAGGTATCTGTTGTTAGTCTACTGCACCCACCCCCAATATAGAAGTTATGTCTTCACTCTTATCTAACCATGATAGAAACATCAAATGATGGCAGTGATAGAAACTAGACTCAGAAACAGCACTTTAGCAGGTATGGATGTGCCAGTAGCTGTTGGGGCTGAGGTTACCTGTTGCATCATTCTTTCCTTATTATGTTTAGAAACACTTTTAGAAAAAAAAGTGCAGAGCAACAAAGATGATGAGAGCTGGATACTAAAACACGAAGAACAGTTGCGGGAACTGGGCATATTAGTCTTAATAAAGAGAAGGACTAGGGGTGACGTGAAAACAGCCTTCCAACATTTGAGGTGCTATCACAGGGAAGAGAGGATCAACCTATTTTCCAGAGCACCAGATGGCAGGATAAGAAGGAACAGATGGAAATTTATTGAGAGATCCTATCTAGAACCAAGGAGAAATTTCTGACAGAACAATCAGTGGAACAACTTGCCTCCAGAAGTTGTGGGTGCTCCATCACTGAAAATTTTTTTTTTAAGAGATTGGACAACTATTTGTCTGGAAAGGTATAAAGTCTCCTATTTGAGCAGGGGGGTGGACTAGAAGACTTCCAAGATCCCTTCTAACACTGCTATTCTGTTCTGTCATTTTATAGTCGGAGCAACTATCATGTGCAAGGTTAGAAATGCTCACTTATTATATTGGAGGCATGGTGGCACAGTGGTTAGAATGCCGTACTGCAGGCTACTTTTGCTGACTGCAGGTTGCCTGCAATTTGGCAGTTCGAATATCACCAGACTCAAGATTGACTCAGCCTTCCATTTTTCCGAGGTCAGTAAAATGAGGACCCAGATCGTTGGGGGCAAGATGCTGACTCTGTAAACCGCTTAGAGAGGGCTATAAAGCACTGGGAAGCAGTAGATAGGTCTAAGTGCTAGTGCTAAGTGCTATTTTATTTTAAAGCTTACCATAAATCATCTACTATAAAACTCAATTTAATTCAAGTAGCCAGTATGTAATTTGATTTAAGTGAATTTTGAATATTTTAGAAAGGCCCAATGTGTTTTTCCCCCTCTCTGTGTCAAGGTTGTCAAATAAATTCCCCCACCCCAGTGAGGAAGACCATTATAAAGCATAAAATTTGGAATAGTGGATCACATACTGATTGCATGCTTCATACAGAAGTAGCTCACAATTCAGAAAGGGGGTTCTATAGTTAAGCCCAGGGACTAAAACGTGTTAGATCCATACCATAGGAAAATATCAGAGTAACCATCTTTCTCCTATCACAACTCTTCTCTTATTTTTTCCCTTGCATGGTCAGCATTTTGCAGAAGTTAAGTATTCCATTAGTAAGGGAACAGCTTTCCTATTTAAACAAAGGTGTATTATCACTTGGGATCGCTAAATGATGAAAAGGCCTATCAGATGCCTGTTACACTGTTATCCTGGCAGTGGGACCTTACCAGTCGTGTGATCTGGGAACCTAGCATCTGATCTTGTGAGTTGCTGTCTCATGATAGCAAAACTGACCACAGCGTATTCTCTCCCAAGATAGAGAGCTAAAATTACCATATTTCAGTACACTGAATGTTTTGTTATTGCTGGAACACTGAGCGAAATAGTTTCTAAGAAGGTGTTGTATGCAGCTGTTCTTTGTTAGAATCTGATGCTTCTTTACGATAAACTTCCTTTTAATTCCCCCACCTCCATCCTCCTTCAATTCTATATTAGGGTAGTACTTTGTTAGATCAATGTATAAAATAATAAAAGAGAAGGCAAGCTTGCAAGTTATTCAGGACTCATTAGGAGGCATTTGAAGAAGGAAGTTAACCCTGAATTCATGTAATCTGCAACTACTCACAGTGTTGGGATGAAATGCTAAAGGATAAATATTCCAGTAACAGTTAACCTACTGGAGAGGTGATTTCAGGCTGTACTTTGTCTGTCCTTAGGACAGCTGGAATAAACAGCAGTTTACTTTCCAATGCGAATATAATATCCAGAAATTACAGAAATTACTCTTCACTCCCCTATGTGAAACACACAATTTTCTTGCTAGGTGGAAAACATAATTAGAAAGGAACTAAACAGATTTTATACCAACAAAACTGGGGGGGAGGAAATTAGTTGCCATACTAGTTTGCAGAAATTAAGAGATTTCAAGACTTAAAATATTGCAGGTTATAATGATTACTCCATAAACATGCTTTGTTAGTGCTCTATCTCTATTTAAATGTCATCACTAAAACCAACATTGTTGATTTAAATTCTGTTTCAAACTTTAAATACTAGAAGTGTCTGGAAATTCCCTAAACCAACGATTTTCCATGGTAGCTCCTACCCCCTGAAATACCCCTCCCCCTCGAGATTCAGCAGGCTCCCCTTCCTGCATATCTTCCAGATCCAAGAATCAGAAAATCAGCTCTATTATCCCAAACAAAATGTACTGCAAAGTGTAATTTGCTTTGTTTTTCAGCAAAAGAGATGTGATATAAAGATTTTCAAAGTTCATCAGTCCGGGAATGTATTGTTCCAGTGCATTGTGAGCCATTCTATTCCCTCGGGAGCATGCCAAAACTCCTTCAGACAGCGTCATTCTTGGGCACAGTTTGGACCATTGCTTCAGTTCAAAGAATTTACTTTAAGAAACTGCCGAACTGCTGCCCAAGATGCATGGTCCTGAGACAGTTGGACTTGGTCCATTCCCACATCAAGATTTCCCATACCTCCAATGCAACATGTAACAAATTTCCAACTGTCGTTTGTTTGTTTGCTGTAACTTCATTGTTTTCAGACATAGTATGATCCATTTGAAATGACAGTAGCACCTATAGTCAGTCAGGAACAGATTGATTCAATTCTATTTATTCAGCCACCACATTACAATGACTCTTGTATTCATAACAAATACTGCTGCTACAAATTGTTCTTCTTGTCACAATATAATTAAATAATTCCAATGGATTGTTATATCTCCGTGCACATAACTTCATACACATAACATCCCTTGTGTCTCAATTTAGGTGATTACAGCTGTAATTATTAAAGCTAGATCTCTATTATCGTTCTTTTTGATCATGAAAAGGTATTAGGTGCTTTGTTTATATAAATCCCACTGAATTTTAAAAACTATGTAGAATTTGTAGCAGAAGGGCTACATGGGGCTAATATGGGTAGTACAGAAACAATTGAGCTCATATTTATATAGGCCAGTTGCTGCTTTTTTTTTAATACTAGAAAAAAGTATCTCTGGATTTGAATCAATCATGCAGCAAACATTTGTCCCTGAAACTATCATTCTGATGACTCTGTGTTTTGTTTGCCGATCAAATCATTTTTAGCTATCTGCTTAAAAATATCAACATAACGAAATATATGAAGCACCTGAAATATACAAAATACCTCTCTCTTGATAACTTAGTTTAGAATTTCAACTAGGACTTGGAGTACAAACAGGGAACAGCTAAATAGAAGATGATTTATGAAGCCATAATCAACACACTGATTATGTAGAGATATGTGATGCCTTGAGAATGTGCATGTGTATGTATCTGCATGTAGGTATAGATAGTATGTTGCATACCATCAATAAATTTAATTTCAGATTCACTAACAACCTCTTTAAAGCCTTTGAGTTTGGGAAAATGGTTCAAAATTACAACTCCTTTCTCAGCAACATTTGATATCTTGGCTAAAGTTCCGGTAGTCCTCAACTTATAACCATTCATTTAGTCACTGTTCAGAGTTACAATGGCATTGAAAAACTTGACGTATGACTTGTTTTCACACTTAATGACCACTGCAGCATCCCTATAATCACATGATCAAAATTTTGGCACTTGGTCATTGCCCTGTATTTATGACAATTGTCCTTTCCTGGGATCATGTGATCACTATTTGTAACCTTACTAGTCTGCTTCCAACAAGCAAAGTCAACCGAGAAAGTCAGATTTGCTTAACAACTACATAATTCACTTAACAACTGCAGTGGTTCACTTAACAACCATCGTAAAAAAGGTTGCAAGTGGAACAAAACTCACTTATAAACTGCCTTGCTTAGCAACAGAAATTTTTGGCTGAATTATCATAAGTTTAGGACAACCTGCATCTTTATATTAGGAGCTAGAAGACATAATTTCCAAATATGGTGCCATGGGATTATGTGGTATATAACAAAGTTCGGTCCTGTAATTGGGGGTTTCTCAAATTGTGACTCATACTCTACTAGGAGATCATAGATACAGTGGCGTACCTAGGGGGGGCGGTGGGTGCGGTCCGCACCGGGCGGCACATATCTTGGGGGGCGGCATTTTTTATA
>JAOYMU010000002.1:29486659-29499893 GCA_025802295.1 Psammodynastes pulverulentus
AAAATAACTTTACTGATCCCAGTAAAGTTATTTTAGCTATCATGATTATTATTGTTTTCAAAACTCCCAAATCATATGTTGTGTTATCCCGAGCTCAATGATCATGTTGATGTAAATAAAAAAAAATGGATACACTATATAATATATAGGAGATCCAAATAAATGCAGCCAAACAGCAAAATTTTGTAAAGCAAAAAAATGAAAAACAAAAACCCAGTAACCTTTTTTTTTTAATTTTAGAAACAAAAATACCATTTTTGGAGTAACAATAGCCGGATCTCAGTGAATGAAAACTTTACATATTTTCCTGTTTTAATGGGATGTACAATAAACACAACTGACCCTCCACTCTCTTTTCATTGAGGTCAGGGTGAAATCCAGAGCATGGACTGAAAATTACTTCTCTAACACATTAAGCACAACAAGAATTTCAGGAAACTTGCTAGCTCAGAAATTGACAGTGGTAAAGGTGTTCAGCACCTTGAATGAAACTTTGGACTTTGGATTTCCTTTGTTCATTAAGCTTGGGGTAAAAAGTAAAAAGAGAGAATGTGACCGTAGATCTAGGAGATCTGATAACTATTGCAATGCTCTGCTTATGAAAGAACTTCCTGATATATTGCATTTCTTTAATATATCAGACAAATTTCATGTAATGACTTCATGTATGATATTGCAACTAGGCTAAAATATAGTTGGATTGTTTGTGATTTAATGCATTGCTGGAAATGAATCATTATCTTAGCATCTTGTACAAATTAGTCATTGCTTCATGACATATGATAGTTTATTTAACCTATATTTAAGGCATCTGCAGTATATCGAGATTCATTTATTCATTTGCTCATTCATTCGTTCAGTTCTTTATAGATGTCCATTTCAAGTATATGACTTTGGCAAGTCAAAATCAAAAGAATACAAAATAAAAGCATATAAAAACTTTAAAAATCTTATAACATAATTGGCAGCCAAGGTACAAAGGCAATCAACAACATTCAATATAGTCATTGCACTCATTCTACTGCATATCCAGATCTCCAATAATGATGACAAGATCATATCTTTACGGCTTTATGAAAATTGGGGTCAGGGGCAATCTGATCTCTAGAGAGATAATATTACAAAGGGCAACACCATTGAAAGGTAGAAAAGGCTCCCTTAGTTCCTGCCAAATGTCACTCCCTAGTAGATGGGCCCAGAGTATGCTTCTCCTGCCAAGCCTAATGGGATGAGCAGATGTAACTGGGGAGAGACAGTCCATCAAATAATTCAGTTCTATACTATGAAGAGTTTTGTAGGACATCACCAGTACCTTGAATTGAACCTAGAAGTGTAGCACCACATAATGGAGGTGTAATATGTACTGCCTGAGGTCGGCACATAACTGTCTTATGTGGTCACATTCTTCATCAGCTGTTGCTTCCAGATGCTCTTTGTAGAGTGATTGTGGTAGTCCATTCAGGAGATGATCAAAATATGAATGACTGTGTAGAACATTATGGTCCAGGAACATGCACAACATAGAATTGCATAAAGGCCACGGGTTGACTCCTGCTCCTACAATAGTCAATTGGATTAAGATGGGCAGCTATAGAAACAGAATAAATAAATACATCCAGGTGGATCCTTGAATTGCACACAGATTCAGTTTGCATTAGTGATACACTATCCAGAATGAGATATGACAAGTCCCCAGAATAGGTGGCAGGTGCGGGGAGAAGGGTGGTGGAGCAACTCCAAAACCTCTTAGCCTTGCTGAAGCCTACTGAATTCCTTCTCAGCATCCAAACACAGAGACTTGGACTTCCTCAGCATCACATAATTTGGCAGGGATAGAGATATAAAGTTGGATATCATCAGCATATTTTGTTATTGGATAACCATGCAGCTTCATATAGATATTAAAGAGGAGTGGATGGAACACTGAATCATGCAGGACCCTGCAAAGCAAGGGCCAAAGGCAGAAACCTCTTGCCTCTGAAAAATACTAACTGATAAACACCAGCCCTGGAGAAAGGAAGGAAACCAGCACAATACATTGCAACTCACTCCAATCTTCAATCAATCCAGAAGAATGTCATGGTTGATGGTATCAAAAGCCATCAAGAGGAAAGATGGATGGACATACACTCACACTAGAGGTCATCCAAAAATGTGACCAATATTGTTTCCATCCCATTTCCATGTCTGAAATTATATTAAAAGGGATTCAGATAACCCACTTCTTCCAGGATTTTCTGAAGCTGTTGCACAATCACCTTCTCAACAATCTTCCCTAAAAAGGAATTGAACAAACATTGTCTAGTATGATTGGGCTCAGCAGTGGGACAACCTTCTCTCAGGGAAGAATTCACCACCACCAAACACAGCTACATATCACCTTTTAGTCACATTACCTTGGATGGATCTAATACACAGGTGGCCATACTTACATTTGTGAGAACTCTGTCTACTTCATTAGGTCCAAATGGTTCAATCTTCTCCCAGATAACTACACTTGATTGCACCCTAGTCATTTCCATATGAACTGCACCAAGGCTGGCATCTAACTGGAAGTAGGTCCAAGTGATTTTGCCTGACAGATGCCGAGCCCATTTCTCCAAGTAACCTGAACCTGCTCTATCCAACAGGACCTGCTGGATAGCTATCCCTGGGTACAATAAGAGGAGGGGCAAATACTGATGTTTCACTGCTCTTGCCACCACAAGGTAGGCCCTAACTCGGAGGTCAGCAACCTGCAGCTCTGGAGCCGCATGTGGCTCTTTCATCTCTCTGCTGCAGCTCCCTGTCACCGGTCGGCTCCACAATTGCTAGGAAAGTTTGTCAAAAAACCTAAAGAGGTTAGTACAGGTAGCCCTAAACTTAGGACCACAATTGGGGCCCAAATTTTTGTTACTAAGCGAGTCATTTTTAGGTGAAATTTGCCCCATTTTACAACTTTTCTTGCCACAGTTGTTAAATGAATCACTGCAATTAGTAAGTTAGTAACACAGTTGTTAAGTGAATCTGGCTTTCCCATTGTTTTTGCTTGTCAAAAGATCACAAAAGGTGATCACATGACCCTGGGACACCGCAACTGTCATAAATATGAATCAATTGCCAAACATTTGAATTTTGATCACGTGACATAGGATGCTGCAATGGTCGTAAGTGTGAAAAACAGTCATGTCACTTTTTTCAGTCCGTTGTAACTGTGAAGAGTCAATAAATGAACTGTTGTAAGTCGAGTACTATATGTATAGTATATAGGAGGAGTGTGCTTCTGCCTATATTATTTCGTAGAAGTGACATTTGAGTGTATCAGAATAAACATACATTGACAGGAGGCCCAATGATCAGTTCCCTGGACTGTGTATAGCTCCATTAGCAAATAGAGTTTAAAACAAATCCATGTAATACAATTAAAAACAACAGAATGTAGATAAAAATCAATAACAAAATATCACAAATCTTGTGAGCACACAGTATTTAATAACTGAACTGTTTTCCTAAAATGCCTGGAGAAATACGAAAGTATTTATCAGGTGATTTTCTGGGACAACATTTCACACATAAGGAAAGAGTTTATAAGGGAGGCTCTTTAGAATTAGATGATAATGTGCATTAATTCATTTACCTTGAACTTCCTTGCAGACTCCTTTTTTAAGTGCCGTATCTTCCTGCCATTTCTTCTGAGTTCCCAATCTCAAGAATTCTTAACTCTAATAACAGGCCTGGCACTCAAAGTGTGAGGTGGGAGATAATTATATTTAAACAAACAATTGCAGATTGATGCCAGACAAATGGATTCAAAGGACAGAAAACCCTCCAGGTGTGCATGTTTCAAAAGGGTCACCCTTGGTTAAATTCAGAACAAATGACAGGTATTATGTGGTAAGAAAATCCAAGCAAAACAACATGCAGAGTCTGGCAGATAGTCTAACAAAAGTATTTTTGATGGTATGTGAAACAAATGGGAGCCATCTTTCCATTTAACAGTCTGAAAAAGAAAGATACAGCTGCATCCCAGGCAACAGCCAATCCTTTGCTTACCAATGCATTTCTATGTTGAGAGGACAAAGTTCACCTATTGATAGTTGCCTTTTATAGACAAAGATCTGTATCTTTGTTCATAAAATGATTATAAACAAAACCTCAAAGCCCACATAGTGGTAATGTGCATCCTGTGTAAAACAGTCCAAAAGCGAAACAGTTTTAAATTCAAAACTGAAGCATCTGTTTAATGTTCAATTTTTATTTTGAATCAGATAGTTCAGAACTACATTTTCTTCTTTCACCCAGAACAATGTTCTGTGATCTAGATATTAATCCTTGTTTCAAACACAAATGTACACTAAAAGGAAAGCAATTATGCTGTTTATTTATAACATTAAACTACATAAACAAGCAACTGTACAATAAACTAATATTAATATCAAGGAACAAAGCAACAGGCGACTTCTCAAAATAATTCATGGCAAGTTTAGAATACAAAAAGATTGCAATCTCTCATTTATGCTCTCTAGTTTTACCAAACAAATAATCTTGGGGCTATAAGAAAAACACTTACCTTTACAAATTGAGATATTTATGCAGTGCCTCTCGTTGAATGATATTTTAAAAATATTTTTCTTCAACTGGCTTTATGAGAAGAAAAGTTGAAAAGGAAATAACCATTGATGCTGAAAGATAATATTAAAAACATAAGGCATAGCAACTTTCATGTTTTGAAAAACCATGTGAAACTTAAGAAGCAATCTGAATTATCCAGTTTTACCAAACAATCTCTAGGTAAGATGATATTATTAATTGCATAAAATATGTGGCTTTCCACCTGATCTCTGATTTCTTAATTTCATCTTTTAAGCATACTAAATCCTGTGATAGTTCTATGTTTCTGTAACCATAATATCATCCCATTTACCTTATTTTAATTCATTATAACTTAATTCCTTGATTTTAATGACAAAAAGCAGATTTTAAAAATTTAAAAGGTTTTAAAGCAGATTTAACCTAGTTGTAGGAGCAATCATGGCTTGAAATCTTACTAAAATATTACCAATTAAACGCATATTTGGTGTTTTCATTAGCTATTTTTTGTCTGCCATTTCAGTATTTGCTTATACCAATTTTGAAGTAATGCATTGACTGGCAATTTTTTTCTTGGTCAACTAGAAATATTGTAAAGAAAAACTTCAAAGTGTATATTCTAGTTTCCATCTCCGTATGTAGATGCTGTCCTCTGAAATCTTCATTCTTTATGATGTCTTTGTTGAATGGAAAGAAAAGAGAACTGTCCTAAAGCACTCCAAAATTTTGGAATGTAGATCCTTAGAAACTGTAATTAGCCCCCTCCCCAATTCTGTGGACTTCAGAAAAGGTGATAAGACATCTTTCAAAATTGGCATTTAAATTTATATTGTTTGGATGTAATCTGTCCAACCTGGTGCCTTGATATTGAAAAATTACAGTTCCAAGCTATCAGGAGGAAACCTGTTGGCAAAAATATGTTCTATAGTGTGAGAATCCTAACCTAGGTCTGTAATGCCTAAATTTAGTATATCTAAAATAAAGTATTTAGTCATGCACGTTTCAAATACAAAAAGCATGGTTTCAACTGAATGAATAGGTGTGATAACCTTGGTCAGAATCTGGCCTATTAAAATGTTTAGAGAATCACAAAAAATAGTAACAGTATGTTGCAGTTTCTTTCTTAGTCTTAAATCAGATTTAGGTAGTAAACCTGCTTTCCCTCCCATCCCCAGATGTGTTGAACTGCAAATTCTTTGCTGCCTGAAAAATTGTGAGATTTGAAGTCCAAGACACCTGAAGGACATCCAGTGGGAAAAAATGGCAATAAACCATTTCCTTTAACAAAAAGGAATTTCTGGAGCTGGATTTTGCATTATATAGGCCAGGGGTATCAAACTCATAGCCTGTGGGCCAGATGTGTCACACACTGCCCCCCACCCCCAAATTAGCAAAGGTGGGAAAGGCACGATACGTCGCGTGACAACAACATGATGCCGCAAGTTTGACACACCTGATATAGGCCAAAACATTTCTGATATTTTAGGCAGGTAATTATTTTTTGGTGTCTTCAAGTGAGTATTAACTCCTGGTGACTCCCTGGACATATCCCTGTATTTTTCTTGGCAAGATTTCAGAAGTAGTTTGCTAGGGCTGAAAGTAAGCCACTGGCTCAAGATCACACAGCTGGCTTTATGCCTAAAGCAGGACTAAAACTCACAATCTCTTGGTTTCTAATCCAATACCTTAACTACTACACCAAAATGGCCCTCTAGTATTCTGTTAGGATATTTATTTTATATTTATATCCTGATCAAATCAAGCAAAAATTTACATTGGCTTTTTCTGAGGGGGAGGGGGGAAGATATAACCCGTCATTTCCTGATTAGTTATTTTAACTAAACGGAAGAAAATTTACAATTAGAAAATGATGGTGTTGCATGATTAGTGGAAATTGTTTTTAAAGTTTTACTATTAATGTGCCATTTAAAAGAATTATAATGGAAGATTGGTGCCACTTTTTTTCCTAGATCAGATAATCAAAATCTTGTGCCACCTTTAAGGTAAATAAGTTAACTTAAGCATAAACTTTCATTGGGATCTTATCAGAAACATGTTGCATAATCCTGAGCTCAAATTGTTTTTCTTTTTCATTTAGTTAATTTGTATGTCACCGAAATCCCTATGACAGTGGGTAACTCACAGGTATATATACTAATATATAATCATATTAATTCCAAGATCTCAGATTAATCATACTAGCATTCTTCTGCCAATTTTCTGATCTTGCCCACCATCACTTTCAGAATATAATTCAGGGAGTATTATTAATGTTTATAAGCTTGTTAAGATCCATTTGGGGAACTGAATTCAGGAACTTTAATGGTAAAATTAACATAATGCACCAACTTACTGCATTATGCATAACATTTGATCAAAACCTTTATTATTACAGCGCTTAGGCCAGAGAACACTACAACAAAAATACATAAATCTATAATTAAGAACTGAATAATAATAAAATTACATAAAATATAGTAATAATACAGATAACAGTAGCAACTGCCAAAATTTGTACTAATTTTCACTTGTAGAAGAGATAGAACAAATGGTGCACAATGTCAGGTTCCTGCTCAGATAGAAATGGAGAATTCTGGAAGTTGAAACTCACACATCTTAAAGTTGCTAAGTTTAACACACATTTCTGTAAAGAGAACAACAAAGGAGCTTGTCACTTAGGATTCCACACAACCATCTCCATATACAGACATAAATGACGCTGAACATGAACATTTTTTACCTGCCCACAGGACTGCTTGCTTTTCTACTACTCACACAGGTAGTGCTTCCAACTTGACCAAGGTGAAGACTGACAAATTTTAAAGTAAAAATGGTAGAGAGAGAAGTTAATAGCACAAGCCTATTTGAGAAAAATCAATAACAGCAGCAGTTATATAACAACAGTCCTACTACTAAGGAAGCAAGGAAATCGGGAACCAAATCTGCTTTAGTTTAATTGGCAGTTAATAAACAGGGGTTTTTCGGTGCAGTGATTAAGGCATCAGGCTAGAAACCAGGAGACCTCTAGTCCCGCCTTAAGAGCAAAGCCAGCTGGGTGAACTTGGGCCAGTCACTTTCTCTCTGGGGGGAGGAAGGAGTCAATGGCAAACCACATCTAAAAAACCCTGTCAAGAAAACTGCAGGGTTTTGTCCAGGCAATCTCTGAAAATCTGACACAATTGAACAAAAGAGGGGGGACACACAGGTTTTACTTCCAGAGAACTGCATTGGACTTTAGTTCTAGTTCAATTCCAGGAACACTTACTTCAGAACAGGTCTTAGTGAATTCAGCTGTGCTTCGCCCTGAATCAAAATGGGTAGGATTCACTCGCATGAAAGACCCAAAGAAGTAGAAAGAAATACGCAGCAGGCAGGGCCAATGAGTCACTTTCTGCCGACACCAATTTGATTCTGGATTCAAAGGTTTTGTCGTAGGCAAGAGTCGGGATGAATTCAAGGAATTTCTATTTCGCGCAGAAGAGCCGGTTTAGGGTAAGATTTCAATCCTACACAAGGATCCCTTTATCCTTCGGGGAGGTGGAGGGAGGAGGCTGAGAGGGAGGTGGAGGAGGAGGAGGAGGATCGATGGGATAGGCATGTGAAACTGCCTCCAAAAGGTGGGAATAATTAGCCAGCCCGGATGACTGAAAACAAAACAAAAGCTCAGCCCTTTCCAATGCCCCGCATTAGTTGTGCTTTCTTTTAATCCCGTTCAGATGCACCTTCGTGCTCCATTGGCCCGCCCGAGCACCGGCTCGGGTGATCTGCGGCCAGCAACCCTTCGTCTCCAAGGTCCAGCCTTAGAGGGATCTGTGGGGCGGCGGGGCTGTCACTTCTAATTTAATCGCAGTGTAATACTATATGTCCCTCGCCACCTGAGCACTGCGGAGTGGGAAGGGCAAACCTCAATAGCCACGAGTCCGTTAGCAGTATGTTTATAGCCCGAGGTTTTACCTCCGGTCCTCTGCGGAGGCGGCCGTTTCTTAAAAGCGGTCTCGGGGCCAAAGAGCTGCGAAATCCAATCCCAAGCGCAAAGCGCAGGACAGGGGACTTTTAACTAACTCCGCTGAAGAAGCTTCTTGGATGAGAAGCGAGGCGTCTTCAGAGAAAAATCCAGAAAGTCCAGTTGCCTCTTGAAAAAGCATCTTTGGGGCTTTGTTCTCAGGCCACCATATCTGCTGCTATTCACCAGTACAGATATCAGAAAGGAAGGTATAATTTTCATGGGGAAAATTAGATCTAAAGATGGGGGTGGAAAGAACACTGGATGTCTGTTCACACAATAGTTAATTAGTTAACAAAATTAACTCAATTGTTTGGCACAATGCAATAAACTGTAAAGGAGACCTACAAAGCCTAGCTAAGACATCTACCATATGTATCAAGTTTACCGCGTTCTGATGATGTAGCACTTGGATATCTAATTGATCTAAATGATCAGTTGTGTGAATGCAGCCAGTGAGCCACAAACCAATTTTATGTGGGTTTCTAGTTTTGTGTGAAGTAGGCTTTATTGCACTGGCAATTCTTCCTCTCAAATGGAACAGAGGATGGCTGTCCCATAGGCATGGACTGAAAAAATCAGGATGATGGCCACAGCTGTCTGTGTGCTTAAAGGTCCACCTATTTTCATATGCATTGATTGTGGCTACCATCTTGACTTTTTTAAAAAACTTTCACGGGTGGGAGAAAGGTAGTTGTATCATGATAAAGATTTAGGAAGGTCAGGAAAGGTTAGATCATGGCTACTGAATTAAAGCACTCCTTTCTTGGAATGTTTCATTCTTCCAGCTGCTGCTTTATTTGTTTTGGTTTTTGTAGCATTTTACTTGCAAAGAGCTGAGGATGGGGAGAAAGAGAAACATTTGAAAGTCTGAACACTCCTGTGCAGCTTTTCAGCTCATCCTTACAAAGTTAAAGTCCAACTGAGAGACCTGGAAATTTTTAAGCGCAAGTAAAATGTTCTGCCAAGCCATATACATTTGGATTTAGTTTAAACTGAAATGGGCAATTTATTTAGTGCACCAGAATTTTACAAAAATACTGCCTTAAAAATAGGATGACTCCTCTTTCTCCATGGATATGTTTAATTCCAGGTTTGCCAATGGGCTGTAGGATTCCAGATTAAGTATGGAAACCAATGATAGTCACTCCTTAAAGACCTGTGAACAATTAAAGTGATATTAAGTGGATGGGTAGTATCCAACATGCCTCAACATACTCAGTGGAGCAACATCAAGGTATTTCTGGACTGTTTTGACATATTCTGGTATTAAGATACAATATGGTGTTCAGTGAACATAATCCCTACTAAATTCAATGGGCTTTCTGTGTAGAGATATCTGGCACTGCAGAATTAAATTCCAATCAACTCGGTTGCTATACATCCTCTTAGAAATAAACACTTTGTGACATTATAGCTCTAACTCCTCAGTTGTGCAAAGAGGGCACTTTGCTCAGGAATCTCAGAAGTACTTAGGTTAAAGATTACTAATGTTTTGCAGGTGCACAGAACTACAAGCTAACCAATCATATTTTAGCCTCTACTTTATACAAATCCAGTTATGTTGTAGTAATAGGAAAGCCATGCTACCCTATGGTAACTGAAAATTGGAGTGTTTTCAGACCGACAAATTTTATTGGTGTTGCTCACAAAAACGTATACCTTTGAATAAAATATGTTAGTCTGAAATGGTGCTACCACACTCTTTTGTAACCCAGTCTTTGTGTGTAGGTGATAGTCTAGTGTCTCATATGAATCCAAGAAATTGAGTTTAATCAAGTAAACCATGGTTCAATTAATCATGGGCAAGTGTGTTGTTAAAAAGAGCCACTAACTTTAGATTCCTGCTGGACTTTTAATAGGAGCCTTATTTCTGAGCAGATTTTCTTGAGAAGAAATGTTTATACACCAGAAGAAAATCTTGCAAATTTTTAATGTGATGGCCTACAATTTCCATAACTACAAACAAGAACTTATACAGAATTAGCTACTTGCCTTATATTATTACACTTGCTAGAGTATTCAGCTTTGTTTCAAGAGACCCAAATGAATAAACCGAAAATAAAAGCAAGTTGTAAATCACTCCTGGCTGCAGATTCAACAGTGAGGTCTCAATTCCCAGAGCCTGGAAAGGGGATACAATTTGGGGAAAATACATTGGCCTTGGTGGGTCAAATAGCAGCATGTCTATGTCCAAAAGTCATAAATTTCTGTGAAACTGAGAATAGGAATGTGCTATCAATGCCACCCCATGCCCAAGTTAACCCTGAGAAGGGCCCTGCCCCACTCCAAAATCTGCTCTTCTGAAGCCTAGTGGGATTCCTTCATATTAAGTCAGCAAGATGTACTTGGGGTAACGGAGGCAGATCATTTGAATGCTTCTTTTTGCTGTTTCTTCAGTTGGTTCTTTTACAAAAAAAAAAAAGCAAGTTGTGTCTAATCCTAAAGCAGGCTACTTAGTTGGCAATTTTTTATTGTATACCCTTAAACTTAAGAGAGAGTACATCCCCACTGGTTTAGTAAGATTTACTTCTTGGCAAGTATATATGTATTAATCATGATTTACTGAATACACTTTGATTGGCTAATACCCCAATACCATAAGCAATTTTCTGGGCTTTTTTGAACTACTGAGTATAGAAACTCTTTTGAACTAGATGCTAAAATAAATGGTGGTTGGGGTTATAGGTATAATGCATACCAGAGGTGGTATTCAGCAGGTTCTGACCAGTTCTGGAGAACCGGTAGCAGAAATTTGGGGTAGTTTGGAGAACCGGTGGTAACCTTCCCCCAGGAGTGGAAAGGGAATGGACATTTTACTATCCTTCCCCTGGAGTGGAGAGGGAATGGAGATTTTGCAGTATCCTTCCCCTGCCACGCCCACCAAGCCACACCAACAGAACCGGTAGTAAAAAAAATTTGAATCCCATCTCTGATGCATACCTAATAGTAATGACTTAATGTGATATATAAATCAAGTGGAAAAGAGCCACTTAATTCCTTGATGCCCTCAGGTAGCTATCTCACCTACGTGATATTCAGACCTACCGTTACATAATCAGCAATGCCGAAGGAGCGGACTTTTTCCTTTTCAAGGCCACAAAAATTATGCTGCCTCTGAAAATGTAATCACCTGAAAGTCAGCCTGCTACATATATGGATTTCTCTCCCCTATGATTTACTTGGAAGAAAATATTTCCCAATTCTCTGCCTTGCAACATTTAGTTAGTTGGATTTCAGTCCATAAAACTTGGGGAAAGGTGATCTTTTTTTTACCCATTTCCCACCTGTAAACTGATTTCCCCCCTCCCAATTGGAAATAAGCAAAGCCATGATCTACACTTCTCCAAGAAGATTCATCTGCAGCTAGTTTTATTACCACATCCCAGAAATAATTTCCTTGCAAGCTTGCCCTTCCCCTCCAAATATGATACAGTTGTTCTATTTTTGCATCGGTAATCTCACATAATTCAAAGGAAGCCACTAGGCAAAGATTGGGCAGTGACCTGATTGGGACCAGCTGAAAGCCACCTTGGACACATTTTGGAGCAATAGAAAGCCTTTTCCTGATCCACCCATCAGGTTTTAATAATAATTTTTTAAAATGCTTCAGACTGACTACTACAGATGGTCTTTCTTGATTTCATCAATTCTGGCTCCGTGACAGAAAAGTGGGATAAACAAAACAGTTGCAGATAATTTAAATATAAAAGGAGTTCATATTATTGGTGCAATGAGTGGTAACAGGTTTGTCATTTGATTTGCAATGTGTGGCCCAGACTTCATGCAAGGACATCAGACAACAGCAAAGATGGCCTCCATTTCCACAGGTCACTCTCCATTGTGTATCATCCACCTTTCCTTCACAGGAGAGCGCAGTAGCTGCCTGGCACCAGACCTGGTTATGAAAGGTTTGACTGACTCTGCCTGAAATGAAGTGGATGGGAACCAGTTCTTTTTGTGAAAATGCCTTCATTTCTCAAAAAGAAATGTGAAACAAGGGGCTGCCTTCTGACAATGCTAAGCCATGATGGTTTCTTTGGCTTTGGCTTAGCATTCATTGTATAAACTCAGCCATTGTGGTTTGTCAACAATGATTTTTAGCTTAGCATATTGTGTCAATAATGGAACGTACACAAACAGGTTTTTTTGCTTTAAACTCTGAACAAAACAATCCCATCTGAAAAATTATGCTGCAGGTTTTTTAAATGTTCAGACTGGAAACCAACAATTGGTGTTAATTTTCTCATTTGTGCAACTTTGGAATATCAGGGTTCCAAGTAACAGCCCAGATGAAATCAAAACTCCAAAGCCAAAGGCTTCCTCAAAGTATAGATTTATTAGGCATATTATATTGGCACATCTGGTGAAAACCTAACTCTGAGTTTTCCCCACCCAATTCAAAATCCAAAGTTCTCCCCCCTATTACACACAACCATCACATGCACCAATCAGAACTCTCTCCCCATCCTGGAATCTCCCATCCACACACTTCCAGGTGCTGATGAGAATGTCCTTGGTTCCCAGAGGAAAGAATGTTATTTTGGCTACATACTTCCCCACTTATCTCTATTCCCCCCTCCCTCTCCCACAGTTCCATCCAGCCTAGTTGTTGCATCTCTGAAGATGCTCAAAGATGGCTCCAGGATTGACAATACATAT
>JAOYMU010000002.1:29527370-29538426 GCA_025802295.1 Psammodynastes pulverulentus
TGAGCAGGTACTTTCCAGGCTCTTCCCTGAAACAGTGCCATCTTAGGGAACCTAGGAGGCCTGTCATTTCATTTGTGGCCCCTTTATTTTATTTTATTTTATTTTATTTTATTTATTTGTTTGTTTCCCCTTCTGAGACTTGTCCATCTCTTGACCCTATCAATCTCAAAGAAGATTTTGAAGACCTGGCTGTTTCTTCAGCCTGGCAGGGGAATATTACGCTGGCCTATCTTGAAAGATTGACTATATGTAGTTATATTCCTATTAGGTAATATGATTTTTGTTATCTGGGTAGAGCAATATTTGTTGATATTGTTGGATATTGTGACTTGTTTAATGGTGGTATGCTGTCATGCCTGGAATTGCATTTTTGGCAAGTTGGGTGACTTAAAGATCAAGCAATCAAGTTGAAGAGAGTGGTATTCTGGAAAGTATATTTGACATAATGTGGTAAAGTCCTACATTTATTCAACCCCCACCCTCACTCCACACCCTCACCAGTGGGCTGGCAACAATAAGGAAGTTCTGTTGAGAGGACATAACAATAAAGAGTAAACATATCAAGAGCCAGTGAGATGTCTGAATCCTAAGCCCATACCCAATTCTTTTGCAATACTATTTCTTAAATGATTCTGACAGCCTTTTCTATGCGACGAGGAAAATTATTTCATTTTGTTTGATATTTGCTGTTCTGACTGATACAAGTTACTTTAATATACAATATGTTTTTAAGATTTGCAGAGAAGTTTTTGTTTCTTATCTCTGACACAGGTTCATTCAATAATTCTTTGAACTGATGGTCGTATGATAGAAAGGAAATCTTTTTAGGTATTTATTTGAAATTATGCGATTCTGTATAATTTCCAGTTGGCAAACATTAATGTGATTTAGAGAACAGAACCAAGAGTTCCAAAAAGATAGAAGTTCCATTGCTTACAGAATCACAAAGACCCACTTTACGACTGAATAACATTTGTGAACCCTTCCACCAACAATGTGATCCAAAATTTCAGGCAAAGAAAAAAACATTTTATTAAAGGGGCTCAAATCTTTACAATGGATACAGAAATAACTTATACATACATTCAAGATATGTGATATGTCAGAAAACAACAAATCAAACAAAAGACATCGATTAAACCTTACAAAAAACATACATTCTTAAAATATGTCGCATCTCCTTTTTTCCCACCCGGGCTTGTTTCTTTAACACTTGTAATATTCAGAATAGAGCCCTATTGTTTGATTGGCAGTTCCTGAAATGGCTAGGTTTGCACATCAAAGGAAATGGCTTTGGCTAAAAGGAAAATCATGGTTTCCTAAATTTCAAAGGAGAGATGGATGCCATGCTAAAATGTTAATACTATCAATATTAAAATCCTGATAACCTTTATACTACTAAAACTCTTATTCCTGTAACGATTTTTGAATCTAGGTACCTCAAATGAGCTAACTTACAGAATGCATCAAAAGTCCAGAACACATGACTCCCCCAGAATTTAAATTTGGTAAATATTATAAAACACAATACAAAATATCATAAAACATTTTGTGGTCAACTCCTGGTGTTTGACTGTGCCACACAGTTAAACATGGGTTATTTTCAAGGCAGATATTTCCTCATTTTTTTTCAGAGCATTTTAAAAAGCTCATTAAAAGCTCTGCTATGAAGGAATTAAGGAATCTGATAGGATAATCTTCCCCTCCCAGCAAAGTGGTAGGCAGTTCCATGGGTCAGCCAATGAGATGGAGGAGGAGAAGAGGAGGCTTCACCATGATTCTCTTGGGGGTTGTGATGGGAAGGGAAATGGGTGCAGGCTGATTATTATATGTGATGAAGAATGACCCAATGAGTCACAGATTGTCTAGCTAAAATTCCAGGTAATAGTAACAGACAGGCCGAAGAAGATTCAAATGAAAAATCCTCCAACAATAGCTAAGACATTCCAGTGGAAAATAAATTTCACAGTAAAAGCTCTAGGAAGGAAATTGACAATTTTGATGTAAAATAAATCAATAGATGTAGTGGTTTCAATAATTAACTGATGAAATTAGCTCAAGTGAAAATAGAAAGATTCAGCAGAGTACCACCTTAGTACTATCTTAAATCTGATTAAACTGATTTAATACCATGTTTTTAAGCCTACAGCAATGGTATCTAATGCTTCAAATGTGGAAGGCAGCTTGTATTTGCTGTCCCATGTTTATATTTACTACTTCACATGAAATATGTGTATGTTTGTGTGTTTTTAATGTGTGCATTATTTAAATATGAAATAAAATAAATATTGGACAACCTGTAAATCAGTGTCATTTGCCTGGAAATAATAAGACAGAGAATATTGTAAAGAAAAAACTTTTTCTACTAAGTGGCTTTTAGATATTCAGCCATCTATCTGAATTGTGAGAAAGTGGCAGTTTATCATGATTAAAACATCAAGCAAAATAAAGAATTTGAAAGGCAAGTTCAGACTGAACATTATTTATTTCTTAGGCTTATGGCCAAGGAGCCAGTCAAACTCTGCAACACTTGTAGCTTTAGCATCTGACATTACTGCTCGAATAAAGTAATACCATCTTGAGCTCTTTCCTCTCTCTCTCTCCCCCCTCTCTCTCTTGAGTCAGTTATGAATATAAATATATAAATTAAGGGTATACTTTCTCAAAAATTTCCATTAATAATGGATATTCAAGGCTTTACATACTTGTATGTCAAATCCAATAAGACTGTTTCCCCCCAAAATGGACACAATCCAATGATCATTTAGCAAATTAATGTATCACATATTTCAGCGTAAGAGGCATATTCATTTGTTTCTGGACTGCAAATTAGAGATGATTCAAACCTGTATGTGGTTCACTGAATATTTGGAATGCTATGTGGGCAATAATGGTATAGAGATGATGCTACCTCTTGCTGTCCATCAACAGCCACAACAGCAAACCCAGTAACAAAAACAAATTATACAACTGGGGCATAAGCATACATATGCAACCTCAACCAGATGACAATTCCAATTTATGTGTCAACATAAATGAATGGAATACTGTTATAAAATTTAAAATATTCCCAGTTTTCATCTTCTTCAAAGTTTGCAAGCACTAATTGGTTTAATTCTAAACAATCACCTTAACATTCCAAGTCAAATTTGAACCAGTGGGGCAACATTCAGACATACATTTGCTTTTGAAGTTATGTTATTGATTACTTAATGCAAAAATTCCTCTGACAATTCTTACACCTTATGTGTGTTTTTATTCAATGCTATATTCTTCCAATGAGTAAGCAAACACAGTACTGCATTATATTTAAAGTTTTAAAGCTGAAATATTAGAATGCTTCTCTTAAAAATAAGCATTGTTTTATATAGAGACAAGAATTAAGTTAGATATTATATAAACAGAAATTATAACCTATAGTAAAAGTTTTATGATAGATATTATTTAACAGCATTATGATTAAGTTTATAGCTAAGATGTTTATAATCAAGGATTTCAATCCAGATCCATTAAAATCAGCCAGACCTTTGCAAATAAACATCATGAATTTATTTTATAATTTAAAAAAAAATCCACGAAAAGTAGAAAAAGCTGTCAAAATAAAGTTCCATAGTGTTTTATCTGTGATATGGAGCCAGGTAGAAAATATCTCATTTCTTTGCAGAATGTGAAAGCTGTTGCTGGTTTTAGGTTTCCTTGCACATCAAATCCAGGTGCCTGCTATAGCTCTAGTGTTTTTTAGAGAGAAAGGCCCAATTATCATCACTTAATTAGTTTTATAGGAAAGCAAAAGTGGTTGGATAAGAATTTGTGTAGTTCATAATATTTTTAAAGGATGCCAATAATTCCACAATGATGAGATCATTTGAACGAGCCTTTGATACACATTTTTTAAGACAAAATTATTTCAGTGGCTCTTTCACACATATCAAGTAAGGCTTATCTGCAACATTATGAATAAATACAGTTATAAAATCATCTTCATATTTTATCAGTAAGTTAAAGAGGTCCACAGAGGGAGAGTGATTGTCCAGTACTTTATTTCAGACAGGTGTTTCATAAGCTGTATTTACACCAGGTCTTCTGGGGAGATAGAATGTCTCCTTTCTCTTTCCATGCGGAGAAGCTCATGGTTAAATCTTACTTAAGCATTTGTGAGGGCTGGCATCTTCTAGCATAGCTGAGACAGTAGTTCAGTTCAGAGGTTCACAAGGACACACTAAAGTATACTGGAATTGTCTGGATGGGAAACAGCCACTAAGATTCCTAATATTGCAGTCTGAGGCAATGGTGGGGCTGGCTGTGAGCTGAATGTTATTGCACCCACTTTCCTTTCTTTTCAAATATATGTATTCCTTCCTAAACCACAACATAGAGGAGGGATTAATGTGAAGTACCAGTACTTTCAAAACAATAACATATTTCATGCCATTCCTTTGCACGTCTTAGTCATGCCTCACTCATTTAGAAGGAGGGATTTTATCTATTTATTTATGGTATTTTATATTACTTTTTCAATAATCAGGCTGAAGTAATAGAGATAGAAAATAGTGTCAAACAATGCAGTGTTAAAACTATCCAAGTGGAGTCTTTGTTCAAAAAGGACCAAATAACTTTAAAATAATAGCTTGTTAAGATTTTATTACAATATTATTATAAAGATAATATTGTTTATTCTGTCCAAAGTCTTTAGAAATGGTTATGATATAAACATTATCATAAATAAAAATATAAAATGGCTTACTTTTAAATAAGCTATTATTTTAAGTGCTTCTGCCTCTGTTCAAGAACTAGAGAGACTAGTAGTAGATGTGTTAATATATCAAACACGTATGATACAAATATGGAATATATCAATTTTGGATTTTAATATAACATGCCATCCTAATATTAACAATATGGAAAGTTTATGTTCTTGAAAGGATGTCATAAAAAGTTTTTTTAAAGCAAAACTTGATTTATTTTTTTAAAAAAGAGTTAAACTCAATTTTTTAATTTTGAAATTGTGAATCATTTCATTTCTTGATTTGGCTCCATTTCTCTTTCTAACTTTACATCTATGGAAGATTTTCTGCCTGGTGGCCATGTACACATAATGCTTTCTGTTCAAGAATTGGGCACAAAGCTGTGCTTTATTTGTGCAGAGGAATGTAGTATGAAAAACAGATCTCTCTGCAGGACCTCTCCAAGGGACCCCAAAGTAAACCATTGTGCAAAGTGATTCCTGAAGCTTGCAGTTCCTCTAGGGAGGGGATTAAGATTAGCTATGTAATTTCATTGAAGATTGGGTGTTTTTCTTAGGCTAAGTATTATCATCTAATTAGGAAAATCCAAATGCTCCATTTACTTAAATCGGTGCTGTGAAATATGAATGTGAAGGCATGTTTTCATATGGCGTAACTAAACTACTTCCCCCCACACTACTGGTATTTTCCAAGTGGTCATCACAAATAGCAATATGTTTTGCCAAAAACCTACATCAATTTTTGGACATCACTTAAATGCTTTTTAGCATTCACATTGTAAAGAATGAATCCACTGATTATAGTTTAATAATCAGGTTTGTAACCTTGCAATATGCCAGGGCTTGTACCTTTCTTCAATATTTTCATTTTGACCCAAACGGGAAAGAATTTTCTATATATAGAATGGAAAAATAGATCATTAATTTCACTTAGTGAAGGAGGTCAATTTGATCTGTCTGCCACTAATATTTCACTATGCAATATTCCAAAGCAAAACACATATTATTAGCTTTCAAGACATAGTGATGCATGGTTTTAAATGTCAATATTTTCTCAATGTAATTTAGAGGTATTGTCAACTTATGATGATAGCATAAAATGTGTCCAATATAATTTCATCTTCTGCTGTTTCATGTCTAAAAATAGACTTAGATTACAATCCTATAAACACCAACTAATTTTCACTGAACTTAAGGGAACTTGTGAACTGAAATGCATAGGATTGCTCTTTTCATCTGTTTACTGAGAAAATGAAATTGTTGAGAAACTGAAGCTGAAATATTGCTTAATCAAATCAACCATATTTTCAATTTAGAGCACTTCTCAAAAATAGTCTTGTTTATGTTAACCTTTATTATCAGCAATACCTTATTACTTTATTTAAGTCCTCAGTGGCATAAATTCACCTTTAATCTTAAATCTCAGGATCAATCACAGCAAATGGCAAAAGTTTAATCATGCCACCACTCTTAAGAAAAACTTAGGAATGCACACTTATCCCTTTACACTACATGCTTAACTACAATACCAGATAAGCCTTCTGTTTCTTTTAAATATTGATCTGATTTGTGAAAGAGCTAGAAAAAAACATCTTGAATCATGTTGGCTATTTTAAAATAATAAATAAATAGCAATCTTGTGGCTTAACAGATTTTTTTTCCACTTCAAATTTGAAACTTTTTTATCCCTGCACTTTGTGTGCTGGAGCTTATCAATGACTTCTTGGGGTCATGAGTGTTACTGTGAGTACAATTACTTGGACAAAGCGAGAACCAGGTCAGATCACAATGGGATAGTCCCATAAGGCTTCTGCAGGCTACTACCACCAAAGAGTTCTAAGGGAAAGAAAGGAAAGACCATGAACCAAACATCCCAGAAAATTCACTAGCAAATGTGTTATTCATCAAGGAAAATACAAACAAACTTTATTAAAATGCCTTGTAAAAGTACATTTCAAAACAACGCAGAGACATCTTCTGGAATGACCATTTAACACTGAAGCTTATGCCAATTGATTACATTCTTCAAACCTGCACGTTTATGAGTGTGCCAGAATGAAAATAAACAACTGGAATTTGATGTGTATAGTCATGCATCTAATTTGATGATTGATTGTCTAATTTAAATAGCTATTTTAAAACATATCAAGGAAAAGGTTCATAGTAGAGGTCAGTGAAAAAAGAGATTTGGGTGTTAGATACAGTGAGTGTTTAATTCTAAAAAAGGAACAGTAATATCAGTAGGCATTTGAAAGTCTATAACTGTCATTCTGGTTAATTTGCTTTTATTTCCTTGAACAAATGAAAGCATTGATAACCTCAACAATTGAACCCATAATTATTGAAAGTGGGCAAAATTAAGGGAGCCTTTCTTCCCTGTCCTATGTTTAGAAACTGTTGCACTTTCATGACTCACTGTTGTGAAAGTTTTAATCTATCTTTCATGGATAGTCTAGAATTCATATTGGGTTGAGATACTTCATTAATGAATAAAAAGGGTCTCAAATGGATTTTTGTATTGTACTTTGTACATAGATGTTCATTTTTTTTACTCAGTTTAGTTTAAAATTCATTTTGTTGTCATGCATAATCATAAAACACATTTTATTATGCATTTTTTCAGGAGAACATAGTCTATGATCTAAATAATGAACAAATCAGCAAAGTAAAATTAAGCTTGTAATTAAGATAATTACAAATTTATCTTGTAAAACATGCTTTGAACACACACACACACACACACACACACACACACACACACACACAGCTAGAAACTAGATCATAAAATTGTTGGGATGATACAACTCCTTTTTATATTATTCTGATTCAACTGAGCATTAATTTTAATAATTTATTCTGCAAACATGTATACATTCAGAGTTTTATACTTAGAAGTTTTTCAGGAAGGAAACAGAATTAAATTGTTAAGAACAAGGAGAATAAAGTTTAAAATATACACATTTTATGAATCTAATTTGTGGAAGAAAATCCTTTTCAAAGAGTCTTGGCCAAGTTAGTCCATTAATTCTATTGAAGCTTTTGGCCTGTTTTACTACTGGCCTATTGTTTCATAAAAGCCCAGAGTTTATTTTTGCCTACAAATTTTTACAAACAAGGTAGCTCTTCTGAACTCTCAAAAAGAAATATAAACTAGTCTCTATTTCAAAAATAATAATCCTAATATTCATAGACAGCATTTGAAGTGTGTTTCTTTAGAACTGACATGAAGGTCAAAGATACAATTTTATCAGTTTCATTTTGGAGGCTTTTACTTGATCATGACAGCAACTTATTTCTAACACAATTATTGTAATCATATTTCCTATACTGTTTGACTCTAGTGGACCCAGATAACATTACAGTAAAACGCCACCAAAATGGGGTGCAAGTTTCAAAGTTAAAGGTTAAGAGAGCAAGAATTACAAATTCTGGTTCAAGGCTGAATCAAAGTGTATTCCCAATGGAAATTTTTCAGGAGGTTTTATAAACTCTAGCATGTGTGCTCAGTATATATCACGTGAGCTGGATATGGAACAGACTAACAATTGTGATCAAGCAATAAGAAACAGTTTATCCTGTAATTGGTAAATGTAGTAGATATACAATTCTAGTACTTTTATGTTAGAACTGTACAAGTTTTTTGGCTATTGTCTGATTAAAGCAAGGCATATAATTATGTACTCATTGCAGAATAATCAGATTAAATTTACTTAATTTCTAAGAGAAAAAATACGATTTGTTTGTGCATTCTTGAGATATGGAATTTCCAATCTCAGGAGCCTTAGATTAAAAAACCCCTGCCCCTTCTTTCACATTCCCATACTTTTAACTTAGAATCTATCATTTATATAAACACTGGCTTTTAACATGTCTGTTAGTTATGACATGCATTGTATTGGAAGAATAGAAGCATGCTAAAATGTCATTAGCTTATATACTGTATCATGTGAACTCTCATCTCTTACAAGGCTGCCTCTCCTGGTTCTAACAGTGGCCCACATAACCAGAGAAGAAACTAACATATATAACAGACATGATTGGAGAGAAGGTGGAACATTGGTGTTTCTTCCACCTTCTCTAATCCTGTCCAAGACCTTTGCTTTTCTGCTATCACTAGGAGCAGAAAACCAGCAATTGGCAAAAGAGTTATGGGGATGGAAAGGGCAAAGAATGTTTCTCCTGCCCAGCTGTGATGTAAATGCATGAATGCACACTTTCACATTTGCATTAGATATATCATTCCAAACTCCCCTGAATCTAAAAACATTCCTACTCTTTAAGGATAAGTATATATAGGATCCTTGTGGAGTCTGTCTCTGGCACCATTCCCTGCCTTCTACTATTTGGTTCTATATTTAATTATGCTATTTACTTGGAGTTTTTAAGTATTTGGTTTTTTACGTGACAGTCCAGCCTCAGGAGAATGTGACAGAGCAATGAGTTTTGATTTTTTTCTCATACGGAAAGTTCTAGCAACCTCATGCTATTTGTACTGCAGATTGGAAAGCAGCTAAAGAATGGCTATTTTGATTAAGAAAATGGGCACATAGTAAAAAGGATAAAACCCCATCTGCAATGTTCCAATTAAATTCCCAGTCACCTCATACTGAATTAATATTGCAATAATATTGCAATAACTCACATGTTTCTTGCATCTTATCCTTCTAGGTTGTCAAGTTTCCTTGCATATTAGGAAAAGTTTTCAATATTTAAGTTTCTTTTAAAAAATACTAAGATTACAACATAATATTATTGTTAATTTATTAACAAATTATATACATTAAAAAAGAGTCAATTTGTCCAAAGATCATAACAGATATAAAAAATTTCAGTGATTTCTATATCAATTATTTACATATGACTCCAACTATGTGAAGATTTGTTTTCTGCACCTTAGGGCATTATATTTATTCTGTTTAAAAAGGAAATATGCGATGGTTAGCTTGTTGTAACAAATTGCAAGATTAATGAAAGTGTAATATTCACCCTTAGCCTAGTTCAGCAATGCCTATTCCCTCTTTCCACAAAAAAGACAGAGAAGAAAAGACAGGAGGAGGAGGGGGAAGCTGTCTCCTTTTTAAAAATGTATCTTTAAATGCTTTGACAGAGCTAGCTAGAAGTAATAACAGCAACCATAAACAGAATTAGGTCTTACCTGTCCAATTGAAGAATGCTGATGCAGGAAGGACAGACAGACATAATTAGAATTATATCATAAATAAGTTATATGCAAGCAAAAGATTGAAACTGAACTGAGTGGTGGCTTTTGCTGCAATTTGAGCTTCTTAAAGTAAACTGAAAATATTCACTTCCTTGAAAATGCAGTGAAGGTTAAATCTAAAATTTCAAACAAGCAAACAATTGATTCAAGAGCTTCCAGGAGACTTTTGAGTCACTCCTCTGTGTTTGATTCCAAGGTGGTGATGACTGATAAAGTTTAGCTGCTCTAGCAACAACAGTTCAGGTTCTGGGAGAATTCTTCTTCTCCATGGCAACATTAATGAACTTTAAAGCCACAATCTAATTCAGATTCAGTGTGCTTAAGCCTATTGATTTCAATGGGTTTTAAGTAAGCATAATAAAGCATTAAATTGTGGTCTAAATGTAGTGTGCATTTCATAGTAGCTTGAAAATCGGCTGGGGATCATCAATTTCTTTTGCTATAATTATAATGTGAAAATGGATATGACCATAAGGTTGCTATAGGGCAGACTCCTTAAAATTTGCATGGAAGAAGAACTTGATTGGTTGCTGTCTGGCTTTGATGAAATTTTGGAAATAGTTTCTAGCTTCAAAGAATGTTTTTCTTTGAATGATCTTATTTCAGAACATTTTGCCCAATGATTTTGCTTTAGAGTAACTTTATGCAATCAGGAACCCAATTTAGATTGACTATATTGCAACTGGTGATTTCAACCTGATTAATAAAAGCTATGGATCCTATATAATTATATTTAGAAATAGTTCTAATATAATTAGTGAGATGTACCACCCACAATGCATTCTTGCTTACTCTTGTGTATACATAATTAAACAGGAATATGTTCACGTAAATGCAATGAGACTAACATCTGAGTAAACTTTCACAGGAACGTAACACTTGATTTAATCTTCCTTAACTATAGCATGACTAGGACTTCTGTATTCTAAAGCAGAAATGCTATACACATGTATCTGAGAAAAAAAGTGTTATAAGTATGGTACATGGATAAAAAAAATCAAATTTCTTTATCTACATATCCTATTTAGTTTAGTTTAGACATTTGTAAATAAATAATGAAATTGTATTGCCAAATGATCTCCCTCCCTCCC
>JAOYMU010000002.1:29573960-29585762 GCA_025802295.1 Psammodynastes pulverulentus
TCAGTCGTTGTTTCCTGAGAAGTCTCAGGTAGTATAATCTCTGCTGGGCCCTTTTGACCAGGGCTGCAATGTGAGTGTCCCAGGTCAGGTCCTCTTTTATGGTAACACCCAGAAACTTAAAACTGGCCACTTGCTCCCCTTGGTTTCCATTGATAAGCAAGGGCTGGATGTCTGATCTATTCCTTCTATAGTCCATTATAAGCTCCATTGTCATGGAGAAAATCTATCTAAGTGGTTGCTAAGAGTCGACAACAACTCAATGGCACATAATACTCAATATTACAGGAAGGATAGTTTATGTATAAATGATTTGTGTTGATAGATGCCAAATATGAAGGAACGTTTGTAGAGCAATTAAAAGCTGGATTGCAATTTGAACTAGTTTGCTTTATCCTGAGCTTTCTTTACACAGGGATTACCTTGTAATCCTGACTAAAAAGCGCTGCTGATAATAAATACTCTTCTAAGTTTTATAGAAAAATTAAAAATTAAGACAAGTTTAAAAAAACTCATATTAACTGATAATTCTTAACTATAGAATTGCTTCTACCAATGATATGTTTCTTCTTCGAGGTCAGTATATCTCAGAATCTTCCTATGGAGACTTTTTATTACACATTGATTAGCAATGGAGAATCTGATCGTTTTAGCTTGAGAAACTATACAGAGTTTCAATAGCCTGAGTAGATTAATTCAACCTTTAGTGATATGTCATCATACAACTTCAGCCCTTGGTGAAAGTTGCACAGACTTTGTTTACCAACAATTTGTTTTCTGTTTGCACTTAATATAATCTTCCAAACCTCCCAAGAGGAGTCATTACCAACTGCACAACCAGGTGTTGCTGAATTTTAACAGTAGAATGGCCTCGGAATTGGTGGAATTCCAAAGGCAACTCACAGCTGCCGGTGCCTTTTGTCCCCACTTTTATCCTGTTTTCTGTCTGCTACAGCCGGGTCCCATTTCGGAGCAAATGACAGACAGCTCCCAAACTTGACCACCTGGCTCTTAACAAGAGGCAGAACAGAAAGGCCTATGAGGACCCACTCCAGATGGAATGGAAAATTCAATAGCAAGGATCAAGAAAGACACTTGGAGCACTACAAAGCTTTGTGTTTCTTCCCCACCCTTTGCTAGAAGCTGAGCTTGACTAGTAGAGTTTCCACTCTTTCTCCCTCTCAGATCTATCATTGTACTGTATATAAACAACCTACTAGTTAGTTAAAGAGAGCTGTGTCTTCTAAGAAATGTGCACCCACAAAAATGAATAACTTAAAACAAGTTGCTTTTTTTCCCTGATGGCACATTCAGAGTAATACTTTATTTGACAGTAGATAAGGAAAAAGGGTAGAAAGGAGGCACTTTATTTATTATATTCCCAAAAATCTGCTGCTATTTAATTAGTGTGGGAACTGTAGAAACCAGAGATGCTCTCTAATACCATCCTATTTGGACTTAGTTGTTCTGCCCTAGAGACAGAACAACAGCTTATTACTTGACTTCAATACTCACTCCCCCCAAATACAACTATGTGTGGAAAGAAGCCCTCCCAAGAAAACAGAAGATCTTTTCTTGCTCTTAAAATTCCACTGCTCCCAGAATTCCAAGTGGTTTTTGTAACCATTTAAACATCAGGTAAAGGATCTATGAAACATTAGTGACTAGTGACATTTGTTTCTTAAAACTGATTACTTCTAACACCATTTTATATTGGCTCTTCGTCTATGTTATTACACTGAATCACTTTCTAACAGCTGTTTGCCCTCCATCTGGCACATAGCTATTCTTAGTTTCTGCTTCTTGAACCCTCTCTCTCATATTTATTGTTGCACTGATGGACCAGTCTAGAAAATCCCCCTTCATGAAGATGAAGATAAGAATGCCTCAGGCACAGCTCTGTGATTAACCCAGACTACTGGGTCATCATATGACCAACCTCTCCAACAGGTATCTCCTCAGCAGATGTTTCCCCCCCCCATTAGATTGATGTAATATAGGTTGACGAATAAAAACGACACGAGACAGGCTCTGGAAGCCTCTTACTGCTTGCCCTCCCCTTCCATCATGTCATTTGATATCTCTGAAAGAGTTTCAATGTCACTATTCACTTCTACCTATTACTGCAGAAAACAGAACAGCACAGAATATAGAATGATTTTAAACTTTTGCCCATATCTGGTTATTTCTTTTTGAACCCCACAGCAAAATATATAATGTATACAGTGGAGCTATTCTTCCAGTCTCATCCAGATGTGATGGGAGGATAGTGATTCATCCCTTTACACTGCTGTATTTTTCATCTTCAATTGACATCAATATTTAGAAACAAATCATTTTGACTTTAATGGAAGAAACCCCTCAAACAAATTATCACAAGCATGTGGCTTTATGCCCAATTGATACATTGAGATAATTTAGTAGATTAAAGCTAAATGTTTCGGTCCCCATGGGAATCAAGTAATTCTGAAGTTTTTGATGTCAAATTTGGCTTTATATATATTTACAATGCTTTCTCTTTGGCAAAATGAGATATAGGCATATCGTTTGGATGAAAAAGGTATTGTTTGGGAAGAAAAGCATGATATGAAACAGCTTCAATTAATGAAAAACTCTCATAATGCTGAATCATCCCAAAATGCTTGCATAATCAAACTGTTGCATACTTATGTATCACATGCATATTTTGGCCTTATATGGAACTCTCAGCACATCTTCTCCAGAAAGTAGACCTGATGCACACACCTCTTTACACTAGCAGCATCTCATTCACTTAATCCCACTATAATCTGGTAACAAATTCATTGGTAATTTATATGATGATTAGTCACAAACCTTTTGAATGCTGACAGCCAGAACAATCATTTGAGATTACATCTTGAGACAAGACACTAAGGGTATTAAAAGAAAATGTATTTTACTTTAATAAAAACACAGCAATTATACATGCAACTGGAAAACCTATGATATTTATCCACCCATCCATCCTGGACTCAATGGAGCAAATCTGTGAAGTTATTACATACATAGCTTTGCATTTTAAAAAATTATATTAAAGTATAACCTTACTTAAAGTTCTCAAATTGTGGTTTTAATATGTTTAGCAAATTTCCCAATTTTAAAACATAAGTTTCCATTTCAGAATATTGCGCACCCATAGTTATGAAACATATTTTTCAAAAGCAGAGGTAACACATTGGGTACTCTCATTTCTGTTGTCCTACATTGTAACAGTCTAGGGTTAGAACATGAATAAGAATAAATTTAATCCCATACTAGATAATTATGAGAAACACATACAAACCACTCTTTTTCATTTCTACATAATTATATAATTGTTGAACCTAGAATATTTACTCAGGTTTTCCATAGTCTTATTTTTTAATTAGCACAGCAGTCTACTTTCTGTTTGGATATGTTTGACAAAGAGAATTACTGAAACCTGGCTGGGCTGGGGATGTAGCCCTGGTAAAAATCTCCCTGGCTGTATTTTAACAGCAGAAGTGACAACAAGGTTGTGGAGGAGTATTAGCTGGGATTGTTTAGGAGATTCTTGCACTGCCAAGGAGCACTGCCTAGAAGTGATTCTTTTTAAGTGAAATTGGGCTACAAGCAACTCAACTGTTGGTTCACTAGCAGTCTAAGTAACACCCCCCCCCCAAAAAAACCCCACTCTGCATGAGCTTCTGCAGCTTATTTGGGGTGGTGTTGGACTTATATCTCCTGAGTTGGATCTCATGTAGCTTGTGAGTTCATACCTCCTGGGTATTCACAGGATTGTCATCAGTATCAGTGGCATCATCACATATGGACATGATCTTTACTATAGAATGGATGACACATGATCTGAATATGTAGGGCATTAACCTCTGACCTTTGCAGCAGTAGAGTACTTCCTAGTTAAACTGTAGAACATGGAGGCCTGGACCTCTTCAAGGGCAGCTGACCCATTCACATAGTCCACTCCAGGTGTTTACAAATATACATGGTTTTCAAATACTTTAGGAGTTCCCCAATAATTTAGCAGGCAGTACCACCTTAGAACTGCTCAAAATGTGGAATATGGAGGGCACTTGCAGAAATACTCCAGAGCCCATGTCCAGTCATTAATTCTGAATGGCTAGTGGCATATTGAGGAGCAGCTGAAAAGATGTTTAGAAAACGGTGACAGAAAACCAAAAGTGGATGTGAACAAACACAGATAAGAGCTCAGTTTAGTAACAATCTCAAATTTTATCTGGTCTTACTTTATCTGCCAAAACAAATACAGAGATGTCTTAGAAGTTTTGAATCAGTTCCTGAAGGCTGTAAGAATTTGACTGGGACAAAACAGGCTTAAATTAAATCCTTTCAAGATGGTGTGGCAGTTTTGTCAGTAAATATGTGGATAATTCAGTAACTTCAATTCTGATAATTATTTTTGACAGGATCATATTCCCTCTGAAAGGGTTCATTTGTGACTTACAGGTCCTCTGGAGTTGCAACTCCTGCTTTTGCTCAGCACATCGGTTATGATCTCCCTTGATCAGGATGCCTTGGTAACAGTTACTTGCCCTGTTACTTGTGCCTAGATGATCAGAAACATGTGTTCTGTGAGGCTGCCTTTGGAGGTGACTGAGAAGCTATGACTAGAACAAAATGAACTGGCAGGACTGCTGACAGAATTATTCTATCAATGTAGAATAACATTTAGAAACCCATTAACATTTTCTGGCCTTCCAGAGAGGGACTACTTAAGTGACTCTCTTAGTGAGGCTCACGGGGCATCAGGCCCCACCTTATGGAAGACCTTATCTCCAAAAGTACAAGCAGCCACAGCCTTAATTACGAGGAAGTAAGTTAAACTATTACCATTCTAGTAGGATTTTGATCTCTAGTTTTGTTTGGGTAAGCATACCCAAACTGATACTATTTTAATTACTCTGATTTTTATTGTGTACTGCACCATCCAAAGTCCATATAAATTCGGGTGGTTTATAAATATAGGTAAGAAAACAAAACACAATAAAACTGTTTAATCTAGACTATTTGGTGGGCTCTGAAGGGACTTTATGTCATGATGTATATTCACTCCAGATGTACATTTTTTACAGTATTATAGAATTGCTCAGGCAACATAATCTGAAGCCATTACACTGGTTTATGATACAAGCAGCATTCCATGGAAAGCAGCCTTAGCTTATAGAAGTCTTTCTTCCATTTGCTTCACTTAAATCACAATAGGGAGCTTTTTGTCAAGCTGAAGAAAATAACAATTTTCTGCTTGGATGACATGTTAGAAAACTAAAGAAGACATGATGTCTTAATACTCTTTCTCTTCCCTGCTGTGTTCTCAAACCAAGCTTTACACAGCTCAGTTTCCACTATTGAGCTAGGAGAGATTTGATATTAGATGTGCTCTCTGAGCTTGGCTCTTTGTTTGCAGGCATTTCATTACCACTATAGGTAACATCATCAGTGCTGTGAATGTGGGTGTAATCCCTGTTTATGTACAGTAGCTTGCCCTACCAGAATGATGAGTATGATTTTCTTCTTGGCTGTTCCTTGATTAGGGTATTGTCTTCTGCTTGATCATTTGATTCAAAAGAGACAGTAACAAAGCTAAGAAGGAAACAAAAAGATCAGTACACATCCTCTTGAGCAAACAACCCACAGATAAGAATGGATGAGCACCAGACAAACAATCAAGCAGAAAGTAATATCTTAATAAAGGAACTGTTGGTGACCCCTGAGGTTTCTTAGTGTTCCATCCTCTTCCACCTCTACCTCGATTTCCTCCCAAGGTATTAGGTGCTTCCACTTATTAGGTCTTAATTGCACTATAGATGGGATTATAGATGCATATCTGAGTTCTTTCAAGGTGTCAAATATGTGGAACAAATGAAATCCTTGCATAGATGGAAAAAAGTATTAAATTGGCAGCATCTCTCCTTGTTTTTGCATACTGTATATCCTTTAATGGCTAAAATGAATATATGAGTAATTTTCATTTGGAAAAAAAAGGTAAAGTCATATTTGTATGAGTTTGTGTCTATCAACGTAATTTAAATCTTCTCTTCAGTATCAACCTATGCATTTTTCAGAATGAAAAAAAGTGAGGAAAAGAGATAAAACAATGTATTTGAATTTTCATAATTAGATAGATTTTCAATTTTATTTTTTTAAATAAAAGAAATTTGTAGATAATGAAATTGTATTGCCAAATTCTCTCTCTCTCTCTCTCTCTCTCTCTCCCTCCCTCCCTCTCTCCATAAAACATTGCTAAACTGTTGGTGAACTTTAGAAGAAACAGACCATGTGTTGACCTGTGTATAATATGAAACCTTGAAAATATTAGGAGGTTGCAGACTTTGGAACTGTGAACCTCAGCTGGAACTTCCTGCTGACTGGCTGCCCAGGTTTGAAGGTATCAGGTTGAGTTTTGTGCTTTGTCGTGAACTGCATCTCTGATCACAGTTGACAGTCTACTTTGAAAGTATGCAGCATTGATGAAAACTCAATCTGCAACATGACATGATTGCAAGGAAAGTTATTGATTTCAGTGGGAAGGCAATAAAAGAAAGCAGAGTTCCTGCTGCTCTCAACAAATATATATTTCAATAACTATCCTTATCAATTAGTATGTAATAAATAAACATGGCATTTTCATCAGAAAGAATTTTGGAATGAAGTTTCATGACAGCTAGAAGGCTCTTTTTTTCCCCTTCTAAAACAGGATTAAAGATATATTACATTATTTATTCTGATCAAAGAAGGTCAGTGCATATGGAAGTGCACATATTTTCTACTGGGTGGGAATTCTGCAATGGAATAAGCCATAATCAAAAGGAAACCATGCAGAATGTAATACACATATTTTTGAAGAGGCAAATTGGAATAGATACAGGATTAAAGATTTTATAGTCTTTATAGTCAGTTATATCTAGATCCCTCAATGACCTGATGCTATTGTGTCTAATTACAGCATTTCTCTAATCAATCCAAGTTGGCTGCCATCTTATATTTGCAATAAGATTCTATAGTGATATCATTTGAATATTTTGTTCAAGGATTAGTCAAAAATGAACTCATTTCATCTCTGAAGGGTAATCTATCAAATACAGGAAATGGATTTTGTGGGCAGATCATTAATTGTATCATGTATATATGTATAGACACCCAAATAAACATGCATCCATGAAGAGAAATTATAGTTCTATGTGCAACTATTCATATTAATGAAAATAACTTAATGTATTAGCACAGGGAAGTCAAACTTTCAGCCTGCAGACCGGATGCATCATGCACTGGCAATGCCCAACCCTCATTTTAGCAAAGAGGAAAAAAGTCATAATACGTTGCATGATGACAACGTGACACTGCGAGTTTGACACCCTTGTATTACCACAATGATCCATAACCTAAAATAAGTCAAGGTGGTCATATAGAGAAAATGAATTGCAAAACAACTATATGAAGAAAGGATGAATGGATCAAGTTCATCAAGTGACTAAGTGGACCTGATGAGATCCTCAAAATAAGAAATGGCAAGTTGAAGAGGACTTTGAATTTAAACAAAGATGATTTGCAAATTACGAAAGACATGAAAAGGTACATTGAGTGGTGTTGATGTAAATTAGATTTAGATGTATTTTCTTGTCTTTTTCTTAACTCAAATTAAATCATTGAGATACTATTATTCCTTTTCTGTGCTTTGGCTAATGTTGCTTACTCAGAAAAGGAATAATGGTATTAGTTTATATTTATATTTATTTATATCCTTGTTTAGCAGCTGTAACAAGCAACTCAGTTGTTTATAGGTGGTTTATAGGTGAACAAAAATCACATGATCACTTTCTTTTTTATTTTCCTTTAGCTTCCCTTTGCTTTACAGCAGGGGTGTAAAACTTATGGCCCATGGCCAGATGTGTCATGCACTGGCCATGCCCACCCATTTTAGTGAAGGGGAAAAAAGTCACAATATGTCACATGATGAAACATGACACCGTGAGTTTGATACCCCTGCTTTAAAGCATCAGAATGATACGATTCCAAACAATCAGGTGAGCCTAAATAACAGGGAAGATTTCTGGACTTACAAGGAAGCCAGTAAAAGGGCAAAACTCATAGCCTTTCCCCCCCCAACTCTCCACCATTGGAATGCTCACCCCAACACTCAGATAATTAGAAAGAAAAGAAAAGATGTTTGTATTTACATTCATTGGAGAACAGATTACAAAAGAGTAAGCATGCATACAATTACACATAGAAGGAATGTGCTAGTGAAGGCAAATAAAAGCATTTAATGTGAAACTGATTAGAGTCTTGTCAATTTCAGGCAGCAGCTGCACGTTGCCCAAGCATTCTAATCAACTAATTAAAGTCAGGAAGCTGAACTTGTTAACTTGCAATTATCACTTCGAGGGAAGTGATGTGCTGCAGAGAAAAGCAATTTAGGAAGCGATAGCTTGTTTTTAAGCAATCTCACAGCCCTGCAAGGGGAAAAATGGTACAGCATAACATGTACTAGCCAACTATAATGGCAAACATGTGACAAAGACAGATATTGTGAAAATCATAACTGTGGGTATTGGTTACAAAGTTACTTTTTTCATCACTGCTGTCCCAAAGGTGCTTTTCAAAAGGCTGCTGGACTTCTTTGTTTTTTCTTGAATATGTTTCACTTCTCATCAAAGAAGCATCTTCAGTTCAGCTGAAGAAACTTCTTGGATAAGAAGTGAAATGTCTTCAAGAAAAAACAAAGAAGTCCAGCTGCCTTTTGAAAAGCACCTTTGGGACAACCATGACCTGGATGACTGAGAATCTCCATAGATATTACTGTTGTGATTGTGAATTGATTCTGTCAAGACAGTTACTAAATGAGGACTACTTATATTAATTTATTTTATTTGTATAACCACCCATGTCACTTTTTCATGACTTGAGATGCCTTACAATAAAATAAATAAAACAAACAATATCACTAAAGTAAAATGAATTAAAACACATAACAGCCACGCACTGTCCAATCAACAGGAGATGAGCTCTATCCTGAATCCCATGTTCACGTTTTCAAGGCTATATGGGAGGCCAACAGGGATTAGGCCAATGTTATTTTCAAGGAGGTGGGAGGATAATGTTCCAAAGGACAAGCACTACTGCAGAAAAAGCCAACAGGAGTGGGAGCCATCAGCTAGATCTCTCCCTTCCCTCCATCAACACTAACTGGAACTGACCCTGGAAGAAGAAGAAAAACCAACCTAGCACTGTGATGCTATGTCCCAACTCCCTGACCCAGGCAAGAAGAAAATTATGATTAATAGTACTGAAAATTGCTAAAACATTTTAAAAGAAGAGCAAGAATGGATACACTATTCTTATCTGCTCCTGCCAAGGTAATCAAGAATGTAGTTAATGCCATCTTGATCCTATATACAGGTGTGACTCTTGACTGAAAGAAGTTCAGATAATCTGCTTCTTCAAGAACAAGCAGCAATGCAACCAACTTCACTAAGAAGAGAAAATTGTAAATTGGATGAAATTTGTCCATAATGGTGGGGGTTTAAACATGGCATCTTGAAGAGGAGGATAGACCACCATTTTCTTAAGAGATGGCAGACCCCTTCACCACAAAGAAAAATTAACCACCACCAGAACCCAATCACGCGTTCCATCCCAGAAGGTCTTGATCAGCCAGAAGGGATGTGTATCTAAGTGGCTACATTAAAGCCTGAAGACTGTTTGTTATAATTATGTTTTTTAGAAGAACTGTGTCAAATATACTGTATATGGAAACAGAAACTTTTTCTCTTTGCCTGAATAAATAATCTGTGACTCGTTTGCAGCTCCATACTAGATGTAGATGACTAGATATGTCTTTTGAGAAGTGTAGCATGAATTGATTAGGATATTCTTTTAAAAAAGCATGTCTTTTTAAAGGAAGGAAAAAGAAACAATAACTCTGAGGACTTCTTTATTTTTCATAGTGTATTTAACTATTTAAAGGGGGGAGTCCTACATAGAACAAACAGTGGACTTATGACTTGTTTAGTCTTATGACAGAATCGGACTTCCAAATATTTGAAAACTGAACAAGAAGATAGGTCTACATTTCAGAAGATAACACGTGACTGATAAAAATCCTTCCTATCTTGGTATTTAGTTAGGATTGGCTATTTTGGAATAACTGCTCTTGTACAGCTGTAGAACACATCATATGAATGTTAGATTTAAAGAAAAATGCTCCTCTCTTGTCTAATTCCTGTTTCACTTGCACAAAAAATATCTATAATGTTTTTGATAATGGATCATTTAAAAGTTTATGCAAAGTATCCTAAGGAATTATTGCCATTCTTTCCTGATGAGCAATATCCTATCTGGAAAACACAGTAAAAAATGAAAACACTTCCCAGTATATCCATTAGATTTCATGGAATTATGGGACAGAAGGTATTCTATCTAGGGATGGGGTTGAATTCCTGATATTTCCATGTTGACTTGAAAATATTATTTTGTGTCCTGATACTAAAATGGAGAAGGAGTGAGAAAGAAGCTGAGGACCGATTCATTCATCCTTCATTGCTTCGTGCACTCATTCATCCTGTAATCTACAAAGTTTGACTGGCTGAACAAATTCTTTCTTATTCCTGTACTCTCTTGTGTAAGAAATAATTTACACTTAAGTGAAGCAAAGCAGAGGCCCTATTGCCAGTATGTTCTTCACTACTTACAGGATGATAGATTTCAGGCACCATCAATATGCCACTGCTGATCCATTGTTGGTTGACAGCTGATAGAATTGTCTATAGAGCCTGTACTTGTAGTATAAATCACCACAGTGGATGGCTATTAGTGTATATAGGGTGCCCTTCATCTGTTTGGTGAACAATGAAAGTGATGATTCAATCCAGTCTTAATTACTAATGAACACTGAAATTTGTATATACAAAAAAATTATTAAACACCATAATAAATTGAGTATCTAAATTTTGGCAACCACCTATTTGCAATGCTTTCTGTTTTAGAGATGCTTTTTAAAATGGTGCAAAATATTCAGTTCAAAATAGCATGGCACAAAAACTAACTGACTTGCTTTGTCTACTGTATAACACCAGTGCCTCTTTTTCTACTGCCAATCTCTTTATGACCCAAAGTATAAAGCTCAAAAGGGTTGGGATTAAATTACTTGCCTTCCATATTTACCTGCCCAGATTGAAATATCTTTTTCAGAGTCTATTCCTATAGTGCCTTTTCCAAATGAATTTCAACAGAGGGCAAACATAAAAATAGCCTTTTGGTCAAAGCATCTAAAATATGAAATGACTTTTGCAAATTGTCTAATCATTGTGGTCCTTTTGATGTCAGGTAAAGAAGAATTTTCATGGTAAAATCATTTTAGGAATGTTAAAAACACAAGTATATTCTGCTATGGATATTATTTTATGATGATGGTTTCATTTCTCAGACTACTTTGCACTAATGTGCAGATAGAGTTCATCTGTTTCCTAGGTCAGTTCAAGGTTTTACATGGTGTAATCTAGTATTGCAAATAAAAATATATAATAAAGCTAGGAAACACTTTCACATAAATGCATAATACAGGTGGTCCTCCTGTTTGATTCCTCCTTTTCTTCAATATGGTTTAACAAGGCAAAAAATGTGACTTGCTTTTCTTTATGTACCTATAAAATGTGGATGGTTCAGATGAATGAGGATTTCATTCAGTTTGTCTTTAATAAGAAAATATTTTACCTGGAGCTTTTCCTAATTTTATCTTTTGTATTACTCCACTGATCTCTTCCTGCGTTATTTCTTCTTCCATCAAAT
>JAOYMU010000002.1:29630761-29642102 GCA_025802295.1 Psammodynastes pulverulentus
CTGGATCCAGCCTCGTGTGACCTCCCAGGATGCCAGTACAAGCCAGGAGGGACACGGATCCAATAAACATGTGGTGGTCCTCAGCCTCCTCAGCAACCTGTCCATATCCTCGGTAGCAACAAAGTCAAACTCCGCTGATCTCTGGCTCAAAAAAAGCCCTGATTATGGCACTTGGCTTTCCCCATAAAATTCTATGCTTTCATTTACAAGAGATAAAAGATACACACCCACACTTGTATATTGTATAGAACATACAAAACTGATATATTCAGCCCTGTGGTCAATATCTGTTATAAAAGCATTAAGGTTGGAATAAGGTCATTCGATGCAAGAAGACAGAAACTTATTTCAACATTACAACATTCATGCTATGTGCAAAACGAATATGTGATATGAAGGGAAAACAAAGTTAAAATATGGGAAATGAAGAGCCAACACATGCCCCAGGAAGAGCCAGTAACAAAGTTGACCATCTCTTCATTATGATTGCAAGTGCAATTCTTTATCCATGAGCATCCCTGAGTCTGTCTTCCTTATTATTTAATATACAATGGTTAGCAAATAAAATATGATTAAATAAGTCAGCTGGGTTTGTTCTTTAGTTAATTTTAGGATATTAAACTAAAACAAGACTCAAAGAGTGATGATAATAAAAAGATAATGCAGAAATGCACTAAGCATGTTCACCAGCTGTTTAAGTTCACATTAAAAAAAGTTTTTAAAATGTTACTTTACTTTAAAATTGCTTATTAAATTCTTAATATCTGCCCATCTTTTTGAAGTCGCCAAGGTTCTCTTCCCATTGAACAGCAAATGGTGTCAAGAAAATGAAAAAAAAGATCAGTATGCATTTTGTTAAAGTATGTTTATTTAATTATTTTAGCCAAACAAACCTTGCAACAATTCAGTAGAAAACTCTTAACAATGACAATGTGTCATCTACCGACACATAATTTTTTACATAGTCCATATGACACCATAGTAGTTTACACCATTTCTCCCCTTTCTTCATTTATTGGAAAAATCAAAGCACAATTGTACATTTCTTTACACTTAAAGGATAGAGTTCATTTCTTAATGTTTTAGAAATAAATTGAATAAAAGAACTGCTCACTGAATTCATATCTCTATGCCTGAAATAGGTTTAGAAAATAATGTTTTTGAAAGTTAAAGGAAAAATGTGCCCATTTAAAAAGGAGCAAGAGATTCTTTGGAGAGAAAAAGGATGTACCAGCTGTTCCCAGCTGTTAACAAGGACTTTTCTAGTCATGTCAAAGCTTAGTTACATTAGAAATAAATGCTTCCTGAGATACCATTCTGTTTATTACCCTCCATATGAATACTAGAATGATTTCAGATTTTTCCAAAGATTTGGAGTAGTATCTAAACATGATGAACAAATATTCTTATCATTGACTTTTATGTATCTATCATATTTGTATGTTTAATTTAGGCTTGGAAAATATGTGAGGACTTGAGCATTTAATCATGGTTTGTTAAATCTCCCATAATTAACAGTGTGTGTGTGTGTGTGTGTGTGTGTGTGTGTGTGTGTGTTTACAAATATGTCATCATCATCATCATCATCATCATCATCATCATCATCATCATCATCATATCATCATCATCATTTTAGCCATTGTCTATCTACTGCAGAATGAAGGTCTCTTCCGCATGTTTCCATCCTATACGGTCCTGAGCTTTCTTCTGCCAATTGGATCCGCAATACTTGCTGATGTCCTCAATCCATCTTGTTTTAGGTCTTTTTTGTGGATGCTTTTTATCAAGTGGGATCCATTCTATGACTGCCTTGTCCACCTGCCATCAGTTCTTCTTGCTTTATGACCAGCCCATTTCCATTCCAATTCTTTTAGTTTCTTGATATTGTATACTTTTGTTTGTTTCTAATCCATGTGCAGCTCTTTCTATCTTGCCTTATAATGCCAAGCAGGTATCTTTCCATGGCTCTTTGTGCCACTTGTAGCTTTTGTATAGATTGTGAGGTCAGTGTCCATGTTCTACCAGCATGTTAGGACAGGTAGCACACTGATCAAAAACTTTTTCTCTTCAGGTATAGGGGAGGTTGTTCTTGAAAATTATGCTTAGTTTGAATGTCTGCCAACCACATTTAACATGCCATTCCATTTCCTTTATTTTATCATTTTCCATTGAGATCCATTGGCCAAGGTATATGTAGTGGTCTACTACGTCTAGTTCTTCTCCATATGTATATCTATATATCTTTAGTGAATTTGTTAACCCTAACCTGGATCTTTTTCAAATTTAATATGTGTGTGTGTGTGTGTGTGTGTGTGTGTGTGGTGTGTGTGTGAAAAGGAGCCAGGTTATGTTTAATAAATTAATTGTGGGTGATTTGACAAACCAAACTTGACCTGTAGCTTGCTTCATTTCCTTGATTGTCAGCAAGAGATTTAAGAAACAAATGGATCATTTAAACAATATGAGTGTATTTTTATGTTGCTATTATTATGTTAGTTCATGTTATATTATGATATCATGAATTTATTAAGAAAATAAAGTACATTGCTACAAATAATACAATTGACTAAAATGAAAGATGAAATAACAACCAATTTATAAGATTAATTCTGAATAACTCACCAATATACAAAACAGAATGGGAAAGGATTTGTAGATGGATAGGAAAAGATTCTAATCATACAGAACATCTACTTTTATATGGGGAAACATTATGCAGCATGTATCTCTGTATGCTCATAGGAACTCTTCACTCAGCAGCGAATAATTGACAGCATCCATCTTGCAAGGCTTCGAACCAGTTGTTACTCTTCGAAGGGTTTAAATGCTCCTTGACTAAAAGGCTCTAAAAGAGCAAATCAAATAATAAGTAGCCTGAAACAACAACAACAACAGCTAAAATCAAATTCTTCTATTTAGGGTTCTAGCCAGACAGACATTTCCTTTTCCACATCTTACATTCCATTCTCCTTACGCCCACTCATTCTCTCTCCAGTCATTAATCTGTACTCTGTGAATATCTTCAGGTCTCATTTACTGCTGCTACTCCCCTGGTATTTTTAGGTTTCTCTGAGATGGTTGTTAGATCTTTTTTATGCATGAGTACCAGCTGGATTATTAAAAACAACAACACACACATTTTTAGCCTATATATCTGAGGTAAAGGAATTATGCTGTGTAATTTGGGTAGAATAACTCAATCCACAGGGAAAGGAAAAGAAACCTTGTAAAAATAGTGTTCTAGTTTCTAAAATGATGTAAAAATACAGTGTAAGCCTAATTTACATGCTTATCTAATTTAATTTATATAGACATGATCATTTTTAAAGGAAATTTACAAAATTAAAAAAAAATTTAAACAGGATAATTGGCACGTTACATAATTTACATCAAACTCAGAATCAAAAGTATTTTTGAAATGCTTTGAATAATTAGAAATGATGTTTAAAATTAACCATGGAATTGACAAAGAAGAAGAATATTGTTGGCGGCATCTGTGTGTGCAGGTGTGGCTAACTATCCAGTTATCTGAAAGAAGCTGCAAGATATTACAAGCACAGGGAGTTACCAGCCTTGGGATGCTGATAAGTACTAATAATCTGTGTCAGAGAAAAGCTTTTCTCCCACTGGAGCAGTGTTTCTCAACTTTCACATCTTTAAGATGTGTGGATTTCAACTCCCAGAATTCCCAGCCAGCTGAGGAATTCTGGGAATTCAAGTCCACATATCTTAAAGCTGTAAGAGCTTGGGAAATACTGCACCAGAGAACCAAACATAGAATTGTGCTCAAAGGGTTATCATTAGCACCTGCATAAGTTCTGTACAAAAGAAGCAAACCCATAATGTGCCTAATGAAAAAGAATACAGCCATTATCAGCTTGTCCTGAGATGGTACAAAATGCATAAAATTTGTGTACAGGTTTCATCCAGAAATATAGTTGAAGACCCACAGGAAACATAACCATCCAAGTAATACACAAGGATGTTCCAGAGAGGCACTGTTTCTCAAATTGGGAACTTTAAGATATGTGAACTTTAACTGCCAGAATTCTCCAGCCATTCTGGTTGGGGAATTCTGGGAGTTTATGCTTCTTAAGTTTCCCAAGGATGAGAAACACTGACATAGGAGCTCTCATTTTAGATAACTTATGCTCAGCAGCCAGAGTTGTTTATGGCTTCTATGAAAGACAGAAAAGAAGTACAGTATTGCTAAACGTTGGTAAATATTATTCTTTGCTATTTCAATTACTGTAATTCTTAACCAATACTTGGATATGCACATAAATAAGGCTACTCAAAGGAATGTCCAAATTCATATTTGATATGGAAAAATAAAGTCAAGGAAAACAATGCTATAAAGAAAACAAATTAATTGAAGGTACCCAGGATCAAATGGTAACTTTAGTATGAGGGCATTCACAGTATTCCCTTCGCCATTACATTTGTCAGGAATAAGAGATGGAAGAAAGAAGTCCAGATGTATGCTAGCTGTAATGTCACCATCCCCATGACTGTTAGCTTCAATTCCAGATAGTTGCTCATTTGGAAGAAGCTCTGAAAGAGGTACAGATATCTAGACTCTAAGCCAATTATAGGTCCAGATTCAAATTGAAAACTAATAAAGAATATATTAACCAGTGCAATTTATCCATAATGTTAGCAAACACAATTGTATGCAAAGTCAGAGAAACATTACAATATGTACATCTAATGACAGAAAAGGGCAAGAATCTACTTGGGTACTGCTGTTTGCCATTGTATTTCCTGATTGTCTGTTATATTCAAATGCAAGTATATAATATATCTGCTGCTCTCAGTTACCACAGTGTGTCCAATAAACCAGCAACTAATCTTCATTTGATTCCAAGATGATTGCTTAAGATTCAAAAATCCTGGATAGTCACAGACAGGGCAATGAACTTTGTAAAACTCAAATGCAATGCACAAAAGGTAAGCTAAGCTCTGTTACATAAGAAATGCCAGAAAATCCTTCTGAGTCTTACCAGTTCAGCTTAGGTTGGAATTTGTACAAGTAATTTTATCTAAAGGAAAAACATATGACAGCAAATTGAGCAGCACAGAATGAAAATGATTAAAGCTGAAGCTAGAGGCAAACTTACCTTTAAAGGATCAGCCATGGATCCTTATATCTTTGAAGGATTGGCTCTCAAGATATCTTAGATATCTTATACTAAAATAAATCAAAGTATTGGTTAATTTATCCAGATCTGTTCCCACCCCCTCCAGCATTCCTGTGGCATGATCCCAAAACTATCGCAGCAGCACACACATTTTGTGTTAGCTGTGACTATTGGTTCAAAGAAGTCTGCCACTTGAAGGAGGAAAAAATAATGAAGGGGAGGCATCAATATTTTATGCCAGAAATTGTTGCAGATAACCCCTCTAAATGTCTCTGCTGCATGAAACCAAAGGACCACTGTTGAATTTAGCACAGCCAATTATGAAATGATTCATACCAAATTTCTCCACAGTATGTCATCTAAATTAAGCAAATATAGATGGAACTACATTATTGGCAGGAAAAGCAGCAGTTATCCATGGATTCAATATGCGTGGTTAATGCAAAATAGCTGCATTTACTGGATATATTATGATGATACGAATTTGGTATGGCAAGCAATGTCCATGTATGCGGTAGGTTAAGAACTGTGGAAAAGAATTATATTTCAAGTTGTTTCATTTGCTATCACTAGAAAAATGCAGGTTTCATATTTGCAAGTATAGATGAGCCATGCCTGTTCTGTATTTCTGACAATTGTTTGTTACTAATTTGTCACATGGATGCATTTTTTAACATAGTGAGTTAATGTGATTACCATATAACAACAGTACAAATACTGAATTTGGGACATGCTGAATTCTGAATTCCTTATCCAATCTTCCAACCCATACTACTTAACAAAACACAGTATACACAATTCTCAAGTAACCATGAAGGCAGGTTTCAACTTTAATCACTGTTAGTAAAACATTAGCTGAATTAGCTGCATGGAAAGGAGCAACATTGATCCTCAATCCCACCAGCCAACCATATCATTAAATTAAGCTAATCTAAATAACAGCCTGGTTCAGCAACTGGAGCCAGTTGAAATAGGATTTACTGAATTAGCTTATGAAAATAAAAACAAATGTTAAGCAAACTTATTAATTAAAATATCATTTAGCATGTCTTTAACCAACTACAGTTTGGATAACAATTTTAAAAGAAAAATCTTTAAACAAAACTCATGAAATAATTCTTTTTATTATATGAACTACCTTCAAGTTTCTATGTATCTGGGTCTTCGCTGAGCTACAATGAGCCACTTGGTGAAAAACTATTTCGAATGAATCATTCTTCTTATCCCACAATAGGATAGGGCAATTTGCAATTGGCTTATGATATATTCAAATCAGTGGGGTGAATTGTACTGCTTGTTTGTTCCCTGTATGTAATTTGAAGGGAGAAAAGCCTAAAGATTCAAACCTCCAAAACAAACGATTTGAGGATAGCATGGGAACTGCAGAATGTCTGTTGCTGGACCATATTATAGGCTTCAGGTTATCAACCTCTGAGCTAGACAGATATCTGGTATCAAGTTTTCCAGCTCAGTTTCCTATTACTACTTATTTGTTTGTTTATTTATTTTGTCAAACATACATTTGATATTATATATAAGAATAAACATAATTATGAATATATGAAATGAATACAAATAAGAAGGAACATTAGGACGGAATGGTAGGCATGTTGGTGCACTTATGCATGACCCTTACAGACCTCTTAAGAAAGAGGCGAGGTCAATAGTATACAGTCTAATCCTGTCTACTTATTTTTACTTAGACTGTCTACTTACTTTTTACTGTTTTCTGTCACAGACCTCAGATATTCCATACGTGTTGCTGCATTTGTCCTGAGGTGTAAAGTAGATAACGATATGTTCTAATGCATTCACACCAAGTCATATAGATCCTTCATCAGAACATTGAACAGTTTGGTGCTTTGGAGAAATCCACCGGCTTCTTTCATGCTGTTGGATTTGTCACAACAGAAAAGTAGAAGCAGAGCCATAGAGGCTTATTCTGAATGAGTCTCTTGCAATGAAATATTATGAGTAAGATCCATCACAGAGCAACTATGTATGAATAATTGTTTTGCAATCTATTGACAGGATTGCCCAATGGAAATATGTGGCCTACAAATAGGTAAACCTCAGATTTCATTTTGAGGAGGGACCCTCAGAATATTGATGGGCAAGATTGCCCCAAAAGTTGCAGCTTTTTCAATAACAAACATTGAGGAAGGAGAGATGAAAACAAGTCCTCTGTCTTAGGCTGAATAAGCAAGTATCGTTTCAACAAATATCACATATGGAGACCAAGAAAAACTTGAGGTTGGGGAAGAGAAAGGTTAAATTACTTAAAGCATGGGTGCTTATAGGTTTCAAATCCTCTAAATGATCTAGAAATATTCTTGGTTTCTAAGAACACTTGGAGAACTTGAAACCAATATTTTTTGCAATGACTCTCCATATTACCTCAGATTAATTTTGAGTTATCAGCTGAAAGCTCAAAGTTATGAGCAGGCCATATATTTTTTAAAAATGAAACTAATGTAAATCAAGAAGTATTTTTTAATCAATTACAAAATGCAGCTATTGGGATGCCAATTGAAATGGCTGTTGACCAGTAAATCATCTGGACTTAGTTTGTTGTATTATTTGGCACAGGAATGTTTGGCAAATAGTTTATCCATGTTAACCCCAATTGTTCATTCTATCGATTCCATTGCCATGCATGCAGATTTGTATCAGAAAAATATTTATTACACAAATTGAATTTTGTGTGCAACCTTAGAGAATAATGTTGCAATATGGGAACCTCTTGTCCTGCACCAGCTATTACCTCCCAGTATTAGGCTGTCAGTCTTCAGTGGGCTGTTTTAACTTTTCAATTTATGGTTTATTTTCCTAAAAACCTGAGGTTTAACAAAGTGACTTGAGCCTGGATGGTTTTATTTTGACTATGTCAGCATTAGCGCTCAACATCTGAGTACTGGAAAAAGATGGAATAGTATTTTTTTTTCAAACATTTTTCAAAAACTGCTTAGATTATAACTAAGATCACTGACCTGTGTATTACCATCCAGTTAATGAGCTAAGATTATAGAGTAAAAGAATTCCTTGAAAAGTAAAGGATTCCTGCAATGTTTAAATTCATAGTTCTGCTCTCCTTATAAGACTGAGAAATATTCTAGTATATATTTTATAAATCAGCTGACAATACAGACTGGGCCACAGTATATATTTTATGTATCAATACAGACAACCGAGTAAGTCATCATAATAAAACAATTTCTTTCTTTGTTGGAAGTGAACCAATAAACTTACATCATCTTAAAACTGTTAACTCAACATTAACTCAGTTTGGCTAGATGAAGTTGTTCAATATCTCAGATCATAAAAAATCAAATTCTTGCTAATGGAAAACAATAATAAGTGTAATGGCACTATCATCTGAATTTAATCAGAGTTATAATGTGCACAATAGAAATAAATAAACATAACTCCTTTGAAATTTAAATTCTGATCGATTTCCAAACAAGATCACTTCCATATTAAGCACATCTCTCTTTAGGTCTACCGAATATCTCAAATAACAAAATATTTTATGCATTGAAAACATTTGACATTCATTCATAAATTCTGGGCAATGGTAATTAAATATTAAATAAAAATATAAAACGCAAAAGAGCAGCTGAACTGCAAGAATGGAAAAGCTGTAACTTTCTTTCTCTGAAGTATTGAATCCTAAAAGATTGCATTTCATAACACTGAAGGCTAAATGGTATTTTTCTCATTTGCAGTAAACAGGTGTCATAGGATGCTACTGATCTTTATAATAATTCTCTATTTTGAATTTAGAATTCTCATGGGAAAACAGGAAGAGGGTTTGAAAAAACCAGATAGTTTATTATAAACTAGTGAAGACGAAGGACAGCTTCTACATAGATCTCTATATGTAGATATTGTATGGTTTAATTCTGACCTTCTTTTCCCCACTTTTTGTGATGGACTGCTTGCAATCTGTTTCTTACATTGACCAAGCTTCAGCACCTGGTCTGAGTTTACAAATCAGTTTATCTGGACCTAAGCTACTTGTTTTTGGTCTTGCCAGGTTCAAGCCTCCCACAGCTTCAGATTTTATTTTACTTTAGCTCCTGACACTGTAAAAACAAAAAACAAAAGTTGAAGAATTCAGCTCTCCAGTAATGTCACCTTATCATTAGTAAACTTCCTGCTACCATCAGAGGTCATTAAAAATATGTCACCATCAACTAAAAATTCTCTCCCTGTTTGAACAGAAGATCTTTACTAACTTCCAGAAGGTTGTCTGTAATGAAATGAGATAGGCTTCTGTTAGAAAGTATGTGCTAAATCTTGTCACTATAAATCAATACATTCTTCCAATAATATTGTTGGGACCTAAAATTTCTTATTGTCGGCTGGTTTAATTCTTGTAGAAACAAATTGGGTGCTGATGTTGTACTCAATAATTGTGACGTGTCTAAATATCCAATTAGGAGGTTATGTGTGTGCAGAGTTGATGAAATGCTATGAGTTATTATTAAATATAATCACACGTATTAAGCAGATATTCAGAATATGAAAACTGAAGATGACGTTGACCTTAAAACGTATGCTGTCACAAAATTAAGCAATTTTTTAAATGCAATCAATCTTGCCATGTACTCGGCAATATCTTGAAAGATGACCCATGAATATATATATATATTGCCACAACTTGACAACTATAAAAAGATACTCTGCATTAATCTCTACCAGATCTCTGGAAGTATTTTCAAACTTAGATGAAACACTCTCTAATCAAAATTGACTTTGAGGGAAATGAAATGCATAAAGAAATGACAAGCTAGCAGAAAGCTAACCACTCACGTGCCCCAGAGGCTGCTTCAAAAGTTCACAGCCAAACCAAGACCTGGGAGTTAACCCTAAATGTCTCTCCTGAAGAGATGTGACCCATGGTATGACATTTAAATGACATGGTCAAACTACTGGGAACAGAATGAACACTTTCATACTGTAGATCAAATCCTCACAATGCTTTTCTATTCCCATGGCACTTAACAAAAATTTCATAACTTTCATTTTTACTGGTTTGATGCTTGAATTAAAAAGTAAATTCTCTCTTTCCAAATCTTTTTAGGATGCCTTAACCTACTAATAAAGCTTGCTTCAAAAAAAAATGAAGACAAAACCACACAAAGTTGTTAAATGATATGCAGGTGCTCTGTGTACATTCTTCGATATGATATGAGGCAGACAGACATACTGCAAAGCTAGAAAGCTATGGTAGTATGTCCTGGAGTACTGATGAAGGCCCAGGCTTGAATACTCATCAACCTCAATTCTACTTTACATTTTTGTTTACTTTTGTACAGATATCAGAGTACAAAATGGAAGAGTACAAAATGGATAATCAAAAGTGAAGGGCACATATGTATAAAATTTGACGTGTTTCAGCTATATCTGTCACTGTGTGCGGTAGGGTGAGGGGCAATCTGATTCCAGATTTGCATTTTGCAATTTGATATGTATACCCCAGCACAAAATACACAATCCCACCCATCCAGTGCAAAGGGCACACATGTATAAAATTGAATGCATGTTCCTTTAAAATTTTCAGAACTTGGGGGCCAATCATTTATAGAGCACCACCTCATATTTAAATATGAAACTCGAATTTTTACCAAAATGCCTCTTTACTCTTAAAGGGAATCATTGTGTATATTACTCAGATATTCACTATAATATGCACAATATTTATTCTGGAAATATTTATAGCACAAGACCTGTTCTGTACAATGGAATGTACTATTCCTTGAAACAGAACCTGGATTTTTGTTTTCAGAGATCCCAAATTAAGAACAGTCTAGGCCATAATCATGCCATGGTTTTTTATAAGAAAATACACAATTATAATGAACTACTTTAAAATATTACTTAAAGAAGTGTCATAGACCATTTTGTCTGTATTTATTTCAGGATTTAATCAAGAGTCTCTATAAAACTAATCACTATTCATTGTCCCTGTATTCACCAGGTCATGGATTGGCTGTGGCCTTTAATATATTGTATTATAATTGACAGAACTGGAGGACATCAGTTGAGAAGAGGCTGTCTTAAGTTTAATTGTTTGTTTCAGTTGATAAACAAGGCTAATGTTTGTCAACCTAAGTATTATAGGGAGACAATGAGCTAGAAATCAATTTTTGTAACAGAAAAAAAAGCAATAAATGTATTTTTTTTAACTTGGAAAC
>JAOYMU010000002.1:29712463-29738664 GCA_025802295.1 Psammodynastes pulverulentus
GTGGTTGAAGCTGAAGTAGTCATTGATGGGTAGGACATTGCAGTAGATAATTTTATGTACTACGCTTAGGTCAGACCAAAGACGGCACAGTTCTAAGCTGTCTAAGCCCAAAATTTCAAGTCTGGTGGTATAAGGAATTTTATTTTGAATAGTAGAGTGGAGAACTCTTCTTGTGAAATATCTCTGAACTCTCTCAATTATATTAATATCCGATATGCAGTGTGGGTTCCAGACAGAGGAGGTGCACTTTTTTCAAGGATTGGTCTAGCAAATTGACTCTTGATATTTTATGAATGAGGTATTTGGGGGCATTCTGGACTCCTGCATATTTAGACAACATTTTGATTTCTTTTTAGGCATAGGAATTGGCCTTAAGGAACTGAAATAAGAGCTATTACCAATGCAATGTCAGTTATAGGGAGCCTGAGACAAGAATATGTGTATAAATGTCTTAGGTCCCTCCCTAGTTCATACAAAGATGGAGGGAGGGAGGCAGGAAACATGTTAAGTCTTGTAAGCTTTTGTTACTATTACTTTACAGTAAAAGTAGTATTGATTTATGTGGCACTGACTTCCAAACTTGATTTACATTGAAGGGCTGACACAGTGAGCCAATTACCCACATGTTTCAGGAATGTTTGGAAAAAACTATGAAAATATGACCGATATGCTATTTTTTTTTTTAAAGCACTTTTGCTCTTCCAGTTATTTAGGCCAAAGGATTTCTTAAGAAGGGATTAAGACAGACTCTGCTGAAGTAAATTCCATCTTATGTTGATGCTCTTCAAGAAATGTCAAAGAGGGACAGCATTTTTGCATAATTTTTAAAAAACTTTCTCGTGTTTTGTACTGGAGTTTGCAGGACTGCATGAGACGTTTCAACTTACCAAGAAAGGGGCTTTGTTTAAGTAAACTTTTGAAACTTAAGAAACATTCCAGAATTTGAAACATTGTCCTTTGCACAATGAATTATCGTTTCACTGTGCAAACTGATGGCTTGGACTTTGCATTGAGTGCTGTTTTCCCTACTATTGTTGCCTTGTGCTTTTAATTTCAGTTGCTTTTACCTGCTGAATGGAAGTGTTTTTAATAAGATGTTTTGAATAAGGTAGCATTGCACTTTGATTTCCAATTTGCAAACATTTTTGGAAGGTTCAGTATACATACCCCATTCAATTCCAGACCGATTGTAAGAACCCAGAATAGCATGTTTTTGTGGGTTTATTAAATAGAATACTAGCATGGAATACTCTCTCCTGCTCGAGCAGAGGATTGGGCTAGATGACCTCCAAGGTCCCTTTCAATTCTGTTATTCTATAAACTAAGTTAGATCTCTGGGAATTCTCTCTCTCTCTCTGTGTGTGTGTGTGTGTGTGTGTGTACATTCACGGTGCACTTAATTTATAAAAGCTTCTCCAGTGTATAGTTTGTTATCTTTCTTGCTATTTTTTCACTAGGCTTTTCATCTTAGGAAACATTTTTGAAATCATGGAACTATATGACAGTTTTTGATAACAATTTAATTACTAATTTAGATAGCCCCTTTGTTTTGTGGGAAGAAATATTAATCTGGTTCAGTTCCAATTCGGGAGGAAGGCACTGGAAATGAAATGGAGGTTGAAGGCTGATTGCAAAAATAAAATCAATAAAATCCATTTATTGATGAAGCAGAACCACCAAGCATGTGTGATTCTGAGCAGCTGACAAAATGGAATTGAGAGTGGGGGGTTTTATACCTTCTTTGAGCTTTGCATTTGAGCTTCCTGTTCCTGTGCAAGAACATGTATTCTGTTGGCTGTAGCCAGATTCCTATGTGGTTATGTAGGGGTCATAGCTGGCTCTATAAACAAAAGTGTAAATGCAGGTGTTTGTCTGAGCTCCCAGGTTTGGTTGAAGTTTGGACTACTCTGAAATGATGCAATGAAGGGGCTTATGTTCTGAAACAGTGTTGAGTAATTCCTATTGTAGCTTAATAGCTTTCATTCTGTTTTGGATCTTGAGTGAGGATATTATGCTTATGAATAGAGCCATCTAGATAGTTGGCTTCTTCTTTCAATAAGCTTTTTATCTCTTAAATGCTGACATCTGCTGTGGACTATTAAGAAAAGGTGGGGGTTGCTTTCTGCCTCTAAAAACATGTTTCTCCATTTGTCCCTTTGCCTTTTTTTTAATATTTCCCAAAACATTTCATTCTTCTAGGAGGGGGTGGTGGTTGCTTCCCACAGTTTATTTTGGGAAGATTGTGTTGATCAGCTATGTATACCTTTAATAAGTTGGGTGAGAAATGTATTAAAGAGACAACTGTGTTGAAGCTCTGAATCAATAAACCTATGCAATTCTTGTACTGTTATCTTATTGCTTTCTGTAATGGCTACATTCACTATCCTGAGAAGCAGGAAATAAATTCTGTACACTTTCCTGCTTACAACATATCCAGTTGTCAAGTTTTTTGTAACCAAAGTTCCCACTTCACTGTTTCAGTAGATATGGTTAATTAATAAACTCAGTGAGGATCTAGCTTTCTTGATTGCAAGTGGTTTCTATGGTTGGAGACCTAATGTATTTTGACACGCCTGTTTTTTTCCAGGAACAAATGGCAGACCAGAGTAACTCTTCTGAAATGTGTATTACAATACAGTTATTTTATTATTGAGAAAATCATATGGGTATTTTCTGTTGACAAATTTCAATATATAGCATGGAAAAATGCAGGTTGCCTAAGTTATGTTTGTATAAACAACTAACTAGAGGGCCATCACAAAAAGGCATTATAGGGCACCCAAATGACTCTAGGAAAAGAAATACCTTCTAACCATTTGTCTGTAACCTTGATATCCTCTCCCCTTCCCTCCCCAGAAATGCTGAGCCCATCAGCATCTTCATAAATTTTTTAGAACTTCCAGGCAGTTAGATCTACTATTTTATCTTTGCTCCATCTTCTTGGAAGCCAGTATTTTATAGGTATACATGTTTTCCACAATATTCAGACAAGAGGCAAAAAAAGGAAACCGATGTGTACGAATGTTGTGCAAAAAGTTAGCACCTACCCCTCTCCTACAAGAATGAAATATTTTAGGAAATATTTAAAAGGCAGAATATTTCCCCTAAAAGAGAAATAGAAATCTTAAGGGACACAGAAACTCAGCCCCAGCTCCCTGCCCCCAGCAGATATTTTGGTGCCAGCCTATCTACAAGACAAAAGACTGGGCCAGCCTATCTACAAAACAAAAGACCTCAGCTTCAGGGTGATGGGATTAAGACATGACCCTCCAAGACATAATAGGATTATCTATCAGCAGAGCTCATCACATGGCACAACCAAGCACCTTCATTATATCACCCAGCAAGGTTCGACCAAACATGATTCAGACAAACATGGCTCCACATGGGAGTCTGCAACCAATAGCATATATTCCCTTGCCACAGGAACAGGAAGCTCAAGTTCAAAGCCCAAGAGAGGGCATAAATAACAGTCACTCTCTACACCATGTGGTCAGCTACCCAGGACTTCAAACCCATTTTTACCATTAAACCATTCTTTCAAGCAGCCTCCATGTTTCCAGTGTCTTTCTCCCCACTTGGAACTGAACCCAGGTGGATATTTCTTCTAACAAGACCATTGCAGTATCCCCGTGATCACAGGATCCAAAATTCAGACACTTGGCAACCGACTAAACTAAAAAAAATTATTTAGCCTGGCAATGAAACGATTTTTGCTACTGTACATGTACTCCTTGGCTTACAACCATTCTTTTAGTGGCTGTTCGAAATTACGACGGCACTGGAAAACGTGACTTAAGTTATGACCGTTTTTCACATTTACGACCATTGCAGCGTCACGTTGTACGTGATCACAATTCAGACGTGGGGCAACTGACTTTTTATGATGGTTGTAGTGTCCCGGGATCACGTGATCCCCTTTTGCGACCTTCTGATCTGCAAAGTCAATGGGGGAGCCAATTCACGTTACTAATTTAACAACTGCAGTGGTTTACTTAAGAACTGTGGCAAGAATGGCTGTAAATGGCACGCAAAACTCACTTAACAACCGTCTCGCTTAGCAACAGAAAATTTAGGCTCAATTGTGATCGTAAGACGAGGACTACCTGGACCTCTTTCCGTTGGCTATTGACACGTCACATTGTTAACCCAAGTTGACCACAGGGCAGTGCAATGAATAAAATTGTTCTTGAATCTAAACTTGTTCTCACGCGATTTCAGTCGAAGGTACGTTTCATTTCTGGGCTGTTTCTGATTGGCAGGAACTTAATCTAAAATATTCATCAGGACCTCGAGGCACGGAAGCTATTTGCAGCCATGCTGAGTTGGGACAATTTGATCCTCCGTTGTCCATTTCACTGGGTAAGCAGATAATATTGACAAGGTGAAGAAGCAAAAAAAAAAGGCTTCTTGAAGAGCAGTGAGTTTTAGCAAGGAGGCCTCTTCTGCCAAGCCAAAAGAAGGAATTCTGGGAGTTGAAGTCCACAAGTCATAAAATGGACATCCTTCCCCACCGCTGCACTAGAGACCCGGTTGTTAAGTGAATCTGGATTCCCCGTTCACCTCGCTTGTCAGAAGGTCGCAAAAGGTGATCATGTGACCCCGGGACATTGCAACTGTCATAAATACGAGTCAGTTGTCAAGTGCCTGAATTTTGATCACATGACCCTGAGGATGGTGCAACAGTCGTAAGTGTGAAAAACGGCCATAAGTCCAGTGGTGGACTTCAAATTTTTTTACTACCGGTTCTATGGGCGTGGCTTGCTGGGCATAGTGTGTCTTGGTGGGAGTGGCTTGGTGGGTGTGGCAAGTGAAGGTTACTGCAAAATCCCATTCCCACCCCACTGACCTGCTTTCCAGCTCCGTTCTCCTGCTCAGGGCAACCAAAGAAGACCCAGCCGATCAGCAGGGACTTGGGAGGCAGAGAATAGATGCAGGTGGGGCCAGTCAGAGGTGGGATTTGCCGGTTCTCCAAACTATTCAAAAATCCCACTACCGGTTCTCCAGAACTGGTCAGAACCTGCTGAATATCACCTCTGATTTTAGCCATTATTTATCCACTGAAGGATGAAGGCTTCTTCCACATGCTTCCTACCGAATGAAAGTATACGATATCATCAAGAGAGTAAAATATTTTGAAATGGAAATGGGCTGGTCACATAGCAAGAAGAATTGATGGCAGGTGGACCAAGACAGCCATAGAATGGATACCACTTGACAAAAAAGCATCCATGGAAGAGACCTAAAACAAGTTGAAGGTTATCTACCAGAAGACCAATGCTGTTTTGAATCTCTGAGTGGTCCCAGTCCTGACTGGATTTCTCTAGGAGTCTGTGTAGCTGATTCCCCATTATCTTCTCAATGACCTTTCCACAAAAAAAGGCTGGGGATAATGTGAAAGCTGGAGGAAGAAGGAATATTATGTTGTTCACTGCCTTGAGTTACTTATAAAGTAATAAAGTCGAGATAAAAATCTACTATATCTATATATATGAAATATATGACTGGGTTGAAAGATATCTTCTCCAAGAGAAGGTGCACCACCAGTTCTTTAAAAGATTATGTATTTTATAGGAATATAGCTCCAAGGACACTGCCCTTGCTTTCTTTTAAATCAGTTTACTGGCTTGTGCTTTACTAGAGGAGTAGCTGCCAGTCTCCAGAGCAATAGCTTAATCTTATGCAGTGAGCAGTAGAAGAAACTAAGATTCAGCAACAATAAAACTGTATTGATCTCAAAATTTGTAAAAAAAAATATCAATCAAATATTAAGCCACTCTTACCAACATACATACTGCCCAGGGTTGAGATGGCTGAACTCAACCTGGACTTTAGGGAATCAGACTTATATACCATGGAAGATTGGAAGAAAGGCCTGGACAATGGAGACTTCCTGCAGATTTTTTTTATCCTTTGCCACAGGGCTCATCTCACATTCCTTCCACATCCCCTCAGCCTTTTGCTGACCTGTTAAATTGCAGAATCAAATTGACTTACCTCCATGGCAGTTAATAACTCATTTTATTTTGGTCTCTGATCTTTCTTGAATTGCTTCCTGGTTTCATGCATCAACGCACAACCTTAGTGTGTATCCAGCTGGAGACCCTATTCTTTTAGACCCAGAATAGTGATAAAGATATTTCTTTCATTAATCTACTCTTACTAGTTTAGTAGGCATTTAAAACTATTACTTATGTCAGCTTCCTTGCTGTCACCTAAAGTTCAGGAAAAGGTAAAATGAAGCTGCTTTAGTGAAACTATAACTGATGGCATAGCACCATCCCTCAAAGAAGCATTAACCATCTACACAATACAGCTATATAAACCCTAGGGGGGAGAGGAATCTAGCTCACTGTGACATGTTCATTTCTTTGAATTCTCCAAGCTCAACAAATTCTAAATTGACAGAGATGCTGTCCATCTCCAAATGACATCCATACAAGAGCAAAAATGAATAACCACCAGCAAATAAATTCTTAAACACATTTGGATGACTTGCAAATGCTTTGTCATACCTCTCTAATTTAAGAAAGGCAGGAAGAAGATTTAAAATTAACTGCCTCCTCCTCCAAACCCTGCTGGTCTTCTATCTATTTAAGGCTCTTGTTTTGTAGTCATAGGCAGCAAATGAAAATTCAGTCACATTTATTCATTCCCATCACAGGCAGCATTAACATTCTTTTCAAGCCTATATGTCAAAAGCTCTCTAAAAATAAGATACATCAGTCTGTTTTGATTTTACAGACAAAACAGAGGTTTTTTTTCAATCAAATCAGCTTTAAAAAAGAAAGAAAAATGTGCGAACATTTACAAAAGTTAAACATTAAGCAGTTTCTTCAGACAGCCTGTGATGCTAATATAGAGATGACAGCTTTGGGAGTAGAGAAGGGGTAAGAATAGATTATTGTTAATCATTGGAGAATTACGCTTTAAAGGAACACATTGTAATGCCTCAGGGTGCAATCTGTCTATCTGGCTGACAGCATGAATGGACCTGACACTTCTCTATGAAATGCTTTTTCTTCTTTTGAACCTTAAGAACATGGGCAATATTGTTTTTTTCTTAAATCTCTCTCTTCCTCTTAGAAATGAATACAGATCAAGGCTTCAAAACACTCTTCTATATTAGATGTCTCCTTGTCTATTTAACAATAATTTCCCAAAGAGATTTCAAGATTTTGTTTTACTACTGTGATCTGTGTTCTTGGCATTGTTTCTCTTAATATCACATATAGTTACTATCACCTATAATTTTTATTTCCTCGTTGTTCAATTGTTATTATCTTTTCTGAATGCTTGTAGGGATTGCTAAATGTGGATTCTAGCTGATCTGCATGAAAGAGGATATTGTTTTTGCATGAAAGAGGATCTGCATGAAAGAGGATATTGATTTTGCAATGTAGTGGTGCCAAAACCACTGTTAAACAGACCATGGTGACACTTGTGTTCTTATGGATCAGCATTATAATCAATTGTATGTCTCAGATCCATCCCCTTATACTTTTATTAACTCCTGTACATTGAAGGCTATCTTCAAGGATTGTCTTCCCATCTGCTGAAGCTCACACCTCTACATGGAAATACTTGGAATCTCCTGATTATACCATTTTATTTCATGCCTGGAGGCAGGGAGAGTCTGGATGGGCGACAAAAGGCTTCAGATAAACTCTGGCAAGATTGAGTGGCTCTGAGTTTTAGGATTACTGGTTCCAGACAATGCCATTTTTAGCGCTGGATGGGGTGGCACTGCCCACAATGTGCAATCTGGGGTGGGGGCTCAGGGAGCAGGTGGCAGTCATGGCTGGGATCTATGCATAGCTTCATCTTGTGCATCACTTGCACCCTTTCCTGGATTGGAAGGCTCTACTTACAGTCACTCATGCCTTAGAATCTCCAGTTGGATTACTGCAATGTCCTCTACATTTATAAGAGGAATTTCCTTAAAGAGTATCCAGAATTATCAACTGATGCAAAACAGTTACTGACACAGACAGTTACGTCCGCTCTCAGAAGAGCACATATTATTCCCAGTTGCTCTGTGAACTGCATTGGCTGCCACTTAGATTCTGGATTCAATTCAGGAAACTGCGTTGTCTAACAGACTGCCTCTCCCCCATTACATCAACCTGTTCCATTTGACAGAGACAGCATGTTGTGGGTACCAGCTGCTGAAGACCTATATTTGGTGAGTCCCAGGAATTGGGCTATTTCTGTTGTGTTGTACACCCATGGGTGGGATCTAGCCGAGTCTGCTCAGATCGGGCTATCTGGTTGTTAACTGATGCCTCCGTTCTGCGGAGAGGAACAAGAAGCAAAAAAGCTATGTTGGGCCCTCCCACTCACCCACCCTGATTCTTACCTGGGCTTTATCCTCTGAAGCTGCTTGTTACTGCAAGCCCCAGCTGGGGGCTGGGAAGCGGCATGTGTGCATTTTACCAGTGCACACACGTGATCCTGAACTGGTAGCTGCACCGGTTACATCCCGTTGCTGTGTACACCCCATCTCCCCTCTTCCCAAACTTAGGTTAATTCCACCCCTCAAGAAGTCCCTCAAGATCTGGTTATGACCAGGCTCATTAAAGCTAGGTACACTATTTGGTCTTCTTCTTGGAGAAGTTAGGTTCTCTCTTTCTGTCTGGCTGCTACTTCTGCTTACCAAAATGACTGAATGTTATATACAGTCTAGTAAAAACTGATAGGAACTAAAAGATACTGTATAAACCTTCAAAGCTTTGGATAGGGCTGCAGTTTACTGACAGAATGTTTGCTTTTAATGCAAAGTGCCAGCTTCAATTGCTGGTATTTCTATATACTGTTAAGATGGTCCAATGGTCTGACTTGAGGTATGGCAAGTACTTTTATTCTATGGACAGAAAACTTCAAGTCAAGGAGGTGCCTTGATAGCTTTCAATGCCAAACATTCTACCATTGGATACTGATACAATAAAACAAGTATGATATCGCTGTAAAAATTTCTACTAACAAGGTCAGAATGTTAAAAAAAAGATAAAGTATTTTATTGAAAAGTTTCTGTGCAAAAGAATTTTCTTTTGGTTATGATAGTTAAGATTCTTTTTTTTTTTTTAAGTCACATTAGCAAGCACACACAAATGAAATTTAAATGGTCCTTTGTGATCAAGTTATATGGGCAACAAATTATATTCAAAATGAATAAAATTTCTGCTCTTTTTCTCCCAAAAACCCTTTGTATTCCAGCACAATTGCATCTTTTTTCTTGTCCATCTTTATTTGTCAGTACCTAATTTATATTTCCTGACATTATATAGGCTATCTATAATGTCTTTCTCCTCCAGTCAGAAATCCTTCTGTAATAAAACTCAACATGTTCAATACCTTGTTGGTATTTTACATATTTCTTTTCTAACCTTGGGCATTCTAGATGGGAGGTAATATATTTACTGTAATTTCCAATCAAGCAAGTGCAAACTAGCTAAAGATGGTGGAAATTTTAGCTAAATTCACTTGAGTAACTGATGAGAAAAGCTAGTCTAAAGTTTAAAATCATGGTTGTTGCTTATATCAACTAAGCTTACCTAAGTCTTAACACCGAGTAATTATAAATTGTTCATGAACGCAGGTATTTCTATATAAGTGTCCTCAATTTACAACCACAATTGACTCCCAAATTTTTGTTGCTAAGTAAGACATTTGTTAAGTGAATTTTGACCCATTTTACAACCTTTCTTGTCATAGTTGTTAAGTGAATCACTGTGGTTGTTAAGTTAGTAACTGGTTGTTGAGTGAATCTGGCTTTCCCCTTGACTTTGTTTGTCAGAAGGTCACAAAAAAGGACCATGTGACCCTGGGACACTGAATTGTCATAAGTATGAGTCAATTGCCAAGTATCTGAATTTTGATCATGTGACCATGGGAATGCTGCAATGGCCATAAGTGTAAGTCATTTTTTTTAGTGCTGTTGTAACTTTGAAAGGTCACTAAATGAACTGTTGTATTGTAAGTTGAGTACTACCTGTAAATTTTGCTTAATTTAAATATGGCAGCTAATTGGAGCAATTGGAGCGAAAAAATCTTTAGGAAAAAATGTTCAAGTACAGTTAACTAATGGCTAATAATTATTTAGTTCTTTCAGTTTCCATAACAGCTCAATTGTTGCTTTTTCTCCCCCCATTTAACAGGTTGAAAATTTAGGTTGAGAAATGTTCTTTATATCTTATCTATTGCTTACATATCATTTATTTTGGATGAAAATAAATTTCATAAAGGGAACATGTGGAACATGTAGCCAATTGATAATTGCTAGATAACTTTATTTTATAACATTAAAAAGCCAGATATTAGGGTCTTCAGCTGTCTAAACAGTTTATATTCAAATACTGGATATTTTTTTAAATATCATGTTAAAGCAACTTAAAGAAACATAAAAGCTCTCACACTTAAAGCTGTTCATATATTAAAAACCTAACTTTGCATGCATGCACACACCTTTTTTCATCAAGGCTTAAGTACTTCTCTTTTAAATAAGTTTCCCCTCCCTTTATTTACTGTAATGTTAATCTTGTCCTGTGTCAAATGTCCCCAAGGGAAAAATATTTGGATCTAATTATAGTGGTAATGCAATTCCCAACAATTTGTTTTACTTGGCTAGTTGTTAATTTAACTACTTAAGACCTTTTCACAGAACAATTTTAAAGCAAAACATAGGATTGACAATTAACAGGCCGATGCCTTTACCACTACACCATACTAGCTCTACATAACAGATAAAAGAGCTGTAATTTCTTGCAGTGTTTTGAGACTAAGTAGCAATTCTATTGTTAAATCCAACACAGCTATACACAATGGATAAATACAAATGAAGCTAAGAGTCATTATTGATGAATATTCTTGAATGAACATCTTCATATTACTGAATACAGAAAATGAAGCTGTTGATTACTTGATGCAAATAAAGGCTGTAATCTATCACTACATGGTGAGAAATAAATTATGGAATACACTGTAAGATACAATAGATTAGTTTCTCTCATTGTTTCTGATCAAATGTAAGAACACACAAGGGATTTTATAGAGTACAGTGTACTATAAACTAATGTTCAGTAAATTTGATGAGCATCAGATAAGTATGAAAATCAACATGTAATCAATCATAAGTTTAGTCAGCAGTCTCATGCTTGTTAGGGCAAAGTAGTGTTGTCCACTGCCAGCTTAGTAGTTAGTTTGACTAGACTGAGGTTGCACTGATTTTAGCAAAGGACACAGACTAGCGTACTATGTTGGTTGGGCTTCAGAATTAGGAGTTACAAGGTTTTCCTAAATAGATAGATTTGTGTTTGGAACTGGCTGGTAAAGATGAAATGTTGTCTCACATAAATAGAAGCTCATAAGATTAGCTAGAAAGTATTTTCCCTTATTTTAAGAAGATATAACTGTACAGATATGTTTGGACTTAATCAATTGTCAGTATGTTCCTAATGCTTCTGCTTTCAGAGTTTGCTGTTTTCAGTTTTCACTGTTATATATTTTTCATATTCCCAGTTTTCCTTCTACCTATTTTTTCTCGTTTCCTAATACAACTCCTGATATTGTGTCTCTAGAACTGATCTGCCTTTTGTGTTTGTTTTTTCATATGCTACCAACTTTCAAGCAAGTATAAGGCTCATGATTAAATTTAGTAAATCTTAATAAAACTTAAATCTATTCTGGCTGCTATTGAGGCATCTTGTATTGTTTCTTTTAGAGGCTGAGATGATGTTGGTGATCCAAAAAAGCGAACAGCAGCCACAGAGTTGGAATAAAAACATTTCAGTGCGAACAGTCAATGTTCTGTTGACTGAGTTCTTGATGGAGTTCTTGCTTGGATTATCTCAAAAATAGCTTTTAGAAAAACAAATAACTCTTGTAAGCAGAATTCTTAAAGGATAAAAAAATAGTGAATACTTAGGTATTCCATTTCTGTTAGTATTAAGGGTCAGTTTCAATGTTAGCCATGATCTATAGCCAAAATTCTTTGGAGGTCAGTGATAATACTGCAGTTAGCTTCAGCTGTTCCTTAAGAATAATCTTTTTGGAACTACCGCAAAGTAAATATCAATCAGCTTGGGTCTTCATGGTCCAAATGAACTTCACTCCTGCCGATGTTTTAGCTAAAGGCTTCTAATTAATGCTAAATTACAAACTGTATCCAGTACATTAACACAGTGTCAATTAATTAGCATAAGATTAACATACATTTACTTTTCAATGAAATATGATTGCGGAAGAGCAAACTGTTTAGCAAAATTGAAGGCACCTGTGCTGCCTTCTTTCCCTGCCACTGAAGGCTTCTCTCCAGCCTGAGCACAGCAGAGGTGCCAATAAAGCTGTAGCCTTCCCACTAGTGTGGGAGGTGATGTGAGTTTTGCAGCTCTAAAGCCACCAGCAAACTACCCCACACTAGCCAAGGGTTATTCAACCATGGCAACTTTAAGACTTGTGGACTTCAACTTCCTGAATTTCCTAACCAGCATTCTGGGAATTAAAGTCCACAGATCTTCTGCCAATTTTGGACACCCCTGCAATAGCCAAAGAAGAATGTGTTTTTCCTTCAGAAGAATTGAAAGGGATGAAAAGGAGTATAGCAACCCAGTAAGACACAACACAACAGAAAAAAACAGATGCAAGAGCTTTATATGCTGGCAGTTAACAAAAAAAGAAGAAATCTCAAGAACCTTGGTTTAAGAAAGATATGTTGAGGCATAATAGTAATAGTATAAAGCTTAGCATATAGGTAATTGTAATAGATGTAATATGTAATGGTATAACCATTGTCATAGTAATAGTAATTGAAGGGTAATAGTGTATTGTAATTGTTATCGCAATAGTATAAAGATAGCAATAGAATAGAATAGCGCTCTCACACACATCACTTTGAAAATGAAAATGAAAAATAAATCATGGGAGATTCTCCCATATAGCAAGAAGATTGGACCAAATTCTGAACTTAAAGATTTTGGGCTAACCTTCTTGTTATATGGGAGAATCTCCCATTGTTTATTTTTGTTTATCTTTGTGATGAGAGAATGAAATTTGACCAGTAAAATTACAAAGGATACTTAAATTTATTTTATTATTTATTAAACAAATTTGTATGTTCCTTTGCTGTCTTTTCATCAAGTGTATTGGGAGTGCCTGCTTTAGGAAAGAGGGACTGCAACATTTAGACAGCTAAAATGGAGAGGAGGGATGAAGTGTTTTAATACCACTAGCAGAGTAGAAATGATGGCATGAAAGTGTCATTTCCATGAATTTCAGTTTCTGAAGCTTTAAATCTTTGCATCTTGATCAGAACTTAATAATAGCTTGAACTATTTTAATCACAGATGCATCTTACAAGCATGATTAAAAGTGTTCAGAAAACTGGTTATAAAATCAATTACATGCCATCATGCCATCTGTATGCTATCACTTGGATTTTTAACACAAAAAGAACAATAGCTTGATAGATAGTGTTAGCCCATTAGAAAACTCTCAGATTTATTTTTAAACAGACAAATACACATAAGTACTTAGAACAAAGGCATATTTGTGTCACATACAGATGGATGTTATTCTAGGATTCAGTCAAAGTAGACTTTTTGCATGCTCTTATTGGACAGGTCAAAGATGAAAGTGTATATGTAGTCCTCGACTTACAACAGTTCATTTAGTGACCTTTCAAAGTTACAATGGCACTGAAAAATGTGACTTTTGTCCATTTTTCACACTTATGACCTTTGCAGCATCAAAATTCAGATGCTTGGCAACTGATTCATATTTATGACCGTTGCTGTGTTCAAAGGTCATGTGATCAACTTTTGCAACCTTCTGATAAACAAAGTCAATGGGTAAACCAGATTAATTAACAACCGGGTTACTAATTTAACAATTGCAGTGATTCACTTAACAACTGTGGCAAGAAAGGTCATAAAATGGGGCAAAATTCATTTAAAAATATGTCTCAACAACAGAAATGTTGGGCTCAATTGTAGCTGTAAGTCCAGGACTACCTGTACTATCTAACTCAAGAATATTTTTATACAATCCCAATTTGGCAAGAATGAAGATGATTAAGTAAGCTATATCAATCTGCTTTAGAGGGACTGGAGAATTTAAAAAAGGTGCTGTGTGAAAATGCCCTTAGTGAGTAGATTGTGATTGTTGTGGACAGCACAGGTGTCAAGCTTGTGGGGTCACATCGTCACGTAACTTATCGTGACATTTTTCCTTTCTCGGAGCTGGGCTGGGCGTGGCCTGCATATGATACATCTGGCCCTTGGGCCGCCAGTTTGACACCTCTGGTGTACAGTATGTTGACTTTACTCTCAAGATAATTCTTTACAGGTATTGTCACTTAGTGACTGTTTCGGATAGTGATTATTCAGTTACAACAGTGCTGAAAAACTTACTTTGTGAGCAATGTCCACATTTCCAACCTTCACAATGTCTCTGTCTCTATTCTCAGTCTCATGTTCATCAGTCAGTACGTGTTATTCTGTGTAAAATTGTAAGCCAGTTGTGGCTGTATCACTTTTTTTTACTTAGCAAATGCTTCACTTAATTACTGAGTTGCCAGTCCCATCTGCAGTCGCTAAACAAAAACCGCCTGTGTAGCACATATGAAATTGTGGCAAAGTATTTATAAAATTGTGTAATTGGATGAATATATCTAAGAGAGCTTATTTATGGAGAAGAAATCTAACTGTTCCAGAAAAATGGATTGTTTAAAGTTCTGGCTCTACACCCATGATTTCAAGCTAAATCAAATCTGAATTGGTTTCACAGTTGAATTTCTTGTGGACAGTTCTAGTATGTATTTAAATTTAGTATTCATCACATCCAATGTTATAATCAACAGAACATATATGTTCACATGCAGTAGGTTTCATCAATGTTAATGTGAATTTATCTGATTTGAGAAAATTAGATGCAAATTCACATTGGCCATGGCTTCTTTTCTAGGTGTTACTGAAGAATATTTGTGCATCACAGCATCTGTAGAGTTGATAGCAGGCTCATTCATTCTCTCCAAGCTTCTTGATCCCTGTGGTTAGGCTTATCACTGTACCTTCTTAAATACTTGCTTACACTTGACACCACAAGCTCTGATTTCCTGAAAAGGGAAGTTCATTTTTAACTGTTATTTATTCAGAACTATGTTTCTCATGCAAAACCCCTGCTGTCTAAAAAAGAAGCATATGCAATTAAACTCAAAGATTAAAACAGAAAGAATCTCAGCTTAATCTTAAAAAAGTCATTGTATGACATTTCTTCAGGGGTTCTTGATGTTGTCTGACCTTGGTTTTTTTCTTTCAGATGTTTCATTACCTAATCTACGGTGCTACTAGTGACTGATGATGTTACCTAGTTTGGACAGTAAAACATCTGCAAGAAAGCAACCAAGTTCAGAGAGCACCAAGCAACCCTCATTTCAATCCTGAGCTACAAATATTCTTCTTTATTGTATGACATACAGTACATTGTTTCAGTCCAATTTACCTTTCAGGATTTGCTGTGAAGATACAATGAATATATAAAAAGAATGATATATGCTGGCTTAAATTATTTCTTTCCCGAAGGTAGACATTTGATATGGAAGTTTTAAGTATTTCAAGTAGACATCATCTATTAAATACCCTTGTGTGCAACAATAGAGTCAATTTTGCTGGATCACATACTTTTACTGGAAAAGAATTTTGTAACATGGAATCACTTTTGAAATATCAAAAGCTCTTTGTGTGTGTGTGTGTGTGTGTGTGTGTGTGTGTGTAGATTTTAGAATTTCCTATTTACATTTAACACCAGCAGTCAGTAGCTGCAATGATACTTAAACAAAAAGTATCCAGGGACAAAGCATCAATATTTTTTTATAAACTACAGTCAAGCAGACTTGTAGGTTAAGCATCTGTGCACAACTGCAGCAGTGAGGAGGGCAGACAGTTTGACCCTCTTTTGTCTTTATTCTTTAAGTTACTTGATTGTCCATCAAAATAACCCTTAATAAATAATTACAAGTATGCGGTCATATTGCCAGAATGATTATGTATTGTACTGAGTGGATTGAAATAGCACCGGCTCAAGGTTGATTCAGCCTTCCATCCTTCTGAGGTCAGTAAAATGACGACTCAGATTGTTGGGGGCCATATGCTGACTCTGTAAACCAGTTAGAGAGGGCTGTAAAGCACTCTGAAGTGGTGTATATACGTCTAAGTGCTAGTGCTAGTGCTATCCAGCTTCAGTTATAATGTCTTGAGGGTAAATTCACAGGTAGGAGGATGTCATTCCAAAGAAGAGGAACTTAGAATCCAGTCCTTGTAGAATGAATGGGTATCTTGTTACATCAAGGATATGCCTTTGGATTGTGATAGTTGCTATATGTGGGGTTTGGACTATTATTAGAAGTACACATAGATGGATAGGATGAAAATGCTAGATAGTACACACTGTTCAGTTAGGCAGTTCTTGCAGGAATGAATAATCAAGTTGTTCGATGTTCATTTAAACCAGGATGCCATGATAGATTTTTCAGTAATGATATCGTTCCTTTAGACAGAGTTGAAGAAGGCAGAGCTGAATAGTCTCAGTGCATTGATGAGGCAGTAGAAATGTTTTAGATTCATGAATTATTGGAATACTTCAAGGGACAGGGCAGGTCTGGAAAAAATGGACATGCTGTACTTGAACCAGGTATGTACAAGGCAGGTGGTCACATAAAATAAAACATGGGGAAGGACAATTTTTAAATTGATCCTAGGAAAAAGTTGGCAGGATGGAAAAGCTAATTCTGGAAAAATTATTCCCAGAAGAAGAGGATGAACATGTAAATGTTCAGAAGAATCACTGCAGTCAAAGTAAAATTTGAGATGGAATGTGCCACAGGAAATCTAAAAGGGAAAGTTGATGTAGGTCCTTATATTTCAATGCGAGGATTTTCCAAGCTAAAGTGGAAGATTTGGAGTTGAAGAGCATAGATACAGGTCTTGTAGAAATCTTGTGGAATGGAAATAATTTTGAAGAGGAAAAAAAGCAAGAAGAAAGCTTTAACTTTGCTGAAAAGAAACCAGCATGGCTTTTGTAAAGCTAAGCCTGGTCTTACTAAGCTACATTTTTCTGTTGGTGTCAACAAGCCTGTAAATCCAATAGATGCCGTATGCTTAGATTTTGAAAAAACAGAGCCTTTGATAATTCTGTCATCAAAGGCTCTTGGACAAAACCCAGGCATTGGATAAGAACACAGGTGGCCTTGTGGTTTAGAAAACGATAAAAATACATTAAAGTAGAAATAAATAGATAGTTTTCCTTTTAAATTGTCTTTTTGGAATCACCCACTGTGGCTTCCTGTACCTGTTAGGAATGGAAATTTTCCATTTGTATTTATGGAGTGAATACTTTGGAATAACTAGCCTTGTTTGTTTAAGATGATAAAATAAAAATAAGATTGTGAAAGAACTTCACCATATTAAATAAATTGGCTTCAAACTGGCAAATGTACTTCTGGGTAAACAAATGTACCTTAGCACTAACAACAACAACAAATTTCTAGGTCCTTGGCTAAAACTTGAATGATCTAAGAACACCAGGCTAAGATGTGATTCTTTTTAGTTGTTTTTCATACTATACTATTCAATGACGATCACATCAACAGATTCAGAATTTCCTCTTATATATTAATTTGATCTGAGCTGGTGCTGATGGATTCTGGGAATTACAGTAAACCTGATAAAAATTTAGCTCAGGATGCAATTACTATAAAGAAAGGCAAATTTCATGCTTGGCATTATTATAAAGGGAACTAAAAACAACTTCAAATATAATAATGTCCTTGTTCAAATTCATAATGAAATCACCTTTTGGAGCAGTGTATATAGTTCTGGTCACAAATCTTATAAATTGTGTATCAGGGACTAGAAAAGAGGACAATCAAAATAATTAGGGGACTGGTGCAACTTCTTTTGATGAAAGACTGTGGCAACAAGGTCTTTTTAGGTGGAAATGTGAGAGGTAATGGTACAAAGAGAAGCATGATAGAATTATATAAAATCATGCATTGGCATCACTATGATAATATAGATATACATTTTTCTTCTTCTATCAGAAGATTAGAATTGAAATGTAATACAAGGACATTCAGGATAAACAGCAAATCTCACTTTTTCTCATAACATGAGAATTGGGCAATTCACTGAGCCAGCAGTTATAGTAATGGAAGCTCATTTGGATGCTTTTAAAAGGAGATCAGAGGCATTTATGGAAAACTAGCATTATCAGTGGCTACTAATTTTGATAGACTATTTACTACCTCTTGAATCATGGCACTGTGCCTTAAATACCTGTTGCTAAAAGCAACAGTGGGGAGATTGTCAAGTCAAGGTTTCTGAACTTCTGAAATGCATCTAGAGTGCTAGATTGGATGGGCTTATACTCTGATTCAGCAGGATGCTCTTCATGTCATTTTCTCATGTCTTTGATTTCACACAAAATATCAGACTTGAATTTCTATAGGAGAGACTTTAGACAATGGTACCAATATATTTTAAGAGATAAATTACCTGGATGCTCAGAACATAATTTTCTCAGTCAAAATTAGAGCTTTTGGTATAACTTCTCGAAGAATGAAAATATTTCTGGGGTGAAGGACTTAAAGGGAATATGTGATCTGAATGGAATTTGAGCAGGAAGGAGAGGATAACTTTGAATTTTAAAATGGGTCAGCTGGAATGGAACTAGTTCAACAAAATAAAAAAATAGAATGCCATGTACATGGCATTCATTTTGTATCAAATAAATGCAGTTGGGATGTAAGACACTGTGACAAGAAGAGTATCACGTAAAAGGCCACCTATAGAAGAGAAAAAGTCATTTAATTAAAAGAAGTTATGAATAACCATGCTTGACAAGAACAGAGAAATGAGATCTGGAATGCTACAGAAATTAACCTAAGAAAAAATGTGTGCATTAATTGACTTGAAAATGCTGACTTGAAACTGAGCTGTCCGGAAATAATCATGAACAAACCTCTCAAGTTTATGGCACATCATTTAATAGACATTGCAAAAGGATTAATTAACATTTGGGATAGTGCCTGGCATTCTAGAGAGCATAAAATATTATTAGTGAAGCATCATGGAATAATTCTTGTGTCAACTAGATGTTTTGCACTTGGAAAGCTTTTTCAAAAATACAAAAATGTGTAGACCAGACATTAAAATATATTAATAAGAAAGCATTCACACATTTGAAAGGAAATAAAAATAAACATTTCACAATGTTTAGGGTTTAGAGAAGTGATAATGCAAGCCTTATACAACCAAAAGCAGTTTAAGATATAGGAAAGGTTACAGATAGGACAAGTCCCAGTTACATAGGGAATCTCAAATTTATTTGGTTATGGTAAAGCATACAAAGCTGAAATTTGGCTATTTAAAGGATGATATTCTCTATTCTGAGCTACTACAGATATTAAGAGTTGTGGTCCTTCTCTCCATCCCAACATATCATAATGACTTTCACCAGGGCTTTTTTTCTGCCGGAACGCAGCGGTACTGCGTTCCGGCACCTTTTTCGAGTCCGCGTCACGTGACGCGTCTCGACCAATCGCGCGCTATTACTTCCGGGGTTTTTTAGCGCGCGACGGGGGGAGCGTTCCGGCACCTTTTGGTGCCGAAAAAAAGCGCTGACTTTCACAGTAGTAAAGGCCTGCTCATGGAATGGCTGCTCCATGGAGGCATGGCTTGCTAACATTTTGGTGCCAGATTAACATGTTACTTTTTTGGATTGGTTACTCTTTTTGGATTGGTTATTTCTTTAAATATGAAGTTTCTTCATATTTGAGGTTTTAGCATTTTCCTCTCTGTTGGCTTAAAGATTCAGCTACCAATCCAATTTAAATACCAAAAGGTTCACCTGGATGCTTATGCATCTATTATTCTGACCTAATAAGGAAATGCATTTTATAAGCACCAAGTTCTGAGAGTTAGTTTTGTAAGCTCTTGTGGGGAAAAGAGCTTTCAACACTATAAAGAACTACTTGAGAAAGAAATAATAAAGTTTATTAGGTGCTAGAAGCTAGATTGTCAGAGATAATGGCTGGAAAGAAAATGATGCTTTCAAAAGTGAATTGCTCACTTTCATTTCCAAAGCTATAAATAATTTTAATCTTAAGGAAAAAAAGGAAGATTAAAAAGAACAGCTGCTCTTCCTACATTATGCACACATTGTTTATGATGTACTGTTTAGGGTATAGAAATAACCCCAATTCAAATTTTCTTTATACCACAACTAGTATTAGGAATGTTCCTGTTACATGCTTTCACTGATACAGAAAGAGTGATACAGCAAGAAATAATGGATAGTTTAATAGAATGACTTCTTCTATTTAGAACATTGCTTCTTTATGAAAGAATATAGTAAACTCAGTATTTCTGGTCAGTATTTCACTCATCCATCAGTGCTTAATTTTTCTGGAGATCAGCAGTGTGATGTTCAAGCAAGATATTAATTACTGCATTTAGTAAATAAAAGAAAAGGATAGGAAAGAGAAGAGAAGCGAAGAAGGCATTTTAAATAATTTCAAATCTGGACTACTGGGGTGGAAATAGTAAACTGAAAATGGCTCCACTAAAAGAGCTGATGATTGTAAATAGTCCAGCTAGTCATGGAGAGGACTTGAGATCACTCACAAGTGCTACAAACAGTTGCTCTTCAAGGTAGCACTCCCCCACTGGCTTAAAGAAAGCCATATTTGTTTGAATAGGGCCAGTGTCTTTATGGATACTGGATTTACATACTTCTTTTTCTAATCATAGCAATAGCAATAGCACTTAGATTTATACACTGCTTTACAGTGCTTTACAGCCCTCTCAAGGTGATTTACAGAGTCAGCATATTTGCCCCCAACAATTTGGGTCCTTGTTTTACCCACCTTGGAAGGATGGAAGGCTAAGTCAACCTTGAGCCTGCTGAGATTTGAATGGCAAATTGCAGGCAGCCGGCAATTAGCAGAAGTACTGCAATACTGCATTCTAACCACTGTGTCACCATGGCTCATTTTGGAAATTGTTTTTTAGCTATTATCAATCTGTGGATTGATGAATTTCGGATAGCACTGGGGAGTTTCCTTCAATAGCAAAAGAATTGCTTCAAAAAGCAAAACAAGTTTTAAATATAAATTGAAGAGCTTTAGATAAACAGGTATTTATCTAAATTTATTTAGTATTTATGATTGAAAAATAATAGAATCACATGAAAAGAAGGGTTTCCTGCGCAATAGTGGAGTCACTAGCTAATCCTTTCAACTTGGAAGTGCCTTGGTAGGTACTTCTGACACGAATGTAGTAATAGTAGGATTTTTAATTTGAGAATAAAGAAAAAAAAAGGGTGATTAGAACATTGAATTTAGAAAGTTACAAGCAGAATAGAAATCAAGAATGATTTGAAATAAGATTCTTTCTGTGCAAAAATGCTATGGTTTGAATCTTTTTTTTAAAAAAAAACCATGATAGGATGGAACTTAAAAGGATAGACATTAGGTAAAGAAGTCCCTGTGGATTTTACTTCGCTAATCATTGCTGACTCTAGGAGGTGGTGCTCACCTCCATTTCAAGTCCATTGATCCAGTGCTGTCTAAAAACATTTCTGTGGTGATTTAGCCAACATGATGTTACGGAGCAATGTTACCTTCCCACCTTAATGGTTCCTATTTATCTACTTATGTGTGTGTGCTTTTGAACTTTTCTGTTGGCAGGAGCTGGGGCGAGAACGGGAGCTTCACCATTGTGTGCACTCAGGTCATGAACTTGGACTGGCAACTTTCTGGTCAACAAGCCCAGGTGTCAGCCTGGGAAGCCATATTTTACAGGGAAGCTTCTAGGCTGCCACATTTACTGCTTGGGAATTTGGGAAGGGAAGATTTCATAGTGGAGTAGATGAGTAGACACAACAACATTATTTCTCAACGAGTCAAGGATATGTTGCACTGCACCTGGAGCGGATGTCTCTAAGTGGGATGAAGATTTGATTGGACTATGTGAGGGACTGATGGGTGAAGGGGATGGATTGTTGAATTCTTTTTTGGAAAGGGAAAACCCAGAACTTTCAGATTCATATTTTCCCAGATGTGCCAATATGACAACTCTAATAAAATGGAACTTTGAGAAATCGTCTGTCTCGGAGATTATTGAGTTGGAGTTGGTTAGTTGGAACTCTGACACCAGGGTCTTAACCACTGAGTCACTGTGTTACTCCTTTAGAAACTAGAGAGAACCAGAAAAAACTAAATATTACAATTAGAGAAGAATATTTACATTTGACTTACTAATACAGAATGGAGCAAAATACTCTAATATTTGATGTACTGAAGAACAATGAACAATTAACTCAGAAGTTAATTTTAAAAGACACTCAAAATGATTCATTAGAGATTAGACCAGGTTTGAAAGATGTTATGGAACAAGTTTTACTGGATAAAAGAAAAACTGACCTGAAAGTGGATATAAAAATGATAGGTTACAAGAATGATATGGAAAAAGATGCATATACAAATGAAATCAGGATAGTAATACTAATTAAAAGGGATATACAAAAGGGATCAAAAGATCAAAATAGTGACCTGGATAACTTCCCTATATTGGATTTACAAAAGAGATTTCTGAAAGGTTCAAAGACTTTTGAGAGAAGAGGTAAAGAAAAAATGAAATCAAGTTCTAAGACATTATCTGAAGTTTTTATTTACACTGCTTTTAATTTCTAGATAGTTATTTCAAATTGTTATTTCAACATTTTTAGAAATAAAAGGAAATAATATAAAGGCTTATTTGATCAAGGTTAAATTTGATGTTAAATAGATCAGGACTGAATGTCAATGAGGCTTTAAGCATTTGTTTATTGATAAGAGATGACATATCAGAAGAAGATGTTTGTCATTTGTTGTGTTTGAAGGAAAGTGATAAATTACTAAAATTGTTTACAGTTGTTATGATGAAAAAGGAAGTAATTTCTTTAATTTTGTCTTTACTATATTCTTATTTTTTTTCTTTTCTATTTTTTCTTTTTATTCTTTCTCAGTTTTTACCTTTATTGGTAATGTTTAATAACATTATAAAAAAATCATATTCTTACTAAGTGCATTTCGTTTCCTTCAATCCATTGGTTCCAACCACGGTCTTCTTTTTCTCCTTTCTGCACACAAAGAAGTTTATCTCCATCCCATGTCACACGAGTCTAATTAAAAAACAACAACCATCCAATTCAAACCAAGCAACAAAAATAAACTGTAAAATATATTATGTTCACCCTTTCTTAAGTACCTTTAGGAAATAAAATTCTATTTTTAATTTTATTTAAAGATTTTATTAAAAATGAAAACATTTTCCCAACAAGATTATTGTTATAGGATATATAAATGCCCTTTAAACCCATAAAAATTAAAAATAAATAGTTTCCAAGTCTTTTATATTCTATGCCAGAGGTTCAACTCAAACTTTTCTAAAGTAGGAGACCAAAAAAGCAACATATGAATTTTTTTGTATGAGGAAAATCATTAGGTCATATGACCCATAGTCTCTCTCTCTCCCTCTCTCCCTCTGTACCCCTTCCCCCTCAGCAGAGGATATAATAAATCTAATTTGTTCTGTATCTTCATTTAATTAAAGTTCATTAAGAACCAATTAATACAGAAAACACTGGCCAGTTCAGTTTTGATCATTCAAATTAGATGTTATTGAATATAACTTTTAATATTTACATTAAAAGTTATAATTACATGTATGTAATATATACATGTAACACATCCATTACTTAAAAATGATAAAAAATAAGACTTGGTGAATTATTATTTCCTGGATAAAATCTTCAGCTTATATGACAGAGAGAATGAGAAGCAGGCAGGCAGTGGGAGATGGTTTCTTGAGGAACTGAAATTTAATTTGATCTAAGTAGTTAAAAATTATTTAAATTAAATTAAAATTAAAAATACTTGATGCCATTTTAGTCATGTCATTGATCAATATTCCATTTCTGCTCCATAAAAATTACAAATTAATAATAGCTTTGGGGAATATTCAGAACTTGTACTTATGCATTTCCAGGCTCATACAACTGCAGTAATCCAAGATTATTTCAAAATGTTGACAAGTATGTGGTGATGTCATACCATACATTCCACCCTTATACTACATTTGTATTTCAAATTTTGTCACAACTACAGAAGTCATGGATTTTGCATAATAATTTCAAGAAACATGTTTTGTATCATATGTGTACCACAAGTTAGACAAATATGTCTGGCAAAAATCTTCTTTTTAAAAAAAAAACAACACATTTAGAAAATATTTCTCTTCACCCTGCAAAATAAATCTAAATTAAGGTCACACAATGCAGGCATCCTTGACCATGGAAACTAGATAAAAAATGCTTGAGTGTCAAGAATTTGATATACATTGCTTTGAAATGTTTGAAATAGTATAAAGGAATATATGTGAAAAAAGATACACATACATTAGGACAGCTTGTTACATTCATAAACTAATTCACCATTTTAGTTTATACTACTACAGGTAGTCCTCGACTTACGACCACAATTGAGCTCAAAATTTGTGTTGCTGAGTGAAAAATTTATTAAGTGAGTTTTACTCCATTTTACGACTTTTCTTGTCACATTTGTTAACTGAATCACCACAGTTATGAAATTAATCACAAGGTGATTAATCTGGCTTTGCTTGTCAGGTCACAAAAGGAGATCACATGACCCTGGGACACTGCAACCATCAATGTGAGCCAGTTGTCAAGGATCCGAATATAAATCACGTGACCATGGGGATCCTGCAATGGTCTTAAGTGTGAAAAATGATCATAAGTCACTTTTTTCAGTGCCATTGTAACTTCTAATGGTTAATAAATGCACTGTTGTAAGTCGAAGACTACCTGTATATCAGGAAGCTATTTCATTTTAGCGTATATGTCCTATATGAAATGAAGATCCTGCTGGAGCAGGAGGTTGGACTAGATGACCTCCAAGGTCCCTTCCAACTCTGTTATTCCATGTTCTAAGATGGCATGGGACATGAAAGGTGACTGCTTGGTTTAGAAAGTTTGAACAGTGACATTTGCACATTTACTAATAATCTGCAGTATTTTAAAACTCTGAAGTGTAGTATTCTCTATAGTAAACATAAAAGAGTCGGAACAATCAACAGCATATTTGTTTTCATCTAGATTACCTAAATTATTATTTCCATATCAGGTGAGAATAAAATTTGCACATAATGAATTATGATAGTGAATTATTCTATCGCTCCATTTTACCTATTATTATATAAAGTAATTATTGTGAAAAAAGAGCTTTCCTTCCGTGGAGAGTGCCCTAATATGTTAGGATGGATTACTTTATGAAAATACCAAAATAATCCATATGATAATCTAAGGGCCACAAAAGTATGCCATAATGCATTTGTTAAAAGAGGAAAAAAAGGAACTCAATTTGCAATTTTGTTGCAGACCAATGCCAATTAAATATTTTAACCCCTGTATTTTTCAAAGACAGCTTTTCACACATTCAATTGACAGTCATCAACTAACAAATTATTTCATGAAAATGAAATGAGGAAGATTTTAGCTAAGTATTTATATTTTAAAAACAGCAGTGGTGTTCTCTTTCTATGTTGATATCTTAACAGCAAGCTGAATTAATCTTTTACAATGTTATTCTGAAGTTTTTAAGAATTAAGGAGATAGAAAAGTGTTATATTTCTTATATTAGGCTGATGAGGAAATTATTTTAAATATATTATGTTTAAATTAGATTTGGTTTTAATCTGTTTGCAAAAGTGTATTTAAAAACAATGATCCTGAAAGTGGAAAAAATAATTTATTTTTATTTTCAAGCTGCCATATGTGAAATAAAAATTAAATAATATTACGTCAACAGCTCCTAATTCCATCTGAGTTGATTAATTTATTCCTAGGTGCTGGAATATTATCTTGTCACTCCTTTTTTTTGGACTGACATTATTTCTGAAAACTAGCTTAACTCCTTGTGTTAATGTAATAATCCATTTTTTAGAAAGCCACAGCACAAATTTAGTTTAATAAATCCATAGTAGAAAGCCCTTTTATTTTACATAAAGAAATTGTAGCGAGAGCAAGAGAGAGAGAGAGAGAAAGAGAGATGGCTGGATGGCTGGATGGATAGATGGATAGATAGATGATAG
>JAOYMU010000002.1:29739904-29751422 GCA_025802295.1 Psammodynastes pulverulentus
GTGGGGAGGGATTTTGGGATTTTGTAGTAACCTTCCCCTGGAGTGGGGTGGGAATGGAGATTTTGCAGTATCCTTCCTGTCATACCCACTGGAGACTGAATCTGAGGGGGAAGACGAACAGCTGACAGGGAGCAGAAGACTGGCTCTGTTGGCTGTGGAAGATCCTGGGGAAGGGCAAAGTCAGGCTAGGCAGAGCAGAGGAGAGGTAGATCAAGGGAGAGGGGATTTAGATGAATACCAAGGCCCATCTCCTCATCCTAGGGCACGCAAGCAAGAAAGGAGAAGAGAGCAACGGGTTTGCATGGTTTGCGTGGTAGGGCCCTGATCCCCTTCACAAAACATAGCTGGGAATTATTTAAACAGAGGCAAACTGTGGGGTGGTTGCTGGAAACAAAGTTTGAATTCAGTTCATATTCTCCGAGTCCTGGAATTCTTCCAGTTCGACTAATTTACGGCTTTGAGACTTACCTGGCCTATCGGACTAATTGCCAGACTGAATTCCTATCTGCATGCATTTTTGACTGGACTTCCTCCTGCATGTGTTTTGGAACTGGAGTGTTTCCAGGTGGCTGAGAGGTTTGTAGAGGCAGTTGGAGTTAATAAAGAGGTTCAAGCTTATTCTTTGACTGTATTGCCTTTGTGCCGTGCCCCAGGTTATCACATTTCCCCTGGAGTGGAGTAGGAATAGAGATTTTACAGTATCCTTTCCCTGTCATGCCCACCAAGCCACACCCACAGAACTGGTAGTAAAAATTTTTGAATCCCACTACTGTACCTATTAACTTCAATGTAGAATCTGAATCCAGGCCTCACTAGCCAAAGTCCTGTACTATCGTTATAAGGTACCTGAAAGTTGCCTGGAAAAGGCAATCTTTATCAGATTTCATTCACTTTCTCACTTTTTCTATCTACCCTCAAAAAAAAAAAAGGAATGTTATTTGAGAATGGCAAAGCTCATACTAGCTGTTTTAAGAAAGTGCATTGAAGTTAGTTTCTGGAGGAAAGTTTTATCAGAAACAACTAGCATACAAAGTATATATATATTTTAAATTGTATAGAGACCAGCATTTCTTTAAGCTTGAATTATATTCTGCCATCAGAAGACTGCAGAAGTATAGAAAAATAAGTATCTTTCAGAATGTTGACTGATATTGTCTCCTCCTAATAAAGGGGTTGAAAATGTTTCTGTTAATGGTTTCCAATTGTTAAGCAGCAGGTCAAAAGAGAAAGAACAGGAAAAAAGCAATAAAAAGTGTTTTTGCTGCTTGAAAAGAAATAATTCCTGCTTACTTAAGACAATATTTGTGCTGCTACCAATCAGAATCAAGGGACAAATTTCTCCAGAGCTTGCTGACTCCACCATTGAAGGGAATATGCCCTTCAGCTACTCAACATTTTTGATTGGCTCTGAGGAGCCCAACTTTCACTGTTGAAGCATATATTCAAGTTTCAGGCAACATTTTGCTTGAATAGCGTCCTAAAGGCCTGTAAGATGGAGCATCATGTTACATTTTTTTGTCTCATACTGTATTAAAAAATAAGCACGAATGTCTTCTGACCTTTCTATTCATGGTTAAAATACTTACATTTCTGAAAATGAACTAATTTTCTTTGAATTTATTTGAAGGACGAGTGAAATGCCCATAGATAATACAAAGTAATTAACTACAAACTATGTAGCTTTTTTCTTTAATGTTTAGAAAATGTGAATGATGCAGTAGCATAAATGTAATCAGATAAGCCTTACAAATCCAGTGTTGACAAGCAGAATTGTTTCTTCTACTCTAACATGACATGGCTGACAATTTAATACTAAAATAGATGCATTAAGAACATTATGGCACTTGGTATAATGAAAGGTTTAGATAAATAATTCAAGATGTATAAAAAAATCACACTGAAATGTTAACTAAAAACGTTGAAACAGATTTCCTCCCAAAACAAAGCAAAAATACTTTTTATACCAACAAATTCTTAAACAACTTTAAAGGTAAAGGTTCCCTTCGTACATATGTGCTAGTTGTTCCCGATTCTAGGAGGCAGTGCTCATCTCCGTTTCAAAGCCGAAGAACCAGTGCTGTCTGAAGACGTCTCCTTGGTCATGTAGCCGGCATGACTAAATGCCAAAAGCGCAAAGAACGCTATTATACCTTCCCACCAAAGGGAAGGAAAACTTGCATTTTTACATGCTTTCGAGAGCCGTTAAATAACTTTACCACATTTCAATTAGGTCAAGGCTTCATTAAAAATATCATGTTTCCAATGTGTACACATGAACCAATACTTTCAAGTTTTAGTATCATGAAATCAGGTGAAATTAAAATAGCTTTATTTATTGACTTTAATACAGGAACAGCATCTGCCATGAATCTTGATTGTTTATGTAAAGTGGGGAAATCCAGTTTTAAGTGCAATCTCTAGAAATGTTCACATTGTTGTATGCAAATTTTGCATTTAGTAGATTTCTTCCAAATCATTATCTCCAACAGGTCTCTCACATACATGCACGCACACATGCATACACATACACACTTCTGTCCACAGAAAGCAAACCAATTATTGGGAGCTAAAACTGATAGCAAAAAAAGACCCAATGGTACATTGAATCTGCCCTTTGTTTTGTTTGTTTGTCTGTCTTGGTTCGCTTTCTTTTTAGTATTTCAACTGTTATTTTTTTTTTATTCTATTTTTAAAATTTTTGTCAGATGATAAACATGTATTTATCCCAAGCATGTTTAAACTTAGTTACTGATGAGTTACTCTTTCTGTGAAGTAACACTTTCTAACATTACTTCTGAACTTTTCTCCTGTCAGTTTGAGGTTTTGCTCCATGTTCTTGATTTTTGCTTAAGTCCTCAATTTAAAAGAGTTCTTAGTTACAACTGTTCAAAGTTATAACGGCACTGAAAAATGTGACTTAAGACTATTTTTCGGTCATGATCACTGCAGCATCCCCAGTCTCATGATCAAAATTCAGATGCTTTGCATGATGACAGTTGCTGTGTCCTGAGGTATATGATGAACTTTTGTGAACTTCTGACAAGCAAAGTTTATGGGGAAGTTAAATTCATTTGACAACCATATTACTAACTTAAAAATTGCAGTGATTCACTTAACAATTGTGGTAAGAAAGGTTGTAAAAGGGGACAACAATCATTGAACATCTGTCTTGCTTAGCAGCAGAAATTTTGGGTTCAATTTAAGTCGTAAGTTGAAGATTACCTGTACTGAAAAATTTTCCTTCTAGAACCTTATTCACAACCTTCATATTTTTAAAGATTTCAATCAATTTTTAAAGGTTTCAATCCTTTCCCTTCTGTCTTCCAGGTACATATTCAGTTCGCCCAATCTCTCCTGATATGTTTTGTCCTTCAGACTTTGCAGCTTTTTTGTTGCCGTCTCTGGACTCACTCAATCTTATCAAAATCTTTTTTTAAGTGAAGTAAACAGCATGAACACTTTAAAGGGCTACACCAAATTTCCTTTAATTTATTTCATTCAGTCTTTTCCATATATATATTGTGTTCCTTAATGTAAGAAATAACAGAGTCTGGAACCAAGTATTTCACACTTTGTCCTTTGCGCAAGGCACACCTTATGCTCGTAGCACTGATTTCATTTAGAACCCACTCTTTTACTAAATGGATATTATGCTGGCAATTATTTAAAAACTCTAAGTTAGTGATGTACTGGGAAGGATCATGGCCAGCACGACTAACACAGACCAATCCAAACCTTTCCACTATTTCTATAATATGTTCTGTTTTCCAGAGGTTAGGTGTTTGAAATGTCTTTAGAACATCAGCTCCACAGAGAAGTTTTAATTCTGGAACAACTGCAAGAATAATGAGAGTATATGTGAAAAATATTAACTTTATTGTCTGTTTTCTTTGTTGACATGCAGTCTTTGTTTAAGAATAAACAAACATTAAAACTCTATCCAACAATCTTTCTACTCTCCAAAAACCAGGTGGCTACAAAGACCTTAATTTTTCCTATTTCAAGTTTCAGATGAGAATTTTATACCTCCAAACCTCCTTTTTCACATAAAATGTGCATTCTCAATTGATTTTCATCAGTGATGGTCAAATAATGATATTTCCCGATTTATTTATTGGACACAATTTTACATATGTACAGAATTACTTAGTAGCAGAATAGCTACTTTAATTAGTAGAGGTAATTTAATTAGAGGGTATTCACTAATGAAGAGATGTCATGTCATTACATTAACACTTTCCCTTCTCCAAGTAGGTCTTAGATGCATATCAGTAGGTCATTTCACAAACAATCAAGGACATAAAGTTAGGAAAAGGTACTAGTGCGTTGCTTTTCCTATACCCAACTTTCCACATACTCATCCCAAGTTAAGGTTTAGGAGCAGCAACCAAATCTTAGTTGTACTGCATCTTATATTCTTAGAACAGTAGACATAAAGCTTAAGGTATCCTTTTCATGAATTCTTTACATTCAATACCGTAACTTACTCTGCTCACTATATCTTATATCTTGGGTACTTTCTTTTAACATTTATATGTTAACATTTCTTCCTTTCACTTTCTAATATTTCCTCAACTTCCTTAACCCTAATCTGTTACTAATTAGAAAGGTGTTTTCTCTGAAGTTGCTCTCTACCCCCCTTTTCTAACAGTTCTTTATTACTCTGATGGTTCCCATATTTGAACTAAGCTATCCAAACGTCTTCGCAATTTTCCATCCCCTCTGATAAAACTTTGGTGCCTTTATTCCTCACAGCTACATTAATGTGCTTCCCTTCTATCCTTCAATTGGGAGGAAAGTATGCTAATATAAAACATACTGTTCCCACAGAAGTACCTTGACCATGCCTTAGCAATGTGGCAGTGCTGCTGCTTTCACATAGTTTATTATGTGTGAGGGGAAGATGGTTCAAGGCAGCAAGGAGGAGGATTCAAGGTGTCTCCCTGCTGTTCCATCCCCAGCTACCTGGCATTTACTTTTAGGAAAACCAACCGATAGGCAAAGGCTGGGCTCTGGACTTTTCCTGTTCCTTCTTTCTCTGTTCTTGTATTTTAACAATCAGCTATTTATCTTTTATTTTATCTTTGTCAGATCAGCTTTTTCTTCCTTCCCTGCCTGCCTGCCTGGCATTGGTATACTGGAGTTCCCCTTTCCTTTATTGCCACTGGAATATTGATCTTTCAGTCTCTCAAAAACCTGAAAGATTGTTATTACTGTGATACAAATAGTCTATTTTTTTGAAAAATGCTGCACTAAAGAGCCCCTCTAAGCCATTGCTTTTTCATCCCAGCATTAGTGTTGAATTTTGGTGTCACTAGCTTGCTTTGCCTTTTCCCAGATTGCCTTTCTTAACTTTTTTTCCCAGAACTATCCTGATCTTTTCCCCAGTTTTCCAGAACTGTCTGAATACATTTTTTTAGGGTCACTGGTAGAATAACAAACTATCCTTTACCAACATTATCCAGACCTGTCTCTGGGTGATACATAATGTCCACAACTTTACCAATCAGATATTTTCACTATGCAGTCTACACACCTTTCAAGAAACTCTGTATCTGTGTTTCTAACTATTAAATATCCCACAAGCAAAAACTATTCACTTTCTGTGAAGTATCATCAGTATGGGTGTATTTGGATTCATGATCCAAGGATGGGATCACTCTTATAAAAAAATTCTTATATAAAAATGTCATTCTTTCCTACAACCCCTTTTCTTTAGCATTAATGCAACTATCATCTGGTAATGGACTCATATCCTATACAATCTTATCTACATACATTTGTTTTTCCAGCTTACCTGCCAAGGTTTCAAGGGGACTGACTTCTTACTTGACATACAAGCCCAAACAGCACTGTATAGAAACCCAGCTTATGTGTAATAAAGGCAGGTAGTAATATATTTCACACTTTTTGCTTGACAAAGTTCAGTAAATTGTAAAACAGCCCCTGCAGGACTGTCTTTAGACTTTTCAACAAGTTAGCATATGCTTTGTTTTATTCTTTAGGAATTGTTGTAAATGTTTGTTGTTTTGCTATTCTTTTAGAATTTGGAGTTTGCAGTCCTGGCTTCTTCACACAGATACTAAATTCATTTTGATCTTCACTTCTGGAGATAATAGATCAATATCTTCACCCTCTTCCTGTTTGCCCTCCTTATTAAGTTACTAAAGTAATGAAAGGTTCTGGTGTTCCTTTCCTTCTCTAATTTCTTTTTACTTTGTTATAAGAATATAAGTAGGGACTTGCTGGATCAGACCCCTGACCCATCTAATTCTACATTCAGATTTCAAAGTGGCCAAAGAAGTCCACTAGTCCCCCAGCAGATGGCCTTCAAACGCCACTAGACTGCCATCAAGTCTAATAGCCATTGATCCCCATGACTTTCATAAACTAATCTAACCATTTTTTGAGGCTACCAAGCTGGTAGACAACACCAGGTACCTTGGTAGTGAATTTCAAATTTTAATTACATGTTGCTTCACAAGATTATTTATTTTTTGTCTGTTCTAATTATTCCAGGATTCAATTTCATTGGTTTTATTTTGCGAAGAAGAAAACAACTTCTCCTTGTCTACTTTATTTTCACTATGCATAACTTTGTATGTCTTAATCATGTTTCTTCTCATTTGCCCAAATGTTGCAACCTTTCCTCATAGGGAAGCTGCTCCTTCATTATCTTAGCTGCCCTTCTCTGAACTTTCCATAGCTCTACTATGCCATTTTTGACGTGTGGCAACTAGACCTGTACCCAGTATGCCAAATGTATATGCAATACTTATTTATATAAGGGCATTATGATATTGGCATCTCTTATTTTTTTTACAGTGGATGCCCAAAGCTGTTAAGCTTAGAAAAAATATTTGATGAGGGGCTATTAAAGTAGTTGGTTAACTTTTTATTTTTTATAAGACTGACATTAAATGAAGGGATGGAGAAAAGATGTATTTCCTGACAGTCACAGAAATAAAACTTGTGAGAAAAATAGAGATCTGCTTTAAAATAAATAAATAAAATATTGATATGGAGCCAAAATTGAACGACTAAATGGCTTTCAAAGAAAGCTGACAAAAGAATCAACTTCAATAGGAAGAAAAGTGAGCATATAATATCCTTCGATTTTTGAGAGCTACTGTTAAATAACGATCTTGCACTTTCACAACAGATAATAGCTTTTGCTGAAGTCAAGTGCCTATAATAATACTCCAGCTCTTGAGCCTTTGTTTTTGTACACTTTTGACTGGCGTTATCAGAATCAATACTGATAGTGCAAAAGTTATTGTAATACTCCCTAAGACCTTTCCAGAAGGTTAGCCAGGTAGACAATGGAGATATTACCAACAGCACAAAAAAACAAAAATCAGCTAAATTTAACACATAACAAGATCTTACTAAAAGGTAGAGCTCTTAGACAACCCAGGAAACAACACATAAGTTATTTGGCTGAGTTGAAATTAAAATAGGAATTCCATTCTAAAGAAATAACTGTGTATATAATGTTAAATTAGTGACCCTAATTAGAAATGTGAAGAACTACAATAATAATTTGAAAAGAGAAGTAATTTGAAAAGAGAAGTAAAACAATAAGAATCCTTAGAAATACCTGGGTAGGGTTTTTTTTCTTTTTGAAGGCAAACTGCAAATAACTGAAATATTCTGAAGCTAAGTTAAACTAAGAATGTAGAAATAATATTTTCTCAATAGGCTCAGAAATCAACTTTGAGGACTATGTCATATCTAGGGAAATTTTACAACACCCCAATTTCAACTTTTCCAGCTAGCAAAATGCATTGTTGGGTAGAGCTGTGCATAGTCTGATCAATGCTGAAAGATTCTACCAATATTTTTAAAACTAGTCTTGACATGTTTGATACCCACAATTACTTTACCTGTACATACAATCTCCAGCTTTTAAAGCAATCTAAATGTGACCTATTGAATTGATAAAAGTTAGCATAGACAAATCATATAGACATTTTAAACAAGTTGGGCTTCTCCTACATTTTGAGGTTCAGCTCCTGTTACTTTTTTATTGTCTTTTATTTAATCTTATAGAACAAATGTACTGAATAGATTTACTGAATACTGTAGGTTTCAGATACTGAAAGATGGAGTGTTTTCCTTAGCCAGATGAATTCAGACCTTCAAATTTTTTTCAGAAGGAATTAGATTATTCTCAGAACCTAAGCTAAGAACAGCTTTATCTTTTTTTTTCAAGGAAAGTTAAAGAATACCTGAAGTTACACTTTATAATTTGGTCAAAAACTGTCAAAAGACCCATTCTCTGCCTTTGAAGGCATTCCAGGACAGACATTGTGTGACTTGAACATTAGCTTTCATTCGTCACTATCTTGATTTTATGATTATTTGACAGATCTCTTACATTGTATTTTTGCCTCTAGTGCAAAATATAACTTGGTTATTACAATGTTTGTTTAGTGTTCAAATTGATGCAGTTATAACCTTCTAATTATCTGGCTTAGTCTTCAAGGACTATTATATATCCTTTATCTCCTTTAATTGGTTTTCTATTGTGAAGCATGAAGAAGAAAAAGGTGACTGTATATCGTACTAGGACTATATTCTATGATCTACAACACAATTATATTAAACAAACCTGTAACTGATGATCTGATTGATGGGTCAGCTGCTTCTTCTCTGGACCAAGTATTTTCTTTATGCAGTTTTCTGATATTGTGTGATTTAAGTAGCTCTTTGTAATGATGGCTGTACAAAATAAAGGTGTCGGTATATGGTAATTCTCTCAGGGATACATTTTGTGATTATCTTCTATTGGCACTTTCTAAAATTCAATTGGTTTGTTGCCAACTTCAGGTCAGAGTTTAAGGTTGGAGATTTTGCCAGATTAATTTTGTGCATTGCAAGATGTGTGAACAGTATTTCACACCCTTGTTCAATTGGAATATCTATTGACCATTTGTTATTTATACAATCTTCTAGGCAATAGATGACATAAAATAACATTTTGTTGGATCACTTCTTAACAAAATAAATACAATCATTTTCACGTATTACTTAAAAAGCTGCAATGAAATCACCTAAAACAATTAAATAATTGTTAACAAATGCTTATAATTTAAACCAAGTGACAAATATCTGTCAGCTCATGTTAAACTTTGTGGGGAATTTTGACACTGTACACAAAAATACAAGAGAAGTTCCCAAATTCTAAGAGTTGCCTTAAATGCTCAGTTTCTCAAACTGCAATGACTAAAAGTGATATTTCTGTTCCCATCTATTCTGGAAAGACTGAGGACCTAGAGTGCAATAGGGAAACTATTTGTCTCTCTAATGATTTCAACATTACTGTGTTTAATTTATTAAATTTCTAACACAACTTTCTACCCTAGTGATTATTCACATTTTAAAAAAATAGAGTATCACAAAAACCATGTTAAATTTAACAGTTCCTTGGGTACTAAAATATGTTAATTGAAAATCTGGAAAAAGAGATGCAGCTGCTTCTTACTTTTTTAAAACATGCAGAGAGAAAGGAAAATAAATATATGAGGAACTGTATTGCACAGTCTGGGAACAAAATCTTCCATTGAAGACTTTCCAATTGTTTTTCCTTAAAATGGAAATAACTAATTACTTGTTAATGGAAGTCCTTTGAGTGATTATCTGTGAATATACAAAGATAGATTATGCCTCTGAACAGAGCCCATTCATAATATTCTAGAGTTTACAAGATTCTTGGTAGGAGCTCCTGCTCTCTCATTCTTACCATATATGACTAATTGCAACTGACATTAAACAACTTTAATTTGAGTCTGATGTAGAGTAATCAAGGACGAAGACTGAAGTCATACAAAACCAAGTAAGGATGGATTCTCAAATAATCATTCCTGTTCCAATCATTGTCTTGGTGACTAGCTAGCTTATTACCTTAAAGAATGTCTGGTAGTCCTAAAGTGAGAAACAAAGCCCTGATTTTAAAAGATTGCATTTCATTGAGAATAGAATCCAGCCAATGATCATGTCAATCCTCTTTCTTGCCCTATTTTCCTGGCAACAACCACGCTGTGAGGCGAATTGGGATGAGAGTGATTGGCCCAAGGTCACCCAGTCAGATTTTAATTTCCTGAAGAACGGCTACAGATGTTATTGTCACTGACATAGAATGAGAGAAACATTGATGAATTTGATGAATTTGAAATCTTATAATCCATAATACTAAGTAATTCATTACTATGTAAGAGATTGAACAGTGGGAATTTCAGTCAAAAATAACATTAAATTCAATATGTTTTGATTACTGTGCATAGCCCTATTACTTAATATTAGTTTATCTGACTTGATCTCATGAATGGATGAGAAATCTAATACCACCTGTTCAGAAAAAATACTATGCAATTTGAGATTTTTAGAATGTAAAACCTTTCTGGAATAATGGCTAATTAATCTGGGAAAATATGCCTTTGACATCTTGAAAAAATTCATATATAAAATGTAAATTGATGTACAATTTAATCTTTTGTTATTACATAGAATTGCACTGCACCTCAAAAATGTATTCTATGCACATTATTTATATTCTCTTAGTGTATTTTGTACTATTTAATTTACTTTTTTGACATTGATTTTAATTTTGTTAATCAACTATTTTTATTGTTCAGTTGAGGTATTTTTTTGGACAGAAATATGGTATGAAATGACTACTCTAAATTTTAAATGGCATACCAGAATATTTATATTTAATCTTTGTACACTGCCCCAAATCACTTGTGTTAGACTGGCAACCATATCAATCATATCAGCAAGTTAAATGGTACATTTGATGTGCTGGTTAACTGCAATTTTCTGGATATCCAACCATACTATGTTGCTTACATTGTTTTTTCCCTTTTCTTATGATATTCTCTACATTTCTTTAAAAGTACAAAAATTGCAGATTATCTATCTGAAAAATAAGCCAAATGAACCCCTGAAATAGAAGGTGCTGTAAGGCCCTTTAGTTCAGGAACTTGGTAATTGCTGTCTACACAAGAACTATATAGCATACTAAGGGACTATATAGCTAAACAAAAGGAATTGTTAGATCTGCAAATCCAGCAGTGGAAGAATTAATAGGAATGGAACAGATGGAAATCAAGCAGGTCAGAACTTTTCAAAGGCTGTGGCCATGTATTAAGCAACTTCCTTTGTACTGACAGCAATAGACGGCAGTGGATTTCCTGCATGAAAATCAAGTCATTCTTTTCCCCAAGCAAACATATGTTATGGTACTAGGAAAAAAAATAACAAGGATTGTAAGCCAAGTACCTAGAAAAATCCTTGTTATCAGAGTATAAATTATATATAATTGACCTACATAGTTTCTTATAGAAATTTAGAATGAAAAATTCTGAGAATGCATTTTCAGTAGTAAAATGAATTCCAGGACAATCTTCTGTTTTGGGACCTATATATGATAGCAACACAGTACTGTACCTAGGGGTTTTTTTGCGGTAAAAAGTTTTTATTGGTCAAAAAATATACATATATATCATATAAAATA
>JAOYMU010000002.1:29850404-29866952 GCA_025802295.1 Psammodynastes pulverulentus
CCCTTAGAATTATTTAGCAACGCTACACTAATTTAGAAATGTTTTTTTTAAAACAGGAGTTTTAAAAAAACTCTTGATTTAATACACTCTCATTCCTAGAAAGCAAATTGTCAACATATTTGCCTTAGCAAATATTATATGATTGGGAGAGCAAATAATGATCGGACAGATTTGCGTAATCTGTTATCAACATCACACAAATTATCAGGGGACAGTAGCAAAAATATTGAAATGTTGAAGCTACACAGGAGTCAAACTAAGAGATGTGGAGATCTAAACTCTGCATCTGGGTTCATCCAGGTTTAGCAGATTCCTACAACTTGGTTGATGCTAGATTTTTTTCCCTTCATTTCAATTGTGTCTGATTCTCAGAGGTTGACTGGACCAGTCCCTGCAGTTTCCATGACAAGATTTTTCAGAAGTGTTTTGCCATTGCTTTCTTTCTAGATCTGAAAGAAAATCACCCAGCTGGCTTTGTGCTTAAAATGAGACTAGAACTCAGGGTCTCCATGCTTCTAGCCAATGCCTTAACCAATACACCGCATTGATTCTGAACCTGGATTTGCAACAGCGTTCACGTAAAATATTGTGCCCACAATTTTCTAGAGTTAAATGTATAGGGCCCATTCAGACAACCGGCTAAGAGGATGACTTAAAATTCTCAAAGTATGCTGAATCACAATTTTCCCCATTTTAATTTTATCTCATGTATTTGGGTGAATCTAATTTAGCACGTAGGGACGCGGTGGACTCAGTGGCTAAGACACTGAACTTGTCGATCGAAAGGTCGACAGTTCAGCGGTTTGAATCCCTAGTGCCGCATAACAGGGTGAGCTCCTAGCTTCTCTCCTAGCTTCTGCCAATCTAGCAGTTGGAAAGCATGTAAAAAATGCAAGTAGAAAAATAGGGACTACTTTTGGTGGGAAAGTAACAGCGTTCCGTGCGCCTTTGGTGTTTAGTCATGCCGGTCACATGACCACGGAGACGTCTTCGGACAGCGCTGGCTCTTCGGCTTTGAAACGGAGGTGAGCACCGCCCCCTCAAATTGGAAACGACTAGCACATATGTGCGAGGGGAACCTTTACTAATTTAGTCTCCCCTTCAGAAATGTTTGGGAACCTGGAACAGCTGGAGTCTGCCAACAGCGCTAACCTGAGTTTCCGCTTGTTCCGCATGTTAAACGAACGCCCTATTCACATGACTTCATTCTCTCCTCTCGACCTCCCACCTGGCCCAGTTTGCGTTCCCATTCGCTTTCCCCTCTCTCTTCTCCTCCCCCTTGTTAAAGTCACATTTTTACGGAGGCCAATGTCAAACATTTGGGGATCGGGAGGGCTGAGAGCTCTCCGGCACAATTCACATTTTATTATTGAATGTGGTTATAATAATACCTTGTAGGCTCATAAAATGCTTTTATGTTCTAGTCACTTTACAAACATTATCTTATTAATAGCTAACAATTATATCTTCAGTGGTCTGGAACTGTGGCGTGGAAAAGTGCCAATTGAGAAACCTGATATTAGCTTGAGACACTTTAAAAGTGATTAACATGATTGTCTGCAGACAATTACATTGTCCTCTTCCGCAAACTTCATGGTGTTTTTTTTTTTAACAGGATGGGATGATGGTTAGAGGTTAATTTTTACAGATGTCTAAAGTGTAGGACAGCTTGACAGATATTAAATATGTACGTATATGTATAGCCTAAATATTTCTTTTAAAATGACAGAAAGGTAAAATTTCCAATTAGCTTCCCTTTGTTTCAGAGTTTTCTCCTTACCTGCTGGATGAATTGTATATGGGAGAGCATTTAATAGTCAAGTTTTTTTAAAAAATACAATAAAATAAAATCTAATACATAAATATATAAAATAGAATAAAATGATAATTATATTTCGGTGTCGCCCGTACAATCTACCCCAATCAGTCTCACGTATGCAAATCTCAACCCAAACCATTTTGCTTAAGTCCTGTGCTGTGTTAGATGTTATTTTCAGGTTCTGGTCGCACATAAAGTAAGTCGTTTTGATATGGGGATCCCAATGGGTCATTCGTTTGATATATGGACCAAGGTACCTGTCTCTCACCCCCTTATACAAGCAACAATCAAATAGGATGTGAGCCAGGTCTTCTACCTCTGCCGTTCCACAAATGCAGAGACGCTCATTGCAGGGTATAGAATGGAATCTCCCATATCTGACCATTGTGTCAAGTTGTTTGAATCTCGCTTGCATAAATATCTCCCTGAGATGTTTTGGCAATTTAACTTCAAATAGCTATCTACTTGAAAATTGCATTTGCATTTGCTCAGCCATTTCAAGTTACCCACCTTACTAAGGATAGCTATATCATTTTGTGCTTCTATATCTTTAATTCTTTGGGCAGCTTTTTTTTTAATTGTTCTCCTGTTACGCAAGGGACAGGAAGTCAAGAATAGGTGCCTATTCACCTGTCATGGCGAGACCCTCCACAGTCAATCCTTTATCATTAGCACGGTCACATTATTATGGATGACTTGTCAACTGGAATTCATAATTAATATTTGGGCAAGTCTGGCAAGTCAATACACAACTGGAAGAGTGGACTGGATTCACATAGATTGAAAATCCCTGGATTCTTCAAATGCTATTGCAAAGAAGGTCTGATGCTGTATGGTCCTCATACTGAAAGTACATTAAAAAAATCACTGTGTGATCAGTATGAGCTGTATCCACTCAGCCCCTTTTCACTGTATGTGGCACCGAGCTAGCTAAAAACAAAAAGGCTTCTTCTTTCTCCGTATTTCTGAATTTAGGATCCTGTTTTGATCATGGATATTGATGACAATGAAACCCCATTAAGTACTTTGCACAACATGGGGGAGGTGGATTTAACTGATTAGTGGAGTTGGTTTAGTTGCAAACATCACCATGTCTACTGAGAGTTAAATGAGATCCATCTGGATTAATGCGGGGAATTTTAGAATGTGAATGACATGCTTATCTCACTCCCCATTATCATGTTGATAGCATATTGTGCAAACAGGGACATTCTGGATCAAAATAATAGGTGTCTGTGGAAATTTGGATATTCAGAGAAGACATGCTGTTGTATTTCTGGCTTTGGAGAAAAGAACACTTCCTACAGAGGAATTGTTTGGCTTCAGATTGAGTTTTAGCCAGATGTGAGTGGAGCTGTTGTGGAAACAGCTGTCAGCAAGCCATTATAGAAAATAAGCACTACTGTTTAGTTCAATACCACCACTTAGATGCCAATGATTGTTCAGCAATCTGGAGATGAATGAGTTAATAAAGAGTTCATAGTGTCATCTGTCAGATATTTCTCAGTACAAGATGGTGCTGAATGATAGGCATGACAAAAGGACAATGGGTACAGCTGGGAATAGAAGACATACAGTAAAAATGAACTACATTGAAAGCTTTTTGTTTAGTCAGCAAGAGTAAGAAGTAATTTATCATAAACACACAGAATATACAGCTCATTTGTTCAGGAAGGATGGTAACTAGTTATCTGAGCAAGTTCTGAAATATATGCTGCAGACTTCGGAATTGCAGCTTTTGAGGATATGAAGAAAGATGTTTTTATGCTACAGAACTATGAAAGAGATGCTGTTACTGAAAAGGGGTGAAATGGTAAATTGTAAAGATGTGGTACTGTGTTTGTTTTCATTAGTCTATATTTTAAAATAAATCAGCAGAAGGGACTTTGAAGATCATCTAATTCAACCACCTGCCCAATGGAGAAATCTTCCATCACAGCATCCCCACATTTCTCTGCTCCTTCTACACACACACACACACACACACACACACACACCGCTATGTCTTCCTCGTCTTCTCTTGAGGGCAAACATATTCCACGCCTTAACAATTCCTCATAGATTTTTCTTATTGGGTCCCTTATCATGACTTTTCTCATTACTCAATTTCTTAAAATGCTGCCTTATCTTTTCTAAGTGTGGTATTATAAGTGCAGGATAGAGGCCCAAGATTTATCTTGATCTTATACTTCCTAAGATTGCATTTGTTTTTATAGCTATTTAACATTGTTGAATTATACTCAGCATGTGATCCACCGCGACATCCAAATCCTTTTTGAATGTATTACTCCCCATCCTATACCCTTGCTCTCAGATTTTTCCTAAGTAGGAATAAGGACTTTTGTCCATGTTGAAATCAGGTGGTTTTGCCCAATGTCACAGCTTATTGATTGTCTTTGTATCATATGCAATTTAACGATATTATTCTGCAATTCCTCACTGAAATGTTGATCTGCTTGCAAACCCAGCCTTTTCCAGGAAGAAAATCCATAATCTTTTAAGTGTGATAATGCAGGAGACAACCAATAATGAGAAAATGTATCCTTCACATCAAGAACAGAGTTTTTCCTTTCTTTTCTCCAGTCAGGGAGAATCTGGGTCTCTAGACTGAATGCTGCGCCCCCCAGAAGCGTAACTTCGGGAGCAAGAAGTGTTTTCCGTGGTCCTTATTTAGGCTTGAAAAGTGTCGGAGCTTTCTAAAAGTACCAAACCTCAAATCTTAACGTTGCTGCAGTATGCAGCGAAGATGCCCAAGCGACGAGTAAAACCAGCGCTGTTTACACTGCTTTTCTTTCTCAGCGTTCAGGAGATAAAGCTTCAGATTTGCCTCCCTTTAGGCGGGCGCCTTCTGACAAGGACGCGTGCCTAAAGCGGATCGCACAATTTCCGCGCGCTTCGAAAGGAAACAGACCGGCTGAGCTTCCTTCCAACTGAGCGTCTATTTCCCCTCCCGCCTCTCCTTCCTCATGAATATTCACGCCTCTCCTCCCAGTGACGTTGCAGCAGTCCCGCGGTGAAAGCTGGAGAGCTGCTCCGGTCCTGGCAGTACAGCCTGCGAATGACTGAGCAGCAGCGGCAGCGGCAGCCGCAGTAGTAGCAGTAATCATAATAATTGCAGACGCCGCCACAGCTGTTCTGGCTGCTTTTGGCTCTTGGCTCTTTCCGCTGTCGCCAGCCTCGAACGGGTTGAGGGAGCGCATCTCCGAGCCGCTTCTAAAGGACTGCTGCTGCTGCAGAAATAGTCCCCGAAAATAAGGCACGTTCTTGTTGCTCGGGGGGCGGAGAGGATGAAGCAATGCCGAGAGTGGGCGCTGCTCTTTTTGGGGGTCGGCAGTCTCCTAGCCACCAAAGGTAGGTGAAGTTCTTTTTTTTTAAAGGGGAAAAGCAGGGGAAGCTACGCAGGTATAAGGGGCGCCGCCTCGTTTGCATGTGCGCGAAAGCCGCGGGGACAACTCTTCCACTCACTAAAGGCGGCGACGCCGGGGATGGTGGTGGTGATGGTGGCGGCGCGGGGGGGGTGGTGTTGTTATGTCTGCCTGGCTAGGGCGTTGGGGGTTCTCGGTGCCGTATAATGTCGCATGGTTTTTGACGAGACGGGCTAGTTTTTAGGGTCCCACCCTCCCCAAAGTGTTTTGAAGGAGTCTTCTGCGCGCTCCTTAGAACTGGGAGAAAGAGGTTCCTGGCTATTTGCTCCTGCTGTGGGCGATGGAGGAGCTTTTCAGGTCGGGGAGAAAAAGGGAAAAGAGACTTCCTCGACCTGCCTCAGTCCTGGAGGTTTTGGGAGTCACTGAAAGTTTGAGGTGTCGTGAGGGAAGCGGGTGGAATTTTAGAGATGAATTAGGTGTGCGTGCTGCACTGCCGCGCTTGGGTTGCCATTTAGTGCCTGGGAAGATTAAGTGTCTGGAAGGCGACTGACCATCGAGCCCGATGCACCGAGGGATGCTTGCTTCTGGTCGTTTCAATCGATGACTTGGCTGCCGGTGGTTGTGCATTTACGCCGTGAGAAGATTGAAGATAACAATTAAACTAGGAATAAAATGGTTGTTTGCCTTGTAGAGGTTAATTTATACCGAAGGCCGTATTGGCTGTATAATATTACAAGACCTGTGGCGTTTTCCCGAAAGGAACACCTGAAGATTTGGGTTTAAATATGTAACTTGTTGCATAGGTAAAGTTTAAAATATTTCTTGGTGTCTGTTTAAATTTTCTAGCAACTAAATACATTTATTTATTTGCAGGGATTGCTCAGTTACAGAACACTTTGGTACATCATTGTTTCCACTTCAGGGTAAAGCTCCTTGACATATTTTGTGGAAGTTTTGATACCTGTTCCTTTAAAATAAAGCAGAATATATTGGGTTGAGAAAAGAGTCATAGTTTCTGCAGCATAAAGCTCTATGGATAATCCCTAGATACTTCCTGTATTCCCTATATGATGAAATATGTATTCCCTATATGATGATGACACTATTCAGAGATTTTACTTGGATGTTGTGCATTAATGTTTTCTGCTTTTAATACTACTAAATTTGCTTTGGAGACTTACAAATCATCTTGATGTCTGTGAACTGCTTTGATTCATAGCAGATATTTGACATCCTTTTTTCTAGTTTTCTTGCACTTTTGCTATGAACTATAGGTTGCCCTCAATTGATCCTAACATTTCTGTTGTTAAGTGAGATGGTTGTTAGGTGAATTTTGATCCATTTTGCAACCTTTCTTGCCAAAGTTTTAGCTGAATCACTACAGTTAAGTTAGTAACCCATTTGTTAAGTGACTGTCTTCCACATTGACTTTACTTGTCAGAAGGTTGCAAAAGGTGAGCACATTAACCTGGGATATTACAACCATCATAAATATGATTCAGTTGACAAGCGTCTGAATTTTGATCATATGACCATGGGGACACTGCAATGGTTATAAATCATTTTTTTCAGTGCCACTGTAACTGAATGGTCACTAAATGAACAGTTGCAAGTTGAGGACTACCTGTAACTGCTGAGTTACATCAACTGTTGTGAGATAAGCAAAAACAGAAAAGGCACAGTTGATTTGAAGATATTTTCTTGTATGAAATAAATTGTTGGGTTTTGAAAAACAAAGTTTATATGCATCACTGTCATTCAGAGGTAACATTTGCAAAAAACCTAAAAGTTTTGCAGACTAAAAAAACAAAATATTTGATATTAAATCAAATATTTCAGTCAGTCTGATTTACTAGTAGTCAAACTTAATTTGCATGAAGTTTGAGCCGAGCATAAACAATACCTGTGGTGGAGATATGTTGAAATGTACTTGTTACCAGGTATGTATTGCTGTTCGTTAAAACAAATCCCATTCCATTGAGTTTATGTGGCAAATTCTTGAGTTTAGTTTGTAGGCATTTGAAAAGAGTTAAAAACAATTTAACCCCTGGTACATCTGAATTGCATCATGAGTTCCAAATTCTGCTTTACCACAGGGGGGCTGCAGAGTGCATCTTTTGACTTCAACAATTTTATATTCAATATTTGTTATAAAAAGGGGTTTTTTTTAGAAAAAAAAACTTTATAAAGATATAGGAAATTCAATTAAGTTTTAAAATCCTTTTTGATATTGGATATTTTAATATGAGGTTCTGCAGCTAGCATAATCTCTAGCTCCTGTTTCTTTTGTTGTATTTGTATATAGTTGAAAAATGAGTAATTTTGTATTAGAATGCATTTTTTTCACAAGGAAAAGGTTTAATGTAAAAGAAGACATCATACATCCTTAGATGAACATCAAATAGGCATTATACTTCAGCTTCTTAGTAATTCTTCTGAAATAAGATCTATGAGTAGTGAGTTGCAGTTTAAAACCATAATCCCAAGCTCTGTGGTTAATGTTTCACATTATTTAGAGAAGAAATAAAAATGAAAAGAATTTCTTCAACATTCTGACAGTGAATTTCAGGAATTGTTGCACCAAGATAAAATACCATGCTAAGTACATATGATATTCCAAATCTGTGGCTACCTATTTTAAAAAATCAAACTGTATACATTGATAAAATAATGCTATTATATGCAAATATTTATGATCAAGGTAGCAATTGTTGAGGAAATTATTGTAATATATCTACTCCAGTCACCTGGTTTTTCTTTAGATCTCAATCTTTTTGCCTTTTATTTTAATATGTCCTTTAAATTGAATATGTGTGGTGTTCTGTAGTAGGACACTGCAGAGTTCTAGATTTGAGAGCTTAAATATGATATGGGACATGCATATAGCTATTGTTGGGAATATCTTAAAGAAACTAACTAACATCTTTTTCTGGGTTTATGTGCTGTACTGTGCAGCTGATGTTCAATCCTGAAAAGAGATGCATTTGGTTTAATTTGTTCCCATCAGATGTCATGCACATGCCTGTATGTACCTCATATCACATTTTATCCTTTGAATCTAATCTTTTCCTGTAGTGTTAGAAATATAGGAAATGCCACTTATGCATTGAGTTTCTTAGGTATCTTTGTTTTGAGAAAATCTACAGTGTCAATGCAGCAAAAAATCTACTGTAATTTTATTTTTTTATTTTAAAATATTGTTCATAAGTTCTAATACATTATATTGTAAATTAACATATAAATTTAAGATCTTGAGTAATATAAATATTCCAATCAGTACAATATAATTAGCTAGAAGATGTCTGTGTTCTGATCTTCCATTTTCTTATGTCCCATAATTTATATGCAAAACATTATTGACATTAGAATGACCGTGAAATGTGCAGTTGAAGTTCTCTAAAATTATGATTGATGTTGCTAATTGTTACATACTGAGAAATAGAGTATTAAAATGATAACAATCTTGGTAATGTAATCAATATATTTACAACAACATTGATTAGTCCTGGAATATTCAAATAATTTCATTAGGTTAATTGACATAATTAGTACTATCAATGAACAAAGTTGCAAACAATTTTATACAGTATTCATTTAAAAGAAATAATCTTAAGAATGCAATGCTCGATGAGTTTGGCTGTTTTGTGAGAGGATTTTTAACATGATTTGTAAATCCATTGAATATCAATACTGAACACTAAATAATCTTGCTAATAAAGTATACAGGGAGCAGTTATAGCTCTTTATGTGGCTTCTTTTCTATTTTTTGTTACTTAGTATTGCACTGTAATCAAACAATGCCAGTGTGATTGTAGTCCTTGACATAGTCCTTGACATAGAACCACAATTGAGACCAGAATTTCTGTTGCTAAGCAAAGTGTTTGTTAAATGAGTCATGCCTATTTTTACAACCTTTTTTTGTCCATTAAGTGAATGACTACAGTTGTTAAGTGAATGATGAACATTAAGTGAATACAGTTTTGCCCATTGACTTTTCTTTCTGGAAGTTGGCTGGGGGCCCCCCCTCACAAATGGTAATCACATGACCCTGGGACAACACTGCAACTGTCATAAACATATGCTGGTTGTCAAGTGTCAAAATTTAAGTCAAGTGACTGTGTGGAGATGCTATGAGAACCAGTCACTTTTTTCAGTGTTGTTGTATAAAAAGATTCCGGTAAAATTATGTTCCTGACCCTTATGTTCCTGCAGATATACCATTATTTTTCTGAACATACTTTTTATATACAATAATATGCCAGAGATGTGTGACCTTGTGATATGAATCCTGTTCTCTGTTTTGAATTATGCTGCAAGAAAGCTTCTAGAAGTCACTGAACAATGGACAACAACCGATACAATCCTGAACTGATGTTTTGTATTGTATTGATACAATGTGTCAGCCTCCAAGGTGGCTTAAATATTAGGGGTCCCATAATTATTGTTTATTATTTTAACTTGTGTGTGCCTTTGCTGTTTATGCATACAATACACATACACACTTCAACATTAATCAACCCATTTCAGGATGAAAGTCTTTTCACTAAAGGTTACATTTCTGTTATCTATCATGCTGATCTAAAGGAGGTTAGTAGGCAGGTGTTTTTCAACTTCTCGGTCTAGTGCTGAGAAAGAATTGCTGGTTTACAAACAATCAGCCAGCTTCTGTGCCCAAGGGAGATTTATAACTCCTAATCCAGATTCTTAATCACTACAGCACTTGGCCATGTTTATGTTGTGTGTGTATTTACTTAGGGTAGTCATAGATAGTGCTATCCTCATAAAAAACGTAGTAAAATAAGCTTTAGTAACAAACTTGATTGGATTTTTTTTTTTCTGGTAAAACTGTAAAACATGATGCAGTTTAACATTATGCATTTTTAAAACAGTAACTTTGGTATTGAAACAAAGGTCATTTAATATCTTTCTCTTTCTCTCTCTCTCTCTCTCTCTCTCTTTGCAAAATATTGATTTGAGACTATGTTATTGTAGATCAGAGATCAATCTCTATGCAGTTTTTTATTAATCGCTGGTTCATAATGAAAACAACATTACATAGAGAACTAAATGCATTCAACTACTATTTTAGCAATTGCCCAGTCTAACATTGTAATGTTCTATTTGAGACCCCTCTTCCTGTAGACTCTGCAACTATTCATCTTCTTTTCATAGACTTAGACAGAGCTTTATTTTCACATCACATTGGTTTGATAAATTTCTGTAGCAATTCAGCCTGGATCACCTAAAAAGACCCTTGAAATGGATCAGATAGTTACCAGCAAACAAATCCACTTTAACGCTTACCTGAACTCAATTTCATTTATAAAATATGTTAAAAGTGCTGCCCAGTTGAGTATTAGCATCTCATAAATTTTGTCTGTTCAAGAATGCTGAGCAGAATCATTCGGATGAAAGACTACTTCGGACAACCAGAGCTGCTTTATATTTATATTTAAGCAGATATGACATAATCAAAAACATCCTACAATAGTGATTTTAACAGTGTATAACTGTCAAAATTGCTTCTCAGTATATAACTTAATTAATATTTTAATATGCTCTAAGTTTAGCTTTTTTTCCTAGTTATGTTAATTTCTGCCTTGCAAGTCAGTGTTGTCATGCTTATCACTTGTCTTTTTTTTATTCTGGTTGTTGAAAAAGGAAGGATCAACTCCGGATTCTGCAACGCTTGTTAAAATGAGGACTACTTGTGAAAATAAGGGAAGCTTTTTCCTTCAATATGACTGCTATAATGCAGTTCTCTCTAAGGTCAAAAAACAAAAATACTTTTTAATTTAGGGAGATGGAAAATTGGGATAAAGAGTTTTATTTGTACTTGGAACTTCCTGTTAGAACATTCATGTGTACCTAGAAGACAATATTAAAAATGTTTCAGGTTTTACAACATAGAAAAAAATGGGAATTTGAATAGCCTCTTTTCCCTTAATTTTGTTATTATATTGATGCAAAAAATAAAATTGGATGTTAGTCCTTACTGACTGCTCATTAACATCCAGTCTTCAGAAAAATTTGCCAGGGAATTATTTCCAAAACACAACAAACATAATAGGAAAAATTCATGGAAGGCTTCTTAATATGTCATACTTTCATTTATTAATCAAAGAATTTTTAATATTTCATACTTTTGCACTGTCCTAAAAATCTTCATATTCAGAAATTTCAACTTAAATTATATAAATAAAGCACTATGTACACAAAATACACAGGTAAACCTTTATATTAAAACCATTTTATTTTAATGTTACCAATATTTTAAAATTCTTATGAAAATCTTAGGTACTAGATTACGTCAGTGTTTTTATTATGTCCATAATTGTTCTCTCAGTCTCTTACTATATGCTTAAACCTGTTACCCACTGTTCTCACCTAAATTCAGCAATGGCAACAAGGATACATTTGTGTCTGAAATTTTATTGGTTAATATATGTTTCAGATTTCAAGAGCCTGGGTTCAAAATACACAACCACATTGACACAAAACAAAAAGATATACCCTATTTTGCCCTGACCTTAAGAAAACGCAAAATTGTTTTGAGCATAGGGTATACACAAAATTGTTATTTCAGTCTCTATATTTGCATGCTGTATAGTGACTTAAATAAGCTCTGTTGAGAAATACAAATGGTGTAACGGTTTGCAACAGTATGTCAGCAAGTATAAAATATAAATAGACCCTTTACACTGGATAATTTTATGTTTTAAAAAGGTACTATATGGAATGGCCACTGGTAAATATCCCAATTATTTCTTTACCTAATCATAAACTACATTGTTTTGAAACTTAGAAAATACAGGAGTAAAGTTTGTATCAGCAGAATTGTTTAGAGAACATCCATGGCTTCAAGAGATAGATAGGTAGAACAAGTTAAGATAGCTTGCAGAAAAGATTGATTTATTGTCCTTTTCAGAAATACTGCTGGAGTTAAATATAGGGTAGAAGCCAGTGCTATTTATGGGACAGCTGAATAGCATCTTATTTGGAGATGAGTTTTAAACAAGACAGAGTCAAGATATCTGTAGCAAATGAATTTGAATGGCAACATACCATTCTAATTCTTCCAAAAAGGAAGTAGAATTTAATGAATGTGTTAATACCATCTAATTTATTACTGTAAATCAACATGTAAAAATTCTGCAGTATGATATATGATGCACTATTTATGGAGATCTGTATTATTTAAATGGTCCATAAAACTAGTGAAGACAAGGACAAGACTTTAGTACAGAAATAACTATGTAGATCTTGATTTTCTTTCTTCTAGGCATATAATATAGTCAACATCAGAAAATGTGTGAATTAATTCCACATTAAAGATAGGTTTAAAACCCGTGCCCAATTTACAACTTTAATCTGGTATAAACATTTTTCCTATCTCCAGTCTTGTACTACCCCCATTGTCTGTGTGTGTGTGTGTGTGTGTGTGTGTGTGTGTGTGTGTGTGTGTGAGAGAGATCTTACCCCATCTTTTTATACTTCATTTGAATTAGGATTGTTTTCTCGGTTTAACTCAACAGGTGTCTGGCTGTTTATACATACATATATCTAAATTTTTAGAAACCTCATTAGAGAGCAGATGCTCTTAGCTCTACTGCTTTTAGAGAAATGACCTTTGCCTGGAAAACTATTTACAGACTTTGGGGATGGGTTGGGGTGACAGAATTAAGATCATGGGCTTCTGTTGGATATGGTAATCTAAATCCATCCCTGGATCAGATTTATAAATACTTCTGATTTGCGACTGGAAATTATCTGTAACAAATATAACTTGAGTCCTATATAGAAGTCATTTTATATATACAATCTTTGCAAGGAATTTAGAATGTCTGCATTTTTATTGTGTTTGTACATTTGAAGTTTAAGCATAGTTCAAGTTTTTATTTTTAAATACATCCTGTTGGAGTAGACCAGTATGTAAGCATCAGGAAATAAATAGTAGCAGTTATCATTTAAAAATATTTAATAATTTATATTTTTGCTACTCATATGAAAATAGGGTTTGGATTTTTATTAGTTTAGTAACAATCAGTAAAAATAACTGTAATAAAACTGTTCCCAGAATGCTACATAAAATAGCAGCAAATAGAAGTGTAGTGATAGGATCTTTTAAAAAATACTTTTCTCCTAATGAATAATTGCTATGTTCAATACACTTTTTTTTAAAAGCAAACAAAAATACATTTTTATAAGATACTTGATTTATATGAAACCTCAATAACCAGCTAGATTATAATTAGAAAAGTTTATTATATGAAATAATCCTGTTATTAGTCCATTTTGTTCACTTTTCATTGTTTTTAGAAGACAATGAAGAATCTTTTACTTTGTTTTATTCAATACTTTAATGCACAATCCACCCAAGATTGCATTGTAATGAAAGGAATGTTATGATCAATCCTCTTGATAATGGCAGAATTATGTCTGTGATATATCAAACAAAGAATCCCTATCTTTGTGCTATTACTAATGCAGCACAATAAACTAGGCATTTTAAGAACAAATTGATGCACATGCAAAGAACACCTAGTATTTTAAATTAGCACAGTTCTCGACTTACAACCACAATTGAGCCAAAATTTCAGTTGCTAAGTAAGACAGTTATGTGATTTTTGCCCCATTTCATGACCTGTCTTGTCACAGTTAAGTGAATAATTCCAGTTGTTAAGTTAGTAACACGGTTCTTAAGTGGATTTGCCTCCCCATTGACTTCGCTTGTCGGAAGGTTGCAAAAGGTGGTCACATGACCTCAGGACATTGGAACTATCATAAAAACATGCAAGTTGCCAAGCATCTGAATTTTGATCACATGACCACAGAGATGCTGCAGTGGTTATAGGAGTGAAAAATGATAGTCATTTTTTTTTAGTTCTGTTGTAACTTTGAACTTCAATAAATGAATGGTTTCAATTTGAGAACTACTTATAGCTGCCTGACAGGCAGATAGGGCATACATACTTTTGAGCCCCATAACTACAATTATCATATGGTATAAAGGGACGTGGTGGCTCAGTGGCTAAGATCTGAGTTTGTCAATCGAAAGGTCAGCAGTTCAGTGGGCGGCAGTTCAGTGTTCCCTGTGCCTTTGGCATTTAGTCATGCCGGCCACATGACCACAGAGATGTCTTCGGACAGTGCCGGCTCTACAGTTTTGAAACAGAGATGAGCACTGCCCCCTAGAGTCGGGAACGACTAGCACATATGTGTGAGGGAAACCTTTACTTTATGAATAAATTATATTTAACTTTATTGTATTTAAACACTACTAAGAGCTTTAAATTAGCATAATTATTTGGTATAGATGTTGCATTATTATTAAGGCAAATAAAAATAGAATTTAAATACGAACATGGTTAATGAATGCAGCATTGGAATCCATATGTTTATTTATGATCATCCTGATTGGTATCAGTAAACTATAACAATTAGTATCATCCATCTACTAAAATTTGATAATTTGACCTTGCTTATAGACAAGAAAACAGTACATTTTTGACTGAATACAAATCAGTATTTGATGAAATTCTCTTCAGGATGATAACTTTCATGTCAATTAAGTAATCCATCTAGAATTCATAGATAACTGATGAAATCTTAGTTGGATGAAGAGAACAATGCTGTGCTGGCTCTTGAAATACAAAAGTAACATCCAAGATACTTTTAACACTGATGCAGAAAAACTTAGATATCAGTATGGACACATTGACAGTTTCTAAATAATAAACTGAGCTATAATTATTTAACTGATAAAAAATTAATGCACAACCAGAATTGTATGTGGAACGCTGATATTTCTGTGGTACATATAATTATAGCCTTAAATTAAGTAACATCTTGTTTTTTAAAAGAAATATTCTGATTTAGATTAAGGGCTAAACTATGTACTCGTTTAGAGAAAGCACTAGCAGGCCAAACCTGATCAGGATCTCCATACATGGATGAGAGAGGCGTCCTTTCAAGCTGTTTGGCATGCAAGCATTTTTATTCATTTTAAAGATTATTTTTCAATCTTTAAAAAAGGGATGGGGAAACCTTGACTGGAACCATGAAGAAATGATATATACTAGTAAGAGAATGATTCAGCACTTGAATTTCTGAGTCTGGAAGAAGAATGCATTATAAGAGTCAACAGTAAATAACAGTTATACCCTGCTGTCTAATGATACAAGGAAGCAATTTTAGCTTTTGACATTTAACAGAAATATTTTTATATTTCTAATTAAAGTACAGTATCATAAGCAGTCCTGCAACTGTTCTATGTTGTGGGCGAAATAAATGAAACAAGGCACAGAATTCTGAAGTGAAGGAATTAATCCATAATGTGTGACAGAGAAAAAATGATGCCTGTATTTTTAAGAATTACCATCTTTGGAATAATAGTGCCATAGGTAAATGAGAATGGAAAATTTAAGAAGCCTGCGAAAGCAGATACCATGTGGCATCAGAATGAAGGATTTCTTGGGGAGAAAAAATTATAATGCACAGAAAGGAAGGAAGCATATTTAATCGAATGACTTTCCAGTAAATTTCAAATAATATTTTGTTCAATATTATGTCATGACTTTAATTTTGAATAAGTTTAATTTGATTTGTTCAGCCTGGTATATTAATTTTAATTGTTAAAAGGTAGTGAATGAAAGCTGATGTATTTGGGGGACATGTGGCTATTGTTTTCTTCTTGCAAATAAGGAATTGATCTTGAATGTTGCAAACAGCTATTATAATAGTATGAAGCAATTATATAAATTTTATATAAAATATATTCATCAGCCATAGGTATTCATAGGGTTCACTTCATAATAATGACTATGTGGGATGTTGACTGGATATTTGTAGGAAGCATCTGTATGCTATCCTCCTTGCTCCCTGTTTTGGCTGTCAGAGGCACCTCGGGCCGGTAGTTTGCTATTTCCAGGCCAGCCCCACAGGCCAGATTTAAGCACTCCATGGGCCAGATTCATTCCACGGGCCTTGAGTTTGACATCGCTGTTCTAGATGATCCAAAAGACTAATGTGCTATACTGCCTTGTTATTGAAACAGTGATGTTTAAAAGACGTTCATGATTGAAACTACTGTAACTGTAATTTTTGTTTGCTATACCAATTATAGGTAAAGGTAAAAGTTTCCTTCGCATATATGTGCTAGTCGTTCCTGACTCTAGGGGGCGGTGCTCATCTTCATTTCAAAGCCAAAGAGCCAGTGCCGTCTGAAGATGTCTCCGTGGTCATGTGACCAGCATGACTAAGCGCCAAAGGCACATGGAAAGCTGTTACCTTCCCACCAAAGGTGGTCCCTATTTTTCTACTTACATTTGTATGTGCTTTTGAACTGCTAGGTTGGCAGAAGCT
>JAOYMU010000002.1:29983183-29998691 GCA_025802295.1 Psammodynastes pulverulentus
TGGTTCTCTGAACTACTCAAAATTTCCACTATCGGTTCTCCAGAACTGGTCAGAACCTGCTGAATACCACCTCTGGTGGTAGTATTCTTGGGATTAGGACATTGCACAGTTTTATAATAATGCAGAAAAGTATTTTTACTAGATAGGATCAAAAATAAGACATGGATGAAAAAGTTTTGATTTTTCAACATTAAAGCATTTGAAAATAACTATGATAGAGAAAATCATGCCCAAGTATGATTAATTGCAGGAAGATTTAAAATCTTAAAACCATCTCCCCAATGAAGTAATACTCAAATTATAATATTGAATCAGTATTTGAATCAATATGTAATAGTTGATTTCTGAACTATGGTTAATGATTATTTGCTTAATGAATTTTTCTTTCTTATTCTTTTGACTTGTGATGTGCCCATGTGCTCAGTATTATGCTACATAAGATATGCAAGTATACAAATATTTTGACCAAATAAATAAAAATAATGATGCTTTATACATGGATTATGGCATTGGTTATTATAGTTGGACTTATTGTTATATACATAAATGTGTTTGTTATAAACACACAGAGGAAGAAAAAGATAATTTAGAATCATTGCAGACTTTGAATGTGTCTTTTTTATTAATTTCATCCCTTTAGCAACTTGAGCTTTATTTCATGGACACCTTTATTTCTCTTTCAATTGAAAGCAAAATGTACTACTAGGATCTTCATTCATTTTCCTGCTTTATAGATTGGCTAAATTGTGTATTTTTGCAGTTGGTATTCCGTAGATTCTGTGAGTTAAATTTCCAGTATTATATTTGGCATGTCCCTATCTTCAGGGAGCATTACCTCTCAACAAATAAAAAGAGAACAGAAGTTGCTAGAAGATAAAAACCTCTCATGACACCTAAATTTGAATATCTTTAACAGCCAAAACAAACAAACATCACCAGGAAAGGATATATTCATATTAGATTAGATTATATTATCTAATCTAACATTTATCATAATAAATGTTTATAAAGAGCTCATAGTTTCTCAATAAGGGAAATATATTAATATAATTCCTATTAAAGGGGAGGATTCACTTTTCCTATGTTCTATCAAAAAAGGGAAATGTTAGATGCTCAAGGGCTGGAAAAAGAAAATAGGACTAATAACAGAACAGAATAGAAGAAGAGGGTTGGAAGGTCTTCTGGTCCAATCCCCTGCTCAGGCAGGAAACCCTATACCATTTCAGACAAATTGTCCAATCTTTAAAAACTCCAGTGTTTGAGCACCTACAACTTCGGGAGGCAAGCCGTTCCATTGATTAATTCTCAGGAAAATTTTTAGTTCTAGGTCTAACCATTCTTCATATTTTAGCTTCCAGTCCCCATATCATCTTTATTGCTCTTTCCTGCACTTTTTCTAGAGTCTCAGCATCTTTTTTATATTGTTGTGAACAAAACTGAATGCAATATTCCAAGTACATTATAAAATGGTATTAATATTCCATTTTGGAATATTAATATTCCAGGTGATCTTGATTCTGTCCCTCTGTTAATGGATCCTGGGATCACGTTGGCTTTTTTGGCAGCTGCAGCACACTGCAGTCTCATATCGATTGCCCACTAGGACTTAAAGATCCCATAGTTATTACTATTGAGACACTTGCCACCTATTCTATACTTGTGCATTTGTTTTTTCTTGTCTAAATGTAGAATCTTCCTTTGTTACCATTGAATCTTCTGGAGTGTGGGATATTCCTACAAGCTTCATGTTGTCTGCAAATTTGTTGAGTTCCTCTTGTATCCTCTCTTTTAATGAAGACATTGAAGAGTACTGGACCTAAGACAGACCCTTGAAGTAGTTCACTGTGTACTTCCCTCCATATAGATACAATTCTATTTAGAATTATACATTGAGTGCAGTTCCTTAGCCAATTACAAATAAAGTGGTAATGCACTTTAACCCAGAGTCCCCAACCCCTGGTCTGCGGACCAGCACCGGGTCATGGAATGCCAGAAACTGGGCCAAACAAACAAGTAAAGTCCTATCTGTGGGATGCAGACAGCACACAAAACCACATCCGTTTCAGTCTGCAGAAAAACTTTTCTTCCTGGAACTGGTCCTTGGTGCCCAAAAGGCTGCTGCTTTAACCCACATTTTCTATCTGACCAAGAAGGTTGTAGTCTACTTTTCCAAATGCCTTATTGATGTCCAAATAAATTATATCTACAACATGCAAAGAATACAATAAGATTTGTCTGTAGTCTCCTGAATCCATTCCCTCCCCCATTTTTTAAAAGATGGTAATCATATCAGCCCTTTTCCAGTCATCTGGTAGTTTCCCAGTGTTCCAGGAATTTTGAAGTTATGGTTCAGTGGTTCTGAGATCATGTCTGCCAGTTCTTTTAGAACCTTGGGTATAATCCATCTAGTCCTGGTAATTTTAACTCATCTAGCATGGATAGGTGTTTTCTTACCATTTTCTTATTTTAATTTGAATTCCTAATTTGCATTTTACAGTATTTTTAACTCCTTTTTTCCTTTTGTGTAAATGTAGATGCAAAAAATGAGTCAAGCCATTCTGCCTTCTTTCAGCTGCTCATCACCTTCTTGACATTTTATCCCCATTAATGGACCAATTGTTTCCTTGACTTTTTTCTTGCTTTGTTCATGTTGAAAGAAACTTTTTTTTGTTATTTTTGACATTTTTGTCACAAATCTTAGTTCATTTTGAGCCTTAGCTTTCCTGACTTCATTTTTTGCAGGTTTGGGCTATTTGCTGATATTCTGCTTTAGTTATGTGCCTCTCTTTTCACATTTTATACTTATTCTTTTTGTCTTTCAGTTTATCAGAGAGTTCTTTGTGCAGTCATGCTGCTTTCTTTTGAGATTTCTTTTGTTTCTTCTTCATTGGTGTTGTCCTAGACTGGGCTTTTATAATCTCACTTTTCAAAGTTTCCCAAATTTCTTGGGTTGTTTTCCCTTGAGGATTCTCATTCATGGAATCCTTTCAAAGCTCTAAGTTTACTGAAATCATTCCCAAATTTTAGTTTGACTTTGTTCTATTGCTTGTGCTTGCATTATGTTGAATTCCAATATTGCATGTTCAATCTCCTACTAACATGGTTTACAAAAACTCCTTGATTATAGATACAGGAACAGATAGGAGAAATGCATTAAAATATATTTGTAGTGCTTTCAATTCCATTTATTATATTATAGCATTTATTATTGTACATAGTCTTTGGACTATGAAGCTTGAAGCTGCTCTTTTATTGTTGAACAAAATCTCACTAATGGTAGAACAATGATTGCTGCAGATACTGAACGTACATTCTTTGAATATTACTTGAAAGATTAATTCAACAGTTATCTGATATTTTCACTCATATATTAATTTTATAGTAATTCTACAGTTACAATATTGATATCAATTATTTGTGACAGTAATATAATGAAAATGATCATTACAATGTGTGGTGTTCGATGTACCTTCATCTATAGCTGACTATCATTTTTATTTTTATGCCATATATACTTGTGAATCAAATAAGATGATGAGAAAAGATTATTACTTTCTTCTCCTAGATGATCATTTAAAATTACCCCACCACAAATTTTCATTCATATTCACATGAAATACAAGTTTGTGAGTATGTGCAAGTGCATTTTAGAAGAGAACCTCCTTTAAGTGCTGGTGCTGTGGTAAAGGAAATAGATCTGCAATCCGTTAGATTTTTCTGCATCTTTTAATTATAAGATCATATTGCCAGAAGTCCAACAAGTTGATCTCGAGATCCAAAGTTTCTGTACCCCTGCAAATAGTTAAGGTTATAAACTTTGTAAATAGATGTCAAATTCAATTAAGTCATAATTTGATAATATGACCATTTGTAATTCTCAACTGTTTAATAAATCAAGCATTTTCTCAAATGTTAATTTTGTTAATTTAGGATTTACAGTCATATTAGTATAATATTGTAATAATAAAACAAAAAAATTGATTAGAATACTGAAACATATTAACTAGTATTAATATATAATTCTATTGTTACTATTCTTTAGCATTGTAGGCATGGTGATCTTCAAGATTATACAATTAAAAAAACATATTACAAAGTCACTATATCTATCTTTTCTTTTCATCAAACCCAAAGCAACCTGTTTTAACTTTTGAATTCTTATCTAATGTTTGCAGGATTGAGGGAAAATAAATTGAAGCATAATCAAAGCAGGAGACATGTTTCTGTTTATTGAAAGTCAGAGTAGATTATACTTTCCCAGAAGATATAGTTTTTGATTCCTGCCCAACTATTTCTAATCTAAGACATAATCAGATCTGAGCATATGACACACATCTAAAATAAACTTGAGGGTATGAGAAGGCTTTTTCAGGATGTGTTCCCAGATTTCAGAACTGCCTGCCAAGGTAGTCATGCCAGCTTGAACTGTGGCATTTTTCATCAATACATAAAAACTACTGGCTAATTGCATTTTAGCTACTCAGTTGAGATGGTGTTTTGTTTGTTTTCATTGCAGAGTTTTCAATGATGCTTTGTATGTTTTCATTGCATCTATATTGAATAGTTCGTATTCTGCTAATTAATTTGAACAACTATCATTGACAAAGAAGCGGGGTACAAATCCAAAAAAATAGCACTTATGTTATAAGAATTGCTGCACAAAAATATCGGTTAAAATGTTATATTGGAGCCACAAGTTCATATAAAACTTGGAAGCAAATTTTAAAGAGGCTGATTTCTAATTAGGCTTTGGGATATGTTTTAAGACTATAATATGTTCAAGTGTAAGCAAGATTATTTCTAGAAAGCCAGGATTTGATTTGCTTGAAAAAGCTATTTTTGAGATGACTACCGTAATTTATTTTTAAAAGACATCTAGTTTAGTGAAGTGGATAAGGCTTCAGTCTAGAAAACAGAAGAGCTTGAGTTCTAGTACCTCCTTAGACAAAAAGCTACTAAGTGCCTTTCGGTCAGCCACTGTCTCTCAGACCTTGGAAGGATGCAGTGGAAAACCACTTCTGAAAAATCTTGGCAAAAGAACTTCTGGGGCTTGTCCAGGTAGGTCCCAGGGATAAAAAATAATCAATCTAACTAACATAAAACCTATCTTGAAGTCACCAAAATTTTGCTTCTTTATATTTACTGAGCATATTTAGTATTTCAAAGGAAGGAAATGTTTACAATATGACCTCAAAGTTGATATAGATCTTTCAGTTGATTCTTTCTGACTTTGGGCTATCATAGACTAACATAACCTTCCTCCTACAATTTCTACATATTTATTATTTTTTTCCATTCAATCATGCCTGATTCTTGAAAATTGCCTGCACAAGTTCTTGCAGTTCCTTGGGCTGTAAAGAAGACTAGGGGGAAGGATTTACTTTCAGACTTGCAAGATGCTGTTAATGTACAGTAGCTTTACAATAAAATATAATTAACTGATATACTGATATACTGTTTCGCACTAGTTTACAGCCCTCTCTAAGAGATTTACAGAATCAGCACATTCCCCCCCAGATATCTGGGTCCTCATTTTACCAACCTCAGAAGGATGGAAGGCTGAGTCAACCTTGAGCTGGTGATAATCAAACTGATGGTAGTCGGCAGAATTAACCTACAATGCTGCATTCTAACCACTGTGCCACCATGGCTCTTTTTGTGGTGTTTGATTTGCTTGTGTTTCCTGCCTGGACTACCTCATAATACTAATAGCTTACAAGCAGTGACATTCCTTGTTTTCCTTTACTTCTAAATGGAAAATGTAATATGAAGAATTAATTTCCCATCTATTGTCACTGAAATACATGGAAATTTCATCAAGAATTACTTGGGCAAAACTATATAGGTATGGAAGACTTATTCCATGTCTATATGTACATGCCAAAGTACACACATCTTCAGGCAGCCAAGGCTGAGAGACACAGATCTAGATTTAGCCTTAATTGGCTTTTAATTGGCTCATCTGTCTTATCACTGGGAAAAGTTTTAATTTATAGCGTGAAGTTTACCTGAAGAAAGTTTTGGAATATATATTTTAAAAAGTATTCCCAGAAGTTATTTGATAATTATTGAAGATATTAACAGCAGAATTTTCATTAATTACTGGTTGATGTTTATTAAGTAAAGTTGGATACCCACAGTGAGATTTATTGTTGAATATATATGTAAATAGGAATGCTTAGTGTGGTCAAAAATTACAGAGTAAAATTAATATAATTAAAACAAGTCCCCTTTCCTGATTTGTTCAAGCCTTGATTTTGAACACAATCCTACAAGGTTGCAATACACATCTGTATGTTAGCTGACTCACAGAAATCTAGTAATATGTCAAATTTTGTAATACACAAATGTACCAAAATTTATAAATAGTTATAGAAATGAGAGAAAAAAATTGAGATTTTTAAAAATTGAATGTTACGTAAAACAAAAATGACTAATTCATTTAGCCAAAAAAATATGTGTACATTTTGTTAGATTAAAACAGTATACATTTTTGGAATATGTTTAAGTATGTTTCGAAAATGTTCATAGAACATGTTTGAGAAAACTGAATATTTGAGAGAGAATGTAATCTGGTACAAATATGGCTTCGGCTTTTTTTTCCTTCTATACTTTGGGATAACCAGATTGTGTATATGCTGTGATGTGACACAATAATCAGTAAAATAATTTTTCAAATTTAAACTCTCCATCAATGTATCAAGTGGATCTTCATTGCACAAATCTATTAAACCAGTAGATGGTAGCCAAGAGAAATACAAATTCTAACTTTTTGCTACTAGCTGGTAGTTGATAGGTTAATAAGCAACACATCAATCATCGTTTTCTAAAAAGCAAAGTACCTCCCTCTATAATACAATTTCCTTCAGTGCAATTTTACATTCTTAAAGGACCCTTTGAGAACATCTGTGTAATGCCATCATTCTATTTTATTCAAAAGTCTATCAGAAATGGACTTTGATTATATAATTAAATAGAATAGCACCATGCACTGTATAAACCGCATCTGGTGGGTTCTTCTCCCCTCCTTTCTTTCCCCTCCTCTCCTCTGTCAATGTACCATGTTCCTCCCACATTTATATCACCAGGGCTTTTCTTCTCCGAAGAAAGGTGCCGGAACGCACCCCCCGGCATCGTGCTGAAAAACCCGGAAGTGATAGCGCATGATTGGTGGAGACGGACCACGTGATCCGGACTCCAAAAAGAATCCGGAATGCCGTTCTCCCGAGTTCCGGGAGAAAAAAAGCCCTGTATATCACACAGAATTTAATATGTCTTCATCTATATAACTGTCTGCAGTTAAGCAATTCGAGACTCACCAGCTAAAGGTTGACTCAGCCTTTCATCCTTCCAAAGTTGATAAAATGAGGATCCAGATTGTGGAGGCAATATGCTGACTCTGTAAACTCCTTAGAGAGAGCTGTAAAGCACTGTGAAGTAGTATATAAGTCTAAGTGCTATTGCTATTGCTGCAGGCTCTTCTCTTGGTTTCATGCTATTGTCAGTCTCTGAATTATGCTCTTATAAAATAATACATATATTTCCAAAGTGATACAATCAACCAGGCTAATGCTGTGCCAGAAATGAATGTACTGGGAAACAATGAATATTTAAATGAAATATTTATTTCCCATGTCACTATTTACTATTCCGAAAGGTTAATAGGCAAATCCATTATTGATTGACATTCAAACAATATCACAGTAGATTATCAAAGTATGTACTAATATGGTGCAGTCCAGAGATGCTGGACTGCAATTCTCATTATTTATCTCTGGGGTAATAAAGTGCTACTAATTTATAGGAAGGTTCACCTTAAAGGAAGCTAAATTGCTATGAAATTAAATATAACCATTGCATACTGCTAAATGTTACTACAGTTATTTTACTTTAAGAGTGATTATAGTAGCAAATGAATTTTCCATCCTTTTTTCTGTATGTAGATAAGAAACATGGCTCAGGACTTTTGCAAATCTCCATGTCGTGTATACGATTCTTAAAATAACCATGCCTGACATATGCAAATCTTTCAGTAACAAGCCAGCTAAAAATTGTGTTTTCTTCTTTTCATCCCATAGCATTACATCCTTCTTTTTGTGTAAAAAACTGAAAGCTACATTGTTTTTGTGTACAGTATATATTCTGTTTCCATACATGCATCGATGTAAAGGCAGCTTTATAATTATTTATTTTATATTATTGTCATTATGACTTTTTTCCTTTTATTAGTAATATGTACATATTTTAAGCCTAGTCAGATTGTAGTATAAATAAAGGATTTTATCTGGTAACTATTTTTTCATTAACTTTTTAGTAATTGTAATATAGGAATTCTGCTCTTTTATGATTTACGTGTTATATCCTACTCTATAGCCACATTAAGGTTGAAAAATGAAAGAAGTAGGCTATTTAAAATGGTGGAGACTCTATTTAGATCATTTTTTAAAAAAAAAAACCTTTATTCTTCATTATGTTTAAAAAAGAGAATTGATTTTCGGATGTTCATCCCAGGTTAGCAACTTTAAACTGCTTCATGCAAAACATACTGAGTTATTCCTTTCATCCATTTTTTTTACTAAAGCATCAATATTTGAAATAATGTTTAAAAAATACTTTCAGTTTGCTTATCAAGCATTTTTCTTATCAAGGAAATGACAAGCCAGGGATTAGAATAAAGATTTTGTTTAAAAAAAAAAAGAAATATCAGGCAAGTGTCATCCAATAGAAAATATATTTATCTAGACATAATACAATCTCCTAGCAAAAACATATGGCAGAGTAAGATGCACATGCCTCTTTGTAGCATCTTGATCTTATTTACATTATCATTTTCCCCATTTCTTACAAGGATTCTTCTACTTCTAGAGAATCAAAAGATTGGCTGAAGGAAATTAATTTGTTTGATCTCCAAATTATTACACACACACACACACACACACACACACACACAAATTTAATCTTGTTCAATTACTTTATTTGGCTCAAAGTTTCAAATAACTTTGCTCCCTCTCATTCTAAATTAAAATTTGCATTTGTATACTATTTGTATATTATTTCCTATTTAAGCTGCTATTGCTTTAATCAGAGTTTTTCCCTTTTCTTCACTAAGTTTGGAAAAGGGATTCAAATTGGAAAGATTAACAATAAAGGTGCTAAAATCATCTGAAATCTCTTCTATGATTGGATTGAAGTCTAAATGCAAAGCTATTTCTTGTTAAAGATTATAAGGGAAGAAGACTGTGTTCCTCTAGTGTTATCTATTGTCTCATTTTGTATATGCAAGTAATAGGTTAAAAAATAAAATAGATAATTTTTTATTAGAGCCACAGGCCAAAATACAAATAAAAGCATTAAAAATAAAAATAGAAAAATGACAAGATAACATATTATGATTAGTGGTAGATTATCACTGAGCAGTCAGAGTCTGCCTAATTTTGCAATCAGTACAACAAAATTTAGCAAGACTCAGAGAAACTACATTGTACTGATCTGATAGCATAACATGAAAAATAATCAGTATTTCCTGGATATTTTATTAGATGAGATGTTATAAAGTGGGTCTTTAAGTCCTTATAGAAGGTACCATAGAGTAGGAAATGAGCTGTAGTTTCGATAGCCCCTTGTCTACAGGGACACAATCTCAGCTCATATGAATTTTTTTAATATAGCAGTCCTCCACAACTGATGTGGGAAGTGCATTACAGCATGCTAAAGTTAATGCTCTTCAGAGTTTGGGGACAGTTATACAATATATCTTGCTGCTTTAAAAGGAAGAAAGATTAAAAATAAATCAGTAAAATAATTGATTTCCAATGAGAGTGTGGAGGAAATCTGTATATCTAAAAAGGGAAATGTAAATACTGGCAAGCATAGGTCCTTTCACTGAGGATATCTGAATGTTTCCTCTTCTTTTTATTGCTGAATATGTCATTTGAATTAATGGCTAGCTTCTATTTTTCATTTCTAAAGTTTACCCACCTGAACACTACTAGAAGGATTCTATACTTCCCGTATTTGTTAGTTAACAGAGCACAATCGTCATGGTCTAAGAGACAGTGATCTGTGGATAATGGCATCCCATGCAGCATGCAATGACTGCTGTCATAATTTTATATTGTTTATTTATTTATTTTTATTCATTAAATTTATTTTCCACCTGTCTTGCCATGGAGCTACTCTCAGTGTGGGTGTAAACAGAACAGAAGTAACGTAATAGAACAATAAAATAAACAATGAAAAAGAACACAGCAATTGCCGAAACTATATGATCACCAAAAAAGAAAGATGGATGGGTAGAGAGCAGTACTGGGATTCAAAAAATGTTACTACCAGTTCTGTGGGTGTGGCTTGGTGGGTGTGGCATGGCTTGGTGGGCGTGGCAGGGGAAGGATACTGCAAAATCTCCATTCCTATCCCATTCCAGGGGGAGGGTACTGCAAAATCCCCATTCTCTCCCCACTCCTGGGGGAAGGTTACCACCTTCCCCCAGGAACCAGAACCAATAGTTTGGTTCTCCAAACTATTCAAAATTGCCACTACTGGTTCTCCAGAACTGGTCAAGATCTGCTGAATACCACCGCCGATAGAGAGCAGACTACAAGAAGGGGAGGGTGGAGTTTGCCATCAGTCCAGCAACCACCTCCAGCTAACTCCATCATCTTCCGATAGCTTGCCCAATATTGGCTTTTCTCAGCTGCCACAGCAACAATGACGTTACAAGAGCCATAGCAGTTCTTCCCATAGCGTTTGCTACTTCCTGAATTTGCCACCATTCTCCTAACAGCTGTAGCATAGCTGAGCAAAACAAAAGCATTTATCTGTTTAAAGGTAAAAACAGATGGTTAAATGCCCGAAGTATACATAAGAGAATATATATATATATATAATGCAGATTTATTGAGAAATATACAAAGATAGATTTAAAAAATTAGGAAGGAAATAAGAATATAATAAAACTGAATTATATATAACAAGTAAATTACTTTCTAATCTATTCATTACTTCTATCTTTGATTAAAATAGTAAAATGATAAAGATATGAATAAAAATAAACCTGTAGAACTGTACCATATGCAGCATAAACACTCATAGGTATTCTTCTGATATTTTGAGGTTAAAAAAATATGGCTTTTTGCAATTTACCTTGCTTAAGATTTTAGTTATTTAGTTTGTATGGCATAACAAAATCCAGCATTAACCATTGTTTTTATCTTTGGTACTCATGCTGTTGCTTCTTGCTGGGAGATTCTTGTGAGGTCCAGCAACCAGAAAGTGTAGATTATTTAACTGTGACAAAGTCAAGTTGCCCAGGGTGTACCATGAGGAGAATAGTATGCATTGTATCTCAAGATTTAAGTACTAGAACAGTAGAAACTAGCCTTAAGAATACATAAAGTTCCTTTCAATTCCTGATCTTTCTAAGTATGACTTGGAAAGTCTCCTATCTGAAAACCTCATGTGTTTTGATTTATCAGCTCAGTATTGTTCATGCTATCAGCTTTGATCAGATAACTGGAAACAAGCATTAAGTGTGGAAAGTAATTTCTTGCACTCTTCACACCAGGGGTGTCAAACTCAAGCCCGCAGGCCAGATGCGTCACATGCTGGCCCTGCCTGCCCAGTTTAGCGGGGTCAGCATGTTGCCTCCATGACGGTATGAGTTTGACACCCCTGCTTCATACCATTATTTTACTCAACTGATTCATGTGTTGGTTGTATAACCAGAAGTTGTATGAAATGGCTAGTTACAAAACACGCTATTGCTGAAGGTCATCCTTCTCCTTTTCTAGATATGTGTAAATTCAGCTTCTAAAAAAAGAACATTTATTGTTATCACACTGGTCTTCCAGGATCTTTCTTGACAGAAAAATTCTTAACTCCTTAATTTAGAGTGGATCTTGATGTAGCTTTCTATTATATCTTAGTATGATAAAACTAAACAAAAGTTTACCTTTTAATGTGGGATATATTAATAATGAATAGGAAATTATTTTAATCATAATTATTTTATTAGTATATACAATAAGATCATTTATTAAAGAAATATTATAATGAATTATTTTGTATGGTCCAGGCCATACAGTGATTGATAGCTTCTGTGCATTTTATTCTTTAGATAAATGTTTAATTTTGCAAGGCTTTACTATAGTTGAAACAGAGAGTGAACTGAGAACTGCAAGAAAACATTGCCATCTGGGAAAAATCAATTGATACAGATGACTGGGGTCTCAAGTGAAATTAATGAGTCACATTGTCTGACATGCTTTTAAAGTAAGATTTAATCAATATAGTTATTAATGGAATAATTAATTTTCACAGAAATTGATTGATGCTGCTTGAGCTGCAATTCATCTATTTGTTTTAGTAAGATACTGCTCTTCATTGAATAGAATATGATTTTCATTTATCCATAAACTGAATAAAGTGAACATTAGTGATCTATAAGGTTATTTCAGACTAAATTATATGTGCAGGTGTTAATCAATATTTGTCTAATAGAGATTTTATTATATTTTGTGATCTCTCAATCTTCTTGGTCATTATCATAGTTACTCCCAGAATAATGAGGCTAATATGAACAGCTTCTAACAAACATACATTGACTAAAAATAACAAAAAAAGCAACAAATCTTTTTCCTTCATACCCAAGGCTCTGATTCAAAGGTTCATTCATATTTATAGTGAAGTGATAAAAAGAAATAACCTTAAATAAATGGTGCTCAAAGTACACAGTTTACTTACTTGGAGTAATGTTTAGGAAAAGCCAATTTGGTGAAGTAGTGAAAGTGCTGACCCAGAAAGCTGGAAAATGAACAACAAACAGAATAATAAGTTGGAAGGGACCTTGGAGGTCTTCTAGTCCAGCCCCCTGTTCAAGCAGGACATCCTATACCATTTCAGACAGGTGAATATCCAATCTCTTCTTAAAAACATCAGGTGATGACACCTACAACTTTTGAAGGCAAGCTGTTCTATTAGTTAATTATTTTCACTGTTAGAGAGTTTCTCCTTAGTTCTAGGTTGCTTGTCTCCTTGATTTTCATCCATCAATTGCTTCTTGTCTTCCTTCTGGTGCTTTGGAGAATAGCTTGACTCCCTCTTCTTTGTGGAAGCACCTCAAATATTGAAACACTGCTATCTTATCACCCTAAGTCCTTCTTTTCAATAAACAAGACATAGCCAATTCCTATTACTGTTCTTTATGCCTTGGTGGCGCAGAGGTTAGAGTGCAGTAATTGCAGGCTTCTGCTTACAGCCAACTGCTTGTAATTTGGCAGATCGAATCTCACCAGGCTCAAGGTTGACTCAGCTTTCCATCCTTCTGAGATGGGTAAAATGAGGACCCAAATTGTGGGGGCAATATGCTGATTCTGTAAACTGCTTAGAGAGGCCTTTAAAAAGCACTACAAAGTGGTATATAAGTCTAAGTGCTATTGTTATTGTTAAATCTAGCCAATGGGAAAATTCTGAACTGGTGGACTGAAAATTTACTCACATAATTCATATGTTACCCATTAAAACAAAAAGTAATAGCCATTCTAAGGTAATGTTTATGTGGCAGAATGATTTCTGGATAACTGATACTTTTTTGTTTGTTTTATTTATTTATAGATAAATAAAGGTTACTCAAGATAGATATTCAGTATCACAGATGTAGCTGCATTCTCATCTTGACATTAGCTTGAGAGATGCAAATCAATTTTTTTTCTCATTTGCTGTAGTAGAAATGTACAACTGGTGGTCCCCAAAGCCTCATGTGGCCCTTAGATTTTTAGTTGAAATAGTCCAGGGCAGGAATGGCAAAGACAGATCTCTCCATTTTAATATACAGTTTGTCTTTGTGAAGTTGTGTCAGGACTCAGAACATTTCTGATATGTTCAGTATGGGCATATGCATTTTTGGGGGGCAAGAAGAACAACACGTTTAACTACAGCATGACATAAGCAATCAAGATATCTGAAAATATTTCATTCATGAATCCCATAAAGACCAAGAAGTTGAAGGGCATCACAGGGTATTGAAACTGTTTGTAAATGTGTCAAAGACAGTAAAATATTTATGTACCTCTGTCATACAAATCAAATTGTGAGCTTCTGCCAAGTTCAATTTAGTAAAAATACTTACTTTGTGCAGGTTTTCAAGAAGATCAGAAATGAGTGGAAGCACGTAGCGATCTCTAATAGAGAGTTCAAAAGTCTGAAGTCATGAACTACTCTCTAAGAGCTATCTTTTATCTTGGAGGGGGAGGGTTGATAGAAATAAATAGGAGAAGGACAGGAAAGGAAGGCGATCCAATAAACCTTTTTTCACAGGAAAAGAAATAGTTCAAAGAAATGATGTTTCTTTGCTCAGAAGAGCTTGTTCACAGGAATTTTTAATACATTCCTTGAACAAGCCAACTTCTTGATAGACACTGGATATTAACATCCAAAAAGGGTCTGAGCTCCAGTACTAACATGTAATCATTGAAGGAGGGGGGAGCAAAATATAAAATACTTGTTCTTTTCAAAGAGATCTGTAAACTCAGAATATTTTTTTCCCTGTCAAAACTGAAGGAATGACTTTTTGAGCAGAGGTAAGGGAAGATGGGGCTTGATTACCTGCAGTTAGTGATCTTGACAGTTATGAAATACAGTTAACATGGTATTTTAATCCCAGCAAATGTCAAGATTTCGGATCTGTAGCTAGTGCAATAGTGTAAGACATCCAGATAAGTGAGGTAAAGGATGGTGTGTTCAGTGATTTCATAAAACACTTCTATCAATGGTTTAAGCATGAAATGGGTGTTCAATTGTGGATAAAGTGAATGCTTTACATAATAGGCTTGTCAATAAAATTAGCCATCGTTACTGATTCTGAAAAGTGTTTATGAGCAGCAGCTCGAGAGCATAGAATAACAGGACAAAATGTTGCATGCTGCTGATGCTCTCCTCAATTTTCTGATAGCTCCCCTGCTGAATTCTTGAAAAGAAGATCTCTTCTAAACTAAAAATTGGAAAGATTGAGTTACTTACTAACCACATAATCTTTGATTCCAAGATATGGCACATTGTAAATGGTTCAGGGCAAGAATGTGAAGCAGACAAAGCCAGTGCAACATATCCAGAATTACCATAATAAAACGTAAAGCGATGGCAGGTTTGTATTAATTTCGTAAGTTCAATTCTAGAAAAAAAAAGTGGGGTAGAAGAGGCGGTATGACATTTCTTTTCTTTCTTGTAGAAAGTGTCCCAGCACTTCAGTTTTCCATTTATGGTTACACAATATTAAATCAATTTCAGTAAAGTGTTTGCGGCACCCTAATTCATTGTGCAGTTCCTAAGAGAGCACTCTTTTGATGTTGATCAATAGCAATAGTACTTAGACTTATATACCACTTCACAGTGCTTTGCAGCCCTCTCTAAGCAGTTTACAGAGTCTGCATATTACCCCAAACCAGCGCTTTTTTTCGGCACCAAAAGGTGCCGGAACGCTCCCCCCGTCGCGCGCTAAAAAAACCCGGAAGTA
>JAOYMU010000002.1:30023762-30040872 GCA_025802295.1 Psammodynastes pulverulentus
CTCAGCGGTGGTTGGATTCGGGCGCTGGGGGCAGAGAGAAAGCCCCGCAGACGTCCGGTGCCGCTGGAAGCCGGAAGTCGAGTTCGCACCTATCATTGTTAATACTACCTTGCTTTCTTTACCACAGTCATTGTACTTATATTTGCAGGTCTTTGTTTCTTTGATATTTTCTCCAATTCTTTCTGTTCCATTTTATGGAAACATTCACTTTCCAGACATTTTATTTTTTTGTCTTTCTTATAAACAGCAGTTGTTAAGTCCTGGGTATTGTGTGGCAGATGCTTCTCCGTTTGAATTCTAAAGCCTTGGAATACTTCAGTCCTTTATTTTCTATTATGTTGTCTTTTTTGTGGTCCCACCAGTTCTTGCTTGAAGGCAAGTGGTATTTCTTGCAGATATTCCAATGTGCTATTGGTGCTAGTTTGTCATGCTGTTATTTATAACCAGCCTGTGCAATCTTATTGCAGCAGCTAACTACATGATCCATTGATTCCTCAGCTTCTTTGCAGAGGTGGCATTTTCTGTCTGTTAGTATCTTTACACATTTGGTTATATATTATATGCATTCTATACAGTTTTAGATCATCCATGTAAAAGAGGTCAAATAGCCTGGCAGAGGTCTGATAGTCATGCCCTGACTTGTTTACCATGATTGACAGAAGTATAATGCAATAACAAACAGTAGTGCTAATAGTGAGCCTCCTTGAAAGATTCCTTCTTTAATTTCTCCTAGTTTATCACTATTTACCAGCAACTGTGTCTTCCATTGTACCAATGATCTTTGCACAAAGTTTCTGATGTTTCTGCTTGTTGGTGCTTGCTTCTCCAAAAATCTGGCAGAGACTCAAATACCTTCTTGTAAACAACCTCCAACATTCAATCTCTCTTCTCTTGCAGTTTTTCACAACCATTGTGTCAATTAGCAACTGATCTTTTCCTCCTCTGGTATTTAAACAGTTTCTTTTCTGCTCACATGGAAAGGTGCTGTTGGACTACATCAGCTCCACACCATTTTGAAAATTGAAAGTTGTAGTTATTGGTAAACTAGTAATTGGTCTATAATTATGTTGTTGGTTTGAGCTCCGAGTTTGGTAATTTGGTTGCAAACATCTCATCTCCATTTGAGGAGACATCTTCAGTGCACTTTGGATTGTGGTTGTATGAGGCCAGTGCTCCCCCAGACAAGTACAATCCAAAGTGCACTGAAGATGTCTCCTTGAATGGGGACAAAATATTTGTAACCAAATTGCCAAGCTCAGAGCTCAAACCAACAACATAAGTACCAACCTGAGCTGCTAATATTCAAAGACAAGGTCTATAATTGCCTGGTGCTGCCCCTTTTGTTCAATCTTGTATTATGAGATCGATTTTGCCAGATGTGAACTAATTCATCTTTTACTTTACTTTATTTCAGACTTCTATACCGCCCCATCTCCGTAAACTCGGGGCGGTTTACAACAAAATAGAAAATAAAAACAAGAACTGAACAGATACTATTTAAAATCCAATACAGCTAAAATCTATATTAATACCTATTTAAAAACCCAACTAAAACCTGGTCAGCCCAGGCCAGCCTGCTGGAAGAGCCAGGTCTTTAGCTCCCTGCGAAATGACCTTAGGCCAGGGAGCACCCGCAGCATTTGTTTATCTCCTTATAGTATGTAATTAAATTGCTTGGTAGTGAGTGGGTGTAGACTTGTTTGAACTCAATACCATGCAATTCATATTCACTTGGGGCTGACCAATTTTTGATCTTCCTCTTCCCACCATGTCTTTATCCAAGCTGCATCTTGTTGTATTTCTTTTGGTTGCCCCATAGCTGTGCCTAGAACTGTATTCTTTCTTCTTTGTCAAGTATTGGCTTGTTCGTTGCAGTTCCTTGATTGATGAATTGATTGAAACATTTCTGATTCAATTGAAATTGAGGATTCTACCTATAGTGTGGAATTTGAGCTTCATATCTGCTCATTTTCAAGGCTGATTAAAAAGTAAAAAGTTTTTCAGTGAAAGAACTCCATAATGAAAACTCTAGCATGCTTATTAAAAATCCCTACTGCATTTTTGGGGCATATATTGCATATGAATGACTGCAGAATTAAATAATTATTTTTCAATAAGCTTGTTTATTTATTCGCACAATGCTTTTTTATAATCAATTAACTTTTGCAGAATGTATTTATTTTATATATTTATTTATTAAATTTATTTGCCACCTATGTGACAAAGATGACTCTTAAGTTAGGCAAAGGGCCAGGATTTGGCTTAACTATAATGAATATGGTTGTACGATAATAAAGTGCATCCCTTAGTAAACAGAACTTTTATTGGTAAAGTTTGTTTTATGAAGCAGGGAGTCTAAATTGCTTTTACAGTGGTTAAATTAACAATCAATTCTGAGTGAAAGCATATAGACTTGGGAATTTTTCACCCATATCAAACATATAAAGAGAAAAAATTATAGAAGATCTGCACTTCTATAAATGTAGACATCTTGGCAATTGCTTCTTAGACTAAAAGAAATTCCATTGTATATCATTTTTAATCTGTGCTACCCTTTCTTCTGAAATGGTGAGTGTTTCTCATTTTACCTGCAGGATTGGTGGTTCCCACAAGGAGATAGCTGCAGAAAAGTACTCCCCACTAAAAATCCTGAAATCATTTCTGGCTTATTTTACTATGCACATCTTGATGTGTTACTACATTATTCTGAATTGTTTAGTTTTGAACTATACAGCAGTATGTGAATTGCACAATGTTTCTTGTGCTCAAAAAGATGAATTTGAACTTGTTGAATCATTGCAAGATAAAATAAGACAGCATCTGAAAGACAATCTATGACTTGTGATTTGAAACGGTAATAGATTCTCCCATTTGAGCAGGAAATGTCCATCATTCTGAAACCATAGCCTCTGCAGTGACACTTTCTCAAACAGTCTTGGGAAGAAAGAGCATTTCAAATCGAGACGCAATATGCTATCTACAGCACCACTGATGCATCAAGGTATTGTTCAGAAAGGGTAAGCAATTTTGTACCATTTTCTGGTCCATTAAATGTGATGCCAAAGCATCCATGCAACACTTATGCAAGTTAAACTTCAAATACATACTATAGATTTGACAACAGTTCAAGGTAACAGACCCTATTAAATCTGCTCACACACAGTCTAAGAACTTTCCTGTAAATATAGGCAGTATCTTTCCAGAAAACTTTTCATTTAATTGATAGCAAGAAAGAAACAATCAGTGTAGCATTCCATCCAACATTGTCTTCATGTCAAATATTCAAAGACCTTTATTAAGTATACTGAGGAATATTTGCAAATTGAAGACAGTTGAGATGATCCCCAAAATAGCCAATACTACAGACCATTTTTATATATAAAGTATCTATTTAGGATGACTTATTGATGCAAATCGATCATTTAATCAAATTATAATTAGAAGAACAATTTTGTTCTATGAATACATTAGTCTCCATTTTACTACTAATATTATTTCAATTGTAAGATTGTGTTATCAGAACATTTACAACTCAGATTAGCTCCCCCACATCCAGCAAACTAAACTTGTACTGTATAATGATCTTGAGAAAGATACACAGAAATGTATGTTCAGGCTTGTAGTCTTTGCTGGAGTATTATGAATATGTTTGCTTGCTTGCTTGTTTGCATGCTTACTTACTTACTTTCTGGAGATGAGGTCTTCCTTTAGCCTTTAAATGGCATGCTACATTCTCATTTCCAAAAGCAGGTAGGGTATTACAAACACTAAAAATAATTTAATGTTTAAAATAATTAAACTGTCAGATTTGATTACTCATCATGTATTTCACATTTTCCACTTCTGTCACATTTCAAATTAGCATTTGGTAGCATTTTATATAGTGCCTTGGGTTGTTGTTTCCTAGCTTCTGATGGCAAAGGGTAGGATCTCAAATTATAGATATCTGGTATACGTGAGCATCTCCCTCTAGTTCGACTAATTAGAAAAAAAATTCCAATACAGCAATTACTGCTGAAACTGCTGATAATAGATGATAAAACTATTTTATATATCATACATTTCCATATTGGCACTGCCAATCTTTAAGTTGCCCAACAAACATATACAAAGAAAAGCTAAGGTACCTTATTTAATATATTCAGATTTCAAATAATGGAGCAATTGATGGAAACTAATCAAGGAGAGAAGCAACCTAGGACTAAGGAAAAAAATTCCTAACAGTGAGAACAGCTAAACAGTGCAATGGCTTGCCTCTAGAAGTTGTGGGTGTTTCATTACTGGAAGCTTTTAAGAAAAGACTGGACAGCCACTGGTCTGGAATGGTATAGGGTCTCCTGCTTGTGCAGGGGATTGGACTAGAAATCCTCCAAGTTCCCTTCCAACTATGTTCTTCTGAGCCTTTCTGTCAATTGCTACAATGGTGATTCTGAAACAGATCTCCCCTTCTTATTTTAGGAATGAGGCAGAATTTTTTAACACTGAACCATTGTATGTTATCTATTTGGAGCCTTAGTTTTGAGTCTTCTTTCTTTTTTCCATCACTTGTTCATACCTGAACCTCTTACACACACCATGACTATAGTATAGTGGTGGCAATTATCCCTCTGAAAGAAATATTATCTCCATTGTTTACTAATATTTCATTTGTCCTTTTCATCTAACAAAAAGACAAGTTCAACAATGGCATAGAAAAGACAATGCAGTTTAAGAGTGCAGATTCATCTGTTGTGTTCATGGCCAGAGAAAGAACATGCTAGGGATGAAGGTGTCTTAGAAATAAAGAATGTTTGTTAGATTTAACTTAACTTTGCTCAGTTCTTTTTTCTTGGTTTATACCACTCTGAGGAAAAATAGTATAATCTATTTAGGGTTGATGAGAAAGAGTCTTAGAGCTCACATAAATGTGTTTATTTTAATTTATTTATTATTATTTTTATGCTACCAATCTCCCCTATAAGGTGACAAATGACCTTTCAAATATCTTCACCTAATTTTGTGCAGAAAAATTGAGTGGACAATTACAATGAATTTATCCAAATTTCTCCAGGGGAAAGAGATTTATTTTCCCCCAAATAATTTTTAAAGGGCAGGATTCTCCCTTAGTTTTAAAAAGAGGGCCACTATTGTAAAAGCCCAATGAGAATAATTCTTTCTTGATGTTTTCTCTTGGGACTTAACCAGGGCTTTTCTTCTGTGAAGAAAGGTGCCAGAACGCACCCCTGTCATCGCGCTAAAAAACCCTGGAAATGATAGCGCGCGATTGGTTGAGACGCGTCACGTGGCGCGGACTCGGAAAAGGTGCCGGAACGCAGTACCGCTGAGTTCCGGCCAAAAAAAAGCCCTGGACTTAACTAAAATGTGCAATGCCAGGAAGACTACAACACTGTAACATAGGGCATTCACAAGTATCACTTAGCCACCTTATCACAACCTAAAGGCAACAATACCACACTCTATGTATGAGAAGTCGTTCAATTTTTTATCCTAATTTGACATGGCTACTAAATCAAGTTTTCTTTCTTTAGATTGTATGAGAGCGGGTAGGAAAAAAAAACTATAGGAAAATTTCTCAGTTTACTACTGATTCCCAGCATACACAATTCCAGAAATTAGATAACATAACAGAACCCAAATACAGTTCAGATTAGATGGGAAATTGGATATTTTTCTTCACTCTGATATTAGTCAGACTTCAAAAAATAAAGCAATTAAAATTTAACAATGAGATACATAACAAAGCATGTCATTTCTTCATTTGCAGAATCTTTGATTTTCATTATCATTGTCTGTATAGTAGTAATGAGTTTCTGCTTCTAGTGGAAACAGAAACAGCATAAGACACAATAGACTATTTTACGTAGCAAGGCTTGTTTGCTGCTTTGAATCATTTTATAACAATGCCTGTATTAGCTGGAGAAGACTGGAGCTTAAATTTTACTATCTGTTAGACTTCAAGGTTGGTAGTTTTTTTCTTGCTGAGGTTTCTTTACCCAAACTAGGTAACATCACCAGTGCTAGTAAGGAGTGAGGTTTGCTCTCACTCTAGTTTATATTCTAGAGGCTTGCCCTGTTAGTGTTGGTAGGATGGTCTTGGTGGTTCTTTGGTTGGGCTATTTACTGCAATTTTGTTTGGTAGTTCCTTAATTGGGGCTTTGTTTACTTCTTGTCTGTTAGTCTAATGTTAATCTTGGTGTTATTGGATGCTCATCTGGGTGTTGATTACTGGTGAAGAGGTGTTTTGGTCATTTTGTTTTGGTTTGGGTGACACAGTGGTTAGAATGCAGTACTGTAGGCTACTTCTGGTGCCTACAGGCTGTCTGCAATTTGGCAGTTTGAATGTTACCAGGCTCAAGGTTGACTCAGCCTTCCATCCTTCCGAGGTCGGTAAAATGAGGACCCAGATTATTGGGGGGCAGTATGCTGACTCTGTAAACTACTTAGAGAGGGCTGTAAAGCACTTTGAAGTGGCATAGAAGTCTAAATGCTAATGCTATTGCTATTGTTTCCTTTTTTGGCTTCTTGTCTCTTTTGAATGTTATATAGATATTCTTTATGTCTAGGTGCCTGTTGATGGCCAATCTGTGAGACTGCCAGGCTTCCAGGAATTCTCTAGGGGTCATTGTTCAAATATTAAAAATTGTGTATTTGGTTCAGGTGTCAGGTACATAATCATGACACTTGTGTGATACCCTCACATATAGTTACTTTGCTGTTCTGAGAAAAACTGCACTATTGAATTCCTGTAAAAGTATTGGGTGTAGTTTGAAATGCATACCGGTACTTAGGGAGTTAACTGAGTCATCAAAGTAGTAAGGAAGATAATAATATTACTTTGGAATGTAAATAGGGAAGCCTGCCACATAATACTCCAGACTTCTGAACTGTTGATCAGAAAGACCAAAAAAATCTGGATAGTGGGTATGGCAGAATCTGGAGTTAGCAAAATAGAAGAGAAAGAACTGGAGAAAATAATAAAATACAAAGACCTGCAAATAGAAGTAGGATGACTGTGGCAAAAAAAAAAAGGCAAAGATAGCCAATAGTAATAACCTCCTTGAATACAATCTGAAAATATTTGCAGCACTACTTCAACACCATTGAAATTGACAAAATCTTATCAGTCAATTGCAGAAGTCTGCTTTATTTGGAACAATTTACATCCTGTAATAATACCTTTAACACTATCAAACAAACAAACAAAAACTCTGCCTATTCCAGGTCCTTGAAAAGGATTCAATAGGTAGATTAAATTGCGGAATCCAGTCTGAATATCTGGCTGTCTGAGTGATCAGTAATAATAATAATAATAATAATAATAATAATAATAATAATAATAATAATAATAATAATAATAATAATCCACCCTACTGGGATCTGCTCGCATAATCCACTGCTATATCACGCAGTCCTAGACGCTTGGGAAATGTTCGACTAGTGATTGATGATACGAAATCCAGCATGATTATCTTGTTTGCTGTGTTTACTATTCTATAATAATAATAATGATAATAATAATAATAATAATAATAATAATAATAATAATAATAAAGAAGCCTTTACAATAGGAGTATTCTCACCAGAGATTGAGAGCAGAATCTCTGTGTCCTGTCCAGCAAAAGAGTCACTTAAAATTCTAACTTTTCCATTATAGTAGCACTGGTATCCATGCCAAGCTTCAGTAGTTTGAAAATATATCCAAAGAGTAATCCCATTAGTAGCTAGAATTAGGGCCGAAACTTGCAAGTTATGAGTTGGTAGGTTGCAACAGAGCCTTATGATGTTTTAATTCAACCCATGGGATAAGATTTATTCAAAATACAGATAATAAATTGTTTTATCATGTAAATTCATCTTTTTCAAAAGAAAGAAAAATTAGGCATGTTTTATGTTTTGTATATAGCATGCAATAACAGCCAGAGATTTATTTTTAGAATTTGTCTTTGTGACTGATTAAGTATCAAGATTGACCTATTTATGATCCATTCAGATCAATGCAAAGGTAATATAAAAGTATCTCAGGTAACATATCTAGGTCACATTCCTTTCCAATGTTCCCAGGTGTTTAAAAATATTTTTTTATAGAGAGAAAGAAGTGTACATCTTGAACAGAAATACAAATATGGGTAATTTTCCATATTTCCATTTGTGAATTAATGTGTAAGATTTTTCTGAATAGCATTTGCTGATGATATACAATATAAGAATACATATACTTATATTATATGTACATCTTAAGGCTGCAGAAGTCAAAAATGCTTGTCCTTGAAAATGGGATCATTTTTTTTTCAAAGTGAACTTTCAATTTTAATTGTAAAAGTTGGCAGAGTGAATACAGTTTGTGGCTTGTTTTTAGTAGTTTGTCCTTCCTAATCTCACTGTTACAACTTTCTTGACTCACTGGTAAACAGATTGATAAAGTTTAATTCAATCTTTTCATTTGACACAGAATTTTAAACAGATTTATATAAAAAGTTGTATATAAGAATTACACAATTTCAATTAACAATGACTTTATTTTTTGATTTTTTTAAATAAGTAAACAAAGGTAAAAATATTAAAAAGAAGTTTGTAGAAAAAAACATTTTCATAAATTTTCTCATATCAAAATATCTGTGTTCATTTAGGACTTCATAATAAATCTTGCTTCTTTGCATATTGTCCCAAATCAGGATAACATAATCATGACAGAAAGCACATCTAAAAACCTTCATAGCCATTGAACTGTGCAGTGTTTGTGGTTGTCTGATCAAGCTTGGAAAGATAAGACATCTTTAAAGATTGATCAGACAACCACAAACACTCAGATCAAGCTTAGGCAGCTTTTTAAAAAAAATTAACCTTTGCTTCTACCAGCCTACATGAATGTATATGGAACAGATAACATCTATATAGTCACATAAACTATGAGATAGCTTTGCAAAAAATATATAAAAATACTCTCGTTATCTAAATTTTGGTACTATTAGGATAGAGCAGGGGAATCAAACTCAATTTCATTGAAGGCCACATCAGGGCTGTGGTTGACCGTGGGAGACCGGGTGGGTATGGCCAAGGGGATGGCTATAGCCAACTGGGTGGGTGTGGCCAGCTTGACACCACTCTCCAAACTGCTGGCATGTTTCTTCTTTACACTGGTAGACCAGGCTGAATGCACGCTTGCCCGATCTTTCCTATTCGCATTGGGTAGACCAGGATGGCCCCTCGGGCCTTGAGATTGACACCCCTGGAATAGTCATTAGCTTAGTTGGAGTATCTGCAAGGATTCACATTTTTCTCTTCTTTATTCTCAGAAACAGTGCTGTTCTCTGGAGGGTTCTTTGACAGTTTCAATCCTTTCCTACCCAGATCAGGTCTTATAATTGCACCTTTGTCAATTTTTATAACCACAAGTGCCAGAAATATGAGCAGGGTTTCCTATCATGTTGAGGTGGGAAATCTTATAGTATAAATGCTGAAAGAAGTCTTAACAAGATTTTAAAAATAAAAAAACCAGCCTTCCCCACAATATTCCACATGAACTTTGATGCTGTTACATTTGAAGAAATAGTCAGGCTTCTTGAAGTATTAAGCTCATCTACCTAGGGATCAGATCCATGTCCTTCTTGGATAGTTAAGCTATAGTGGGGACTGGAGAAGTTGTGAAATGGGTGTCATAGTAGTGCTTGTTATTTAATTCAGTGGCTTCTGGACATTTTTCTTGAATTTTTATTGACATTATTAGTGACTTTTAATGTTACTGTTATTGGTCTGTTTATGATCAATTTTAATTTCCTTAGCCATACGTTGTATTGTGAGATAGGCAGTCTTATAGATTTATTAATAAATAAGCCCATATCCAACGCACACCTAGCCAATTTATATTCATGTCTAGTTCTGCTTTCACTTCACAAAAATGTTAAATTTACTCACAAAAATGATAGTATTGTGAAATATAAATTATATGCCCAGTGAACAAAGAAAGACAGAGTTCATTTAGTAGCATTATCTGTCTCATTGGAGCAGATACTAGCATCTGATGGTTTCCTAATTACTGATCTTTTAAGATGCTAGTTGATCTCTGTCCTAGAATGTCCTGACCTACAGTATGGATTGATTTATTACCTTAGTTTTCTACCCATTTAGAGCTATTGGAGAATGGCTTTTTATTTGTCTCTATATTATAATAAGTGACCCACCCCAATCAATGATTATGATGAAAAGGAGGAAAAACATTTTCTAAGTATCTTTATTGTAAAATCAAAAACAATTCCACTTTGGATCATTTAAAGGAAAGAACATTATTTTCATAGGTTTTGCTGAGTGCTAGTTCAGCAATTGTTTTAAAGTGGAATTTTAAAGTGGAATTAAGGTACTACCGGTAACTATAAAGATAAAAGGGTTTACAGTTTAAATTCTAAGAATTGAAATATTGGTTTGTGACTCTTTTTCTATATATGGAACAATGATTATTCTGTCTTTATTTACAAACATAATATTATTATTTGAACTGAAGCAAAACATAGCATTGACAAAATTTGCATATCACCAACCTATTCTGTCTTGAAAGTCTTGCATAAAATATATCTACATATATTAATTACAATTTAGGTTGGACTATTACTTTAAAGAATGTGTGCAACATCTAAGTGACAATTAAGCAATATATTTGTAAAAATTCACTGGGAAAGTAAGAATTTTTAATAATAGTGATTGTTTAGAATCATTCATTTTAGTGTTTACTAAAATTCAATGTGAAAAGTCTTTAATATGTATCTGCAAATGTATATTTGGGTAAAAAGTGGCAGTATTGTTAACAGTAGGGCCCTTTATGATTGAGTCTCAATTTGAAATCATGTAATTGTAATTCAGTCATCCTGATTAAAGTAGAATATTCCTTAGAGGACTTTCTTTGAAACAACATGGCCTGATTGCTTTTGTCCAAGCTCTATAAAGGTATTAATGTTCCACACCGCACTGAGCTGGAATAGAGCTAGGTTTTCAGGTTGCAAATAAAACTTTAACATGTTGAAATTTACGACAAATCATAGGATTTATTTTGTGCTGGAAAATTCTGAACATCTGTCATATCACTTCTTCACATGGCACACTACACCATATTAACTCATATTAATATATTAATGTAGGAATGTATTTTTTTTCTTAGAGGAAAGAAGGGAGGAAGGGAGGGACAGAGGGAGCTGAATATTAAGAAACAGTAATGTGCATTACATTCATGTGTTTGGCAATGTATTATGACATAATTTTAAAACCTCTGTAATAACTTTAAAAAAATATAAAAATGAATGCCTCTTTATCCTTGTATCCTTCCATTATACATAAATATATGAACAAATCCATAGCACTGGAAAAATCTAACTAAACATATCTTTAGATCAAGCGTATTGAGTGATATTATTCATCTTACAGCAGTGACTCTTATTGCAAATCACTAGATTTGACCCATTGTGACAAGTTTTTCTGAGTCTGCTTCATCCATGTCTGTATTAGAATTTTTATGGGTAGGGGAGAACAATCAGAATCATCAAATTGTTAAAAATGTTTATATCCCTCAGAATATTACAGAACCAAAAAAGTTATTAATATAAAATGACTTTGATAAATTCATTGCTAGTTTTTTGCATACTTTAATAAGAACAGCTTAAATTTTTGCAATGAGGAAGATAACAGGTCTTGGTCAAAAGAATGGAGGCAAGGACTGAATTAGTAATACGTGAATATGCATATTTATACATAAGTAAAGTTCACTTGAAGTTCATCAAAAAATAAATGCATTTATGAGGTTCCTTAGAGTATATATGTGCTTACCATTTCATAAGTAAGGACACGAAGTAGTCCTGCTCCTGTATTTGTAGAGCTTTGCGCATGTGGAAATAATCTTAGAGGAATCAGGATTTTCTTTCCTGAAATACACTACGGGTTCCTGGCCAAGGAGAATTTAATCAACAAGCATGAACTATTATCATATATACCTTGAATGCACAAGGAAGTTTATTAAAACCTATCCATGCAGCTAGTTTACAGCAAGGTATGTAGACCCACAGGATAAGAAAAATGCCTGATGGGGAAAAATAAGCTCTGAGCTAGAATCTAAAGAACAGGAAAACAATGTAAAGCCACATTCACGTAGCATCTAAACTTAACTTTTATTCCCTGCAGATATCATCCAGATGATTGAAAGTTTTCCTGTAACATTTCAGTATTAAATACAAATGTCTGCAAGAGAAAAGCTTGTCCAGCTTATCTCCTGCATGTATTCAGATGAATGTCTTCTTGGAAAGTGAAAGTCATTATAGAAATATGGTAATTCCAAACACCTGAACAGATTGAAAGTGTACAGTATGTATGATTTCAGTGTGTACTCCCTTTGAGTAGAATGGAACTAAAACAAATCTCTTTATTATAAAATCTTATCTTGGTACTTTTTGAACAGCTTTCAACAATTTTATTGACTTTTGGTTGACTTTTACATTAAGATCTTCATGGTACACTCAGCTGAGAACAAAGAAATCTGCAGTTGCATTAATTTTTCTTATGACATATTTTTAAATTCCACTTCTGACTGGATATTTGGATTTTTAAAACACAAGCTTCTGTTCACACTTGTTTCTAAAAATGCACAAACTACCAAAAAAAGTCTACAGAGATATAAAACATGTCTATTATTGGTCATGTTGTAGTGTGTAATAATATTTCTATTTTTAGACTGGAAAAGGCATGTTGAGTACAAGCCTGGTTCAGGGAGCATACCTTTATTTCCCATTATTCACCTGGAGACCTGTGATGGACCTGTTTCCTCTATCCATGCCACTATTGAGCTTCAGACTAACTACATTGGAAAAGGCTGCGATCGCGAAACATATTCGGAGAAATCTCTGCAGAAATTATGTGGTACATATTTATTTATTTACAATTCTAGATGTTTATGAGCTGGTAATGATAGTGCTGGTATTTATGTAGAACCTAAAAGGCACATTTCTTTTCTGTTAATATTTGATTACATGGGGACAAGGATCACATGGCTACAATTAGCAGGCCTGAAGCCAGTAATAAGTGGATATATAATTCAAATAAACAGCTTTCTGAAAAAAATGAATCTGCTGGTACAAAGTCAGCAGAAAATTTTATTTTGAAATGTTTGCTGCATTTTTATGAGTAGAATTTGATCCTTTTCAACATCTGTATATCAGGGAAAACAGGTCATTTGTTTATGTAAAAGGATACAGATGACCAGGTATCCAGCTTGTTAACTAGTGAATACAATTCTTTTACTGAGGCTCTGCAAGGATGATGGGAAGACTCTTAAGACTGTTTAAAATAACCTTCATCACTAAAATGAAATTACCAAACTGAAAAAGTTAGTTCATTTTATTGTCATTGTACCTCATACAACGAAATTAAATACCTTCTTCTAGTCCAGTCAAGTTAATTCTGACTCAACAAAAGAAGAGAAGATTAATATAATGATGGACATTTTATTTTTGTTTTTACTGTTTTTTTATAATCAGTGCATAAGGAGACATTGGTTGTAGTTTAAGAAATTATCTATTGTGAAAGGATTTGAAGAAGAAAATTATTGATTACTAGGTTGACAAAAAGCCATAATCCACATGTTTACAATATGAATACCATAATTATATATATATCAAAGTTCTTTTTTATAGATTAAAATATAACTAAAACAGGGCTATACTGCTAGCATAGTCTCTTGTCATTCTTATGAAGCAATGGCTATCTACAAACTTACTTAGTCCTGCTGCTGCCACTAATATTCTTTTAATGGACAAGAATTAAGCCTGGGAAGATTAAATGCAAAAATGTCTGTTATCATTAAAATGAGAATGAAGGGTGATCCTGGCTTTCATAGACTAAATTCAGATAACAGCTTTCTCATTAGTGTCTCATCAATTGTATGTCATCCACAGGAGCATCTTCAGGTGCCATTGACCTGTTACCAACACACAGTACTGCAAATAACTGGACAGCTGGTCTTCTGATGGACAGCAATGATATGGTCTTTAAATTTGATGGAAAGCAAGGTGCCAAAATTCCTGATGGAATAGTACCAAAGAATCTAACTGATCACTTTACCATCACCATGTGGATGAAACATGGTCCAAGTCCAGGATTAAGAGCAGAGAAAGAAACTATTTTGTGTAATTCTGATAAAACAGGTAACTCAAAATCTGTACTTCCTTCATTCTTCTTTGAAAGTTAATGTTCAATACAAAAATAACAAACTCTTATAAGAATTAGCCTCAAGATCTTTTTTAGGACTGAATCAAGTATTGACTTGTAATAATTTAGTTTCAAATAAATTAATTGTATAATCTGATTTTAATAAATCATTACAGATGCCAATATATTTCTCATCTTGGTTTATTTTTCTTTAGAAATGAATCGACACCATTATGCACTTTATGTGCATAATTGTCGACTAGTATTTTTGTTACGGAAAGATTTTGACCAAGCTGATACCTTCCGTCCTGCAGAATTTCACTGGAAGCTTGACCAGGTACATACAGTAGCTTTTATTATAATTATTCCCTAAAATTTCTTCCATAGTGTTATATGAAGAATATAACAATACAGCACAGTCTAAACCTGCATTAACCAACTAAAATTTCTAGGCCTTAAAGTTCAATACTCTAGAGAGCCCCAGGTTTGGGAAGGCCAAATAGTTTTCTATTGCAGATAACAGTATCTAATCTTAAGTAAATCATGAATTATGACTGAGTGAATAATCTACTGGATGTTGTTGAAGTACATTAATCAGTATAATTTCAATTAATGAATATTAGGAGTCCAACTATAACTAGAGAAAATAAAAATATACCACTAAATTGGAGGTTATGGTTGAACATTAAATTATTCTTGTTTGTATCAAACTATAGTCTTCCACCATTTTTTTCTTTCCTTCAAGTTTTTCAGAATACCTACCTCAACTAAGATAAGTAATATTTGTTTGGGGAGTTAAAAGATATTTACCATCCAAGGCAATTTAGAGAAGAATTCTGAAGATTCCTTCCACTTCTCAATCAGAAGTTTAAATTTAAATTCTTAAATTTTGAAGCAGCAACTGAATTGGAAGCTCAGCTGTTCAGCGTCAGAACAGTTTCCAGGAACTTCAAAAGCAGTGTAACTTCTAGGCCCATGATGGTGAACCTATGGCATGCATGCCAGAGATGGCATGCAGATTTCTCTCTGTGAGCATGCACACCATTTCCAGCTGGTCTTCTCGTTTCTGGCGAGCTGGTCTTCGCTGGCATCAGAGCACTGGAAAATGACCTGAAAAATGCCCAAAATCTTTTATGTATATTCATTTACCAGTTCACTAAAATGTGTATAGATCTTGGAATTTTAACAAAAATGATGGGAGTGATTATATAACAAAAAAGCTTTCATCTCAAAATTAAATTAAATTTTTATTTTATACCAACAGCAATTTTAACTGTATGGTGTCTTTAAATATTAGCCAGTTTAGTGATATTTTTTTTCTTGTGAATGCAACATGTCACCTTCCATACCATACCATATTTATGACAATTCATAATTATTTCTTTAAAAAAACATACCTTCTTTACTTACTTACTATACACATATTTCTTATATAGTAGATTGCAGATAGCCTGATTTTTAAAAAACAACAACAAAAAACATCAAGAATCATCACACAAGTGCAGAATGCTATAAGTAGCTATAAATCTGACCCTCCAACATATGGTCATATGACCATGGAGCGACATGATCATTTATGATGCCTGGGGGTGCTTTACGGAATGTAAAACACTCTTTCCATAGTCATTCTAACTTCAAACTGTTGTAAAAGCAATAACTGCCTGTACCATTCATTCAGTTTGGTTAATTGAAGTTGCAAGGTAACTAGCAGAAGCTTCTTTTGTATTGGATCAATTCTTCTTTATTTTAAGTTTCATACATTACAGTAATGCTTATTTGAGAGTCATTACAAATTAATTAGTAATTGTGGTTGCAATTCTATACCCTTCTGGAATAAAACCTATCTAATTAAGAAAACTATATTGTACAGCATGAGGTGATTTTATACATGTCCACTGAATACAGCGTACAAGATATTATTTACAATCTATATTTGATGATATAGCAGTAAATATACTAATTCCATACAGTGTTGCTTCCTTATAAGAGCAACTGATAAGTTGACTCTGGAATTCGTGTTATGAAATGAAGCAGAAAAGAACTGCTTTACCCTGGCAGTCTCTCTGATAGTTGTTGGCTAGATTTAGAAGGATCCACTTTTAGCGGAAATATATTTTTCTTTTTCTTTTCTTTTTTCTTTTTTTGCTGTTTTACTAGGCCCAACAGTTTATTTTAAAAAAGAAAACAATGGTTAAGTGCCATTATACTGATAATTAAAGAATAATCAGGATATTTTAAAAAATCTAAACATCTACTTATCCCTGCACTAGGAATCCTCTTCCATACCTCTTCCAATGTGGAGTAAAATAAGCCAGAAATGGTATATTATGATTTTCCATTTGATTACGTGTATCATTGACATAGCATTTTATTTTCTGGGTATTTTATAGGGAATGTTATAGCTATTTGCCCCAATTCTTTGCTCTTAGGCATTGGAATCCTCAGGATGATTAGAACAATGCCTATTCAGTCTTTAAATACTTTGTTATCTATAGGTCCTACTTAAATTTCTGCCCCATAGTATTGAAGCCATACTATTAATAATCATTTTGAAATACTAGTAGGTGTTTACATTTTAGTGATTCTATGTACTGTTTTAGCCATATGTGTACTGTTGGTTAAGTGTACCTCTTACATAAATGTGTATAGTTATATTCATAATTGATTTTGAAATCCTACACTCCAGTAGTGGTTTCCTACTGGTGCTGCTACCAGTTCGGTGACAGCATGCACGCGTACACAGCTTGGACAAGCTCCAGTTAAAGCACCTCTCAGGTGTTTTAGCACAGCAATTCACTCAGCCACGTCACTTAGCTGAGCAGATAAAGCTCAAGAAAGAGCATGAGTTTCCTTCTATTCAGATAATCAGAGTTGGAAGGGACCTTGTAGGTCATCTAGTCCAACCCCCCGCACAAGCAGGAGACCCTACATC
>JAOYMU010000002.1:30095548-30108018 GCA_025802295.1 Psammodynastes pulverulentus
GTTAATACGTTATTTTTAAATCTGGTATGCTATTTTCAACTTTTTGTTTTACTATATTGAACACAAATCTCCTCATATATTTAACATAATGAGATGTTGAATGTATCCTGTTTCTAAACTGAACAGTTTCTACATCATATGTTACAGAAATTATTTTTTAATGCTAGATTTCAGGCTACAATATATTTTCACACCTAAAATATGTGCAATAAATGATGATAGAACTATAAGTAGAATTATTTAACTCCAAAATAATAGTGTATAAGCCATTTTCTTCTTACAACTTTGTTTATAAGAATAGCAGCCCAATTATATCAATTGTTTCAAACAGAACAGTGCTGAACATATTGATATTCCTAAATAAATCTGCATGTATGAATTATTACTCACGACAATTTGTGGTTCCTTTTCAATAGGAGGAGAAATCACAAAGCCCAGATTTACTCAGTATTTCCATGGCAGCCTTGCCAGTCTTACCATACGGCCAGGCAAAATTAAGAGTCAAAAAGTTATTTCCTGCTTGCAGGCTTGCAAGGAAGGTCTGGATATTAATTCCCTGGAGAGTCTTGGCCAAGGAATAAAGGTAAGAAATGAACTGATACAATCTTTACTAACATCTAAAACTTATTTATGAAGTGTAGAGCAGAAGATAGAATACAAAAGCACTCCAAGAAGCAATCTCATTTGCCATAAAGTCACACAAAGACACAGTAAAAGTGGAATGTTGGGACACTGACTATGTTCTCTCTAGTGTAAACCTATAGAAATCAGATGGTGTAAGTGTTTCACAACCATTCAGGATTTCTATTTTATTCTGTCAAGTGAAATGATTCTGTGTAGAAGTATTCATGAATTTCCCATGAAATGCAACATACACACACATATTAACAGGTATGTAAAATCACAGAACACTTGTGAAAGACTTCACACACACACACACACACACACACACACACACACACACCAAAAAAACCTCTTCAAATTGTGGAAGTATGACACTAAAATTTCATAACTAGAACTGTCTGCAGAAGATAGATCCCTTTTTGTTATTGTTTGTGGAAGCCATAATATATCAGCATGATCAAAAAGGGTTCTAGCGCGGATTGCAAGTTTGAGGACTTACTTGGATCATTCCATTAAGTCAACTTCTGCTTTTGTGATGTACCCAAACAGACACAAATTACTTTTTTATTTTTTGTAAGAACAATTCATCAGAACTTTTTTAAAAAATCAAGCCTCTAGTGCAGATTTCACAAACTGCAACACATTATGCATACAAACCATATGACAGCCCCACTAGTGGGAGTAAGCCTGAGTAGATAAATATTGGAAAAAAGTGGGGCAAACATATTACAAATGCATTTGTAGATTGATTCACTAAGTGCTATACTTTTCACTATTTTTTAAATTAAAATACTTATATTGAAAATGGAACTTGTGGTAAACAGAATATTTATTTTGTTTGTCATTAAAGATTCTAGAAACTCTTTCACCATGTTAGCTACAATATTCAATTTCATTGTATACATGTTGTGCATTGACAATAAAAAATTGATTTAATTTGATTTACTTTCAAATTCTGTAAAGGTTGAAAATAAGTTCGACCAAAATGCATTGCATTATATTACATTATAGCTTTTCGACTTCAAATTCAGTTTGTGGCATTTCATAAATAAAGGCAGCCTTTGAATAACAACAGTTAATTTAGTGACCGTTCAAAGTTACAACAGCACTGAAAAAAGTGACAGGATCATTTTTCCCACTTACAACCATTGCAGCATCCTCATGGTCATGTGACCAAAATTCAAACACTTGGCAATTGGTTCATATTTATTATGGTTGCCATGTTCCAGGGTCATATGATCTTCTTTTGCCACCTCCTTACAAACAAAGTCAATAGGGAAGCCAGATTCACTTAACAACTGTGTCACTAATTTATCAACTGCAGTGTTTCACTTAAACAACTGTGGCATAAATGGTCATAAAATGAGGCAAGATTCATTTACCATATGTTTCACTTAGCAACAAAAAAATTGGGCTCAATTGTGGTCATAAGTCAACTCCTGTTCATTTGAGCATTTGTCTATTCATATCAATGTACTCACCCATCAAGTTGCATAATACCTAATTAATGAAAGGCTGTGTGGTATAAATTACAAAGAGATGCAATGAAATATTGAATAATATTTGTGTCTATTAAAAAACATTAAAAGTTATGTCAGCCCTCCAGCAGTGGGATATAACTGGTGCAACAACTGGTTCAGGAGTGCGCTTGCGCACTCAAAAAATGCACATGCGTTGCTTTCCATCTCTCAGCTGGGCCTTGCTGTAACAAGTAGCATCAGGAGGTAAAGGACAGGTAAGAATCAGGACGGGTGGGAAGGCCCAGCACTAGTTTTTGCTTCCTGTTCCTCTTTGCGGAATGGAGGCTTCGGGTGACAACTGGATCGCACGAGCCGGGCAGACCCGGCTAGATCTCACCCCTGCAGCCCTCCCAAGTAAACTAGTCAGGAAACCCGAATAGATAAGCTAATTATAATTCCTAATTATCAGAATCTTGCAAGGCTGAAGATACACACTTCCCGCCTCTACTTCTAACCTTTTGATCAATTTGGGTGGGTCTTTCCTATTTCTTTTAGCATTAAGCTCCATCTCTTGTCTGCTTGTTTCCTGGGTAACAGTTTTTTCCCTTATCCCCCAGGTTTATTCACACATTCCATTACAAAAAGCCAACATGATAGTTACAACTGCCTGATCAAACCCAAACTCCTTGGTAAATGCCTGACATTAACACATATGTAAAAGGGGAAGGTCTTTGATTTCACTGTCTCCAGAGTCTCCAGGCCAGTATGAAATCTGATATAAAAATTAAAATGTGTACATATTAGGAGTACACTGTAAATATGCCATTTATACAACATCCAACAATATTGCTTGCAGTGTACTGCTTGCTGTTCTCTGAGTGGGGGTAGGGAGGAATCATTTAAAAAGAAGGCATGAAGAGAGACTAAAAATAGTGTAGCTTTTGCTGATACTATATCCAGATGTCCAACTACCATTAGCCAACATGGGAAATTATCTACTTTAAAATTCCAGTTTGGAATCTTTGTCTCTTCCAGAATTTCTGTACAGTCTGGAATATAACAGAATAGAATTGGAAGGGACATTGGAGGTCTTCTAATCTAACCTCCTGCTCAATAAGGAAACCCTATACTATTTCAGACAAATGGTTGTCCAATCTTTTCTTAAAGACTTCAAGTGTTGGAGCACCCTTCTGGAGGCAAGTCATTGCACTGATTAACTGTTTTAACAGTCAGGAAATTTGTCCTTAGTTCTAGGCTGCTACCATTAGAAAAGGGAAACAGTTCTTTCTGTGGACATAGTTTTCAAATTCATACTGATCAAATCTCTTTTGGGGATCTTTTCTAATACAAAGCCTATGCCCTTAATATTTGTATGCATCATTACAGTCTCTTGGTTAATGCTAATGATTACTCACTTGTCTATTGCCAGGAATAACAATAGCCAGAGGTAATAGTCTGACTTACCTGCCACATAAAATGCCAGATTTTAAATTGCCATCACTGCTGGAACTCTTAATGCTGAAGGCCCTCCCACACCTACCATTTCAGGCCGATCAAATTGCAAGATTGCCTGCTTGAGACCCCAAAGTAACTCATGTGTTAAATTGGCTGTATAAGGGTTGGTCAGTTCACAGGCTACTAGAATTTAAACTATTCAAAACTATCAACTTGAGACATCTCAACAAAAAGGTCCGTCCCCCCCAGCAGGGAAACTGTGTTCCTGTAAGAAGCCATCAAACTGTCATACTTCCTGAAACATTATGAATGTTTTGGCAAGTATGTTTATTGGCTAAAGACTGATCTGGGCAGTGGAAAAAAATGGTATTCCCTTTGGAAGTAATCAAAAAACCTAATGATGACTCTCTACTGATTTTGTGAGACTATTTCTGAAAAAGAACTAATGATGATACACTCTCATTCAAAACTGTCTGGAACAATAATAGCAGTGCACCACTTATTTGGAAATCATAGATTGCCTGATATTATCATCTTAGATAACATATGCATATTTATCAAATAAGTTTAAGCATTTTATGAACAATATGCTTCCAAGCTTTTACAGTTCCCTTAACCCACCCAAATAAACTTCAACCAAATAGCTAGATTGAGGACATGATGCAGATAATCTTGGATTAAATGAAGCAAATTGTTGGAAGATACTGGGTCAGCTCCCTTCTTGTATAACATACAACTCCTTGCTCAAAACATGAATCAGTTCTGGTGAACTCCATATGGGACAACGAATATAAAATAGCCTTGACTTTTCATTCTTTGTAATATTTACAAAGTAAGCAAGAACTGGAAAAGGTGCTTTATTCCTATTCTGTATTCATTTTTGTTAAATGGAGAGATCTTTGGAAAGGATCTGTAGAGTGGAACCAGTTGGTTTCTTCAACTGTCACTGAGATCAAAGCACTAGTGCATACAAGTTTAATGTTCAGATGGTCTAGTGTGGCAATGTCATATTGATCAATTAAGACATTATTCTCAGAGTGAGCTGGAAACCAGAAGCATCATTTTCAAAACTGTTTGGAGTTGATGCCTCTGCACCAGAATTAATTGAACATTACTCCAAACATTGTTTTTGCCTTCAGGAGTTGCTGAAGGAAATTTCCCTGAATCTTGTAGAGCTTACCAGTTGAACCCAGAAATCATTCTTCAAAAAGATTCTCCTTGCTTGATAAAATTATCTTACTGTATCTAAAGAGTGAAGATGTATTTGTTATGTATTAGTAATATTTTTTGGCATCCTGAAGCCCATGCAGTTCTTCATGAACCATAGCTGCTAAAGACAGTTTTGTAAGTAGTCTGAACAGGTGTTTAAAAGAAATAATCACACTTGGGGATGTTGCGCTTCAATATCCACTCTTACTACTTGCATCCCAACATCTAATGCAGGTTCACAACTTGCCCCACCCTTTAGGAATGCTTTTGTTTGTCCAGTTTGAGGATGATGTTTATTTGAAATCTGCTAGAAAGAGCCAAAATTGCTTGTTTTCCATTTTGCCTCCAGCACTATCTAATATTGACAAGCAGTTGTTTCTGTGATCGAACTGTGCATTGGGAAAAAGAATCCAAAAGTTTAATGTTTCAGCTTCAAAACATTTTTAGTGTCTGATCTAGAAGCTGGCATGGTGCAAGTTTCTTCATTCATTTTCACCTTTTCAGCCATTTTCAGAGCTGGTTAGACAGCAGGTGGCAAAAACGAAACAAGCTGTCAGGGGCAAGTCTCATGCAGTGTTTTTGAGTTGGCCTGACAGTGACATGCCTTGATGAAATTGCAGTTGGGTTGAGACTTAAATAGAGCAATAAAAAGAAAGAGAAGGATTGTATCTAGCTTTCAAGAACATTTGTGTAACAATTGTTTCTAAGTATACACAAATGTATAGAAATGGTAGATTGTCCTGGTTAAATCTGGATTGTAGAGACTTATTTTGATTCAAAGTATTTGTTTTGGCTTTTAATTCAAGTTAACTGGAATGAAATAAGTGTTAGCTAATAAAATGATAGATTTTCTTTATTTTGTTAAAGGTATGACCTTTCCTAAGAAACAGGTTTATTTTAGGTGTTACGATGAGTTGCTCTATATCATTTTCCTAAAAAACTAATTATATCCTTTCACCACCTCTGCAGTATCACTTCAATCCTTCCCAGTCAGTCCTTGTTATAGAAGGAGATGACATTGAGAATATAAATCAAGCTCTCCAAAAAGTCTCCTATATCAACTCAAGACAGTTTCCAACTTCAGGTATTCGCCGCCTTAAAGTGTCATCCAAAGTCCAGTAAGTTAAATTCACTAAGCTTGATAATAGAAGCAATGCATCAGTAAACTCATGTTGAGGACTTTTTAATTTTGTGATAAGTGAAAGAGTTTTATCAGCAACACTCATCTTTTAATACATTGGCCTGCAGCTTAATTGTTACAATGACTAGGATTTCTACTATTCCTGCATGCCCATTGAGTTCTGGGATGTGTCGAAAATGGCCTCCTGATGCATTTAGTATAAAATGGGCAATTAGGTTCTCAATGCACATTTAACAAGATAGCTTTATCAACACTGTTAAGTATCAGTTTGAGTATGTAATTAAAAATACATAAGCCATTTAATCAGATTTAACCATTGACTATTTGTTATATTATTTATTAGTTTAAGTTGTATGGGTGCAGTGACCTTTGTAAAGATCATACCTGTCAATGGCATGCTGGGCTGTTCATGAATAATTTGAGAAACTGTATTTTAATGCTCATATGGGACTGAATAATTCTGAAGCTGGTCAATGAGTAGGCGTTAAAAACTTAAGTGTGCAGAGATCCCAATATCTCTGGATAAATATTCCGTTTCAACTGTGTGTTTCTTAAGAAAAAAGAGTGAATGCTTAATCTTCCATGAAGTTAAATCGTATATTTTTCAGATGTTTTGGTGAAGATACCTGCATTAGTATTCCAGATATAGATGCCTATGTAATGGTATTACAAGCCAAGGAGCCCAAGATTACAATAACTGGAATGGATCACTTTGCAAGACCTACCACACAATTTGAACATGAAAGAGGGGTGATTCTTTTACCGGACATCAGAATTGCCAGCACGGTTTCTAAAGTGGAACATCCCTCTGACCTGAAGGAAACTGTGACCAGAGGTTTGTTGGTTTTTGTTTTTTTTAGGTTTATAATTTTCATGACTTAAGTAGAACTTAATACCAAATATAAATGAATAGAAAGAGGCTCTACTAAGATAGTTGTAACCTTGGAAGATTGTTTAAGGCAAGGTAATATGTTCTATGCCTCTTAAATATTATTGTCCTTCAGTAAAGTGCAAAACACATTGGAGAAGGAGCAATTTATTTTATTTCAGCCTTCTCCTGCTTGGTACAGTCCAGGCAATAAAGTGTACATCAGATAAGCACTTATTTAGGGAGGAAAACAACTTTAAAAAAAAAACAGCTATTCCTTTTTGTTTTGTCCTTTGTGAGCTTTGGAAAGTAAGCATTGACAATGCTGTCTTGTGCAACATGGTAAAAGTTTCTTGTACTTTTATCCCCTGGGTAATAACAACCTGAGCAGAGCAACCTTGGTTATTTAACTTATTTATAATATTTATATTTACTTATAATATTTACATTCATTTATAATATTTACTAATTTTCATTTTAAAAATAGTGATTGGTTATAATAAATACCAGAAATGGCAGTAAAATAGTAATAGTAAAAATAGTAAATATTGAAACCACAATGGATTAAAATCCACATTAAACTATAAAAATTGGAAAAGTCTGTAGGGAAGATAAGTTGTTATACATGCACCATAAGGAACATCATAATGATCTAAGTACAGAAGTCTCTGAATCACTTTCAAGAGGAGCTCTTCATATAGCATGTGATAGAGCAAAGTAAAATTAAATAGTTATCTGTTAAATGCCAAATAGAGATTTTAGAGTTAACTAGGTAACTCTAGTTATTGCCTAGTTATATATGCTGAACACCTGGATTTCTTCCAGTTGTGTCAATTTGTTTTAATTAAATAGGTGGCTCAGGACAGGTAGAAAACAGAAAAGGAAGCTAAAGAATGTCAATAAGCTCTTTGGTACATCAACTAGTGAAAGAAGGTTTATGTGAACCAATTTCTCTGAGTGTGTTAGATCTAGAAGCAATAGGTGTTGCCAAACCTGCACCCCGAATAATTTCATTTATTGTAAACACTATGGCCTAATTATTATTGGTGGAAAAGTGATAAAACCTAAAGATTTTCTTTGTTTGCAACAAAAGGATGGGCACATAAATATAGTGAATAATTTAACCTTGATCTATTCCATGTTAAGAGAGGGGGGAAGAGGGAGAGGGAGAGAGAGAGGTCATCTGTCTGAAATGACAGAAATGGATATCCTTTTCCTTCATCGTAAAAAATAATTCATTTAATTGATAACATGGAAAAGACATTTTAGCCATGCTCACATCTCAGCCATTCTCAACAAAATTGATTTAGAATGATGTACAAAAAGCCATTTTTCTATAAATACATTTTAGGACCAGTTGGTGAATTAGTATTGGAAAATCTTTGAGATTATTGGATTATTTTCAGCATTATTATTTTAAAACATTGAGTAAGCTGAAATCTTTAATGACGCGCAGTTTTGATTTTCTAAACTTTGCATTCTTAGTTGCCTAAACAGTGTTCCTTGTAGTGCTCAGGAATAATTTATGATGCAAATACTTATACCCTTCTCCACAACCTTCTGCTCTGTATTACAAATAAACACATCATTTAATAATGGTGCTGAGCTCCTCTGTGTTATGTTATTAACTATAATAAGACATTTTAAAACATTTTGCATACATGTACACACACATTTCTTTCATAGTAGTCATCACTGAATGATGGCATTTTTATCAATATAGTATTTTCCCTGAGAATGAGTTTTCAGCATGATCAATTTTCATTAATATGGAAACACATGTTTAAGCTTTACTTCCTAACACCTGCAAATATATAAATAATACGGTCGCAGGGATCAATACCAAGCTAATCAAGGATTATTTCTTAGGGAATATGAAAACAATTACAGCTAAAATACAGTGATGGTTCATTTTACAGTACTTATCTGCTTTGTTTATATAAAGATACTCTGCACATTTGGTAAACATTTTTTATTCCAAATAGAGGTAACTGAAAAGCTCTTCTGTATAGTTGTTTGTGCTTTTCCAAAAGCACAAAGCTGACTCCACGTCCCGATAAAACCCCTTTTATTTAGTTAACAGTAAATTCCTCTCCAGCAAAGTTCTGGCCAACAGTCTTTCAAAATATTTCCCCAATTACAGACCTTTATCAGGCTTGGAGAGCTGCCAAGCTGATATCCTTAAACGCCACAATACTTGCTAAGAATGCAGGAACAGATCTTCACCAAATGAAGTAAGTTGCCTCCTGCAAAACCCAACTCCTCTTTTATTCCCTATGGGAGGGGCCATTCACCAGCCACCTTTGGCTTTACTCCCAAGTCGACCCTGATGTCTTAGCTGGTCTTTTCTTCTGGCAGTTCTGCACATGCACACACTGGGAACAGGCTCCAGCTGTTCTTCTGCCTTACTGCTGTTTGGCTCCAAAGGCAGCTGATAACTGCCAGACAGCACTGGCCCCATCTCTGCCTCTGATGCAGAGCCCTCATCCGAGTCTTCCCCAGCCTCCAGGACTGACCCATGTTCCTCCCCAACCTCCTCACTGTCCGACTCTGCTGCCAGCTCTGCTGGCTGCTGATGGGCCACAACAATAGTTTCATCATTTTAGTGATAATACTCTTCAGTATTCAAACTCATATTCCATATGTAGATTAGCAGAAATGCTGCCAGGTCATATTTTACAATGGACATGCAGGAACAGTATTCAGTACATTGTAAACTATTAAATAGGCCCAGCATATACAAAGTATTGTGGGAAAGGGTTTTAGATAATCTGTAATAAAACTCTGAATTTAATAATTCTAGAAATACATATGTTTCCACAGCAGTTCCTCCTTCATCTTCCTTCCTTCCTTCCTTCCTTCCTTCCTTCCTTCCTTCCTTCCTTCCTTCCTTCCTTCATTAGAGGTAAAATTAAAGTTTTTTTATTAGATGCAAAGTTGTCCAGAAAATAAAAACCATTCTTAGTGATTTGATTGTATTCACACAAGTTAAAAGTGATAGCAGACCTCTGTGTTTTTAAAGTCCTAAAATAGTAATAGTGAGAAACATAAATGTGGTACCAAATTACATTCCTAAATTATATCAATTTATAAAGGTTTTTGTTGCTAACTGGAGTCTGGCAAAGAGGATAAGCTGACATACTATATATGGACATAAATATATCCTCTTGATATTAAGAAATGGATTAAAGATATGAGTTATCCATTTTTGAAAAATCTTCATTTTCTAAAAATGACAAGATGAACTAATATGCTTATTAAAAGCTAAAAGATGGAAATAGTACTAAATTGATATTTTGTGGATATTTTGATTAGTGCTTTTTCTCCATTTATTTAGTTTATTTAGTTAATTATTTAGATATTTAGTTCATTTAGATATTTAGCTCATTTTAATTGCTATAAGGTATGTAGGATTTTTTAAAAAAGAAATATTGTACAAGTACCATATCTTTCATTGGTAATAGTGATTGATTTTGTAATTATTTCCATTTCAGTTGGGATGTGGATGTGTATCTCTGTTTATCTAAATACACATCTCAGAAGGATTTATAACTACTGAGTTAATATACATTCACTAAAAAACAGCATAATTATCATTATGTCATTCTATTTTGCCTCAGAAGATGACAGTACTAATCAATCTTGGTTCATCTACAAAGTTAAGCAGGCAGGGTGAGTTCCGGTTAGTACTTGGATAGAACACCTGAGATTTTGGGCAATTGGCAAGTATGGGAAGCCAAACAGAACACTTTGAAAAAGTCTACAAGATTTTTTCAAAAAATAAAAGGGTACAAGACTTCTGTAATATTGCCAAGTAAAGCACCTGGATGCTGTCACCAAGAATCAAGTCTCTTTCCAAATTAACAATTCAATTCTGTACTTTTGAAAGGCAATTTTGCATATATTATTTTTGTTCTTTGTTCTTTTCAGTCATGGACTGAAAATTGTACACTATTTAAGATCAACTAAGTATAGTACCCTGTAAATAAATTACATTTTGAAAAGCAACATTTTAATTTTTTTAATATGTTATTTGACATTTTTTTATTATTATTCACAGCCCATAAGCCAGTTCTGTTAGAAAAAGTGGATCACAATCTGGATTTTTGTGATATTTTGGTAATTGGATCAGAATTGAATCCTAAGCAAGAGTGTTTGGAATTGGACAAGACAGACCTCCAAGGAAAACATATAGAAGCTACTAACTCTACAGCAGGATATTCAATATATGGTTTGAGTATTATTATTTTTTCATTTCTGTATCTTATCCTAATCTAATACTTAATATGTTTATCTTAAATTAATATGGCTATGTTGTACCTGGTTTATTTTAAAAGAATAAAATACATCAGCATGGCACAAGTTAGAAAGCAATTTGGTATGAGGAATTCCAAATCCATTGACTGTTTACCCTATCAAACAAGATGATTCATCCTAATCTTTATCTGAGTGAAGTGGATATTACTGACTACAGAAAGTAGATCAAACAACATGTACTACATTGAACTACATGTCCTAACACCCATTATCATTGACCATGCTGGTTGAACCACTAGGAAATGAAGTTCAACACTATCTGAAGAACCATGTTCCCATCTTTTTATTATAGTAAAGCAGAATATTACTAAATTATTGAGATATACAGAATTTGTAGTTTTCATATCATTTACAAATGATTGTGAAACATTAGCATTGAATTAAAGGTAGTAATAATATGTATATACTTCTGGTACATTTTTCACAGTTGTTGGTTTTTTCCTCCCTTTTACTGACATTTAATGTGTTTTATATTGTTTTTACTGGTTCAGGTGTGGACACTATGAAAAACTATGAAAAGGTTTTACAGCAAATTCGCTATCGTAATTGGCATACATCTTCCTTTTCTGATAGAAAGTTTAGAATCAAATGTTCAGAACTGAATGGGCGCTATACCAGCAATGAATTCAATTTAGAAGTAAGTAGCATTTAAAAAACCAATTAACAAATTATCTTTATATTAGAAAATAAAAGGCACAGGCAGTGTTTGGTATCTATTAATATAACATAATTTTCAGATAATTTAGTGAACATATAGTTATTTCTCAATATGTTATTAGGTACCAGTACAGACATAAACACAGGCAATAAATTAAGATACTATAATAGAGTGTGGGAATGATTTCAGGGAAAGGCTGGAAGAGATACTGGCTACAGAAACAATCAGGCAAATGAGGCAGAATCCTCAATAACTTAACAGTCAGTGTGTTCTGATCCTGCTCATACACGCATACATCACAAATGAGGTCAAAGTTTTATTTGAGGCTTTCCACATCAAATAATTTTCCCCAAAAATTCCCAGACAACAACCACACAATCCCCCATCAAGAGGAGCGACGTTCCTGCCTCGTAAATAGCCAGGATGATTTTTGTTGTGCTTGCTTTCTCTCAACCCTACGCACTCTTGGATCAGAAGGAAGAGGCAATTCTTCTATATTTCTGCTGACCAGCTGTAGTTGCATGTCTTCTGCTTCTGAAACCTCTGGGTTTTCTAGCTATAGCTGTGCCTCTCCTGTCCCTAGCTCAGGCAGCCACTCATCCAGTCACTACTCTTGAGATGATTCTATGGTGCTTGGCCTCATCACTTCTGACTCAGAGCATCCGAAAACTTATTATTTATTTATTTATTTATTTATTTATTTATTTATTTATTTATTTATTTATTTATTTATTTATT
>JAOYMU010000002.1:30216109-30227424 GCA_025802295.1 Psammodynastes pulverulentus
ATGGTATGGTATGGTATGGTATGGTATGGTATGGTATGGTATGGTATGGTATGGTATGGTATGGTATGGTATGGTATTACACCCTAAAATTTTGTTTTTCAAAAATTAAAAATAGGCATAATTTTTAAATTTAATTCACAGAGAATTACTGTTTCCCTTTTTTTTCTACACAGACCACTTGGCAATTTTTGCTACATTAATTTTATCCAATTAAGAGGATAAAGAGCTTGATAAATAATGTTAGCATGGATACTGGCTTAATATCTACTATACTGTAAAATAAGCAAAAAAAGAATTTACTGTATATAAATATTAAATTGGAATCCTCTCCCCAGTTTTATATTTATTGCTGCGATATGGTGTTATATCAGTAATGACTTATTAAAGGCCTGAAATTTCATATTTTGATAAAAACAAAACCAGAAATGTTTTTTCTATAAATAATAAAGTCTTGACCTAAATTTTGCATTCCTCATTTGAAACACAGTCATGAAAGAATGCAGATCATTGTTAAAAAAATAATCTATTTAATGCCATATTGATAAAGTGATGTAATTTTCTAATTGGACCTGTTTTTCATTAGACAGCTTATGTACCTCAAGATTGATTAAGTGATAATTATATCTGATGTAGAACTTATGAACAGGAACAAATGGCTCATCAGATGAAAAATGATGAGACTGCATGTTCTGTCTTTAACTAATTCATGCAACATTTTTCTCCAGTTCTTATATTTAAAACTTACTATTTCAGTTTGAAAATCACCATATTTCAATAGTTTCAGAACCATCTTCCATTTCAGCCTTAGGCAGCTTGAGAACATACAATAAACAAGTATTTAAATTTCATGAAATTGTTCATTTCATGTTCTTATAGATTAATTAAAATGATATGTTGGTATAAGTACAATGAAACAATCATAGAATCATAACTCTGATTAGAAAGAGAAATGGTTCAAGATTTTAGAGACTTGTAAGCACTTGCAGACAATATGGTTTATTCTGCAATAAAGAAATATTGACTCCAGAGATCACTCTCCTGAAGAAAGATGAATATGCATCGGGTAGTATCCCTGCTTCTAAAAGACAGATTGTGCTTCATTAGTTGGTAGTGAAATATCTTGAAACATGTTATTTTCTTCATGGGTAGGATAATATTTTGGAACATTATGTTAGAATTGTATTTTGGAATTAATCCTTTCTGCTTCAAAAGTCCCATGGAAAAGAAGGCTATTTAATCAGAAGACTCATATTCGTTACAATGTTGTAGCCAGATGTATTGCATCAACATATTGATTTAAGTGACATTCTAGTCTTACGTGATAAGAAAAGGCAGTGATAGGCTTGCTTTCTCATTGCTGTCCATTTTGTCCTTGTCACCTGGCCTTTCTACCTTCTGTATTTAACAAATGGAGACAATCACTGTTGTGCAGAATTTTCATGAGTTTTAAATTTGTATGCATGAACAGGAAGCCCCTATTGTATAGTGTTGCCTAATAGCCCCCATGAGTATGTCTCCAATCTTTGTCTACATGATTCAAATTATAGGAGGATTAGAACATCTGAAGGTTTTCATGTGATTTTAAAACAATCAAAGCTCAATAAGAAGGGTTGTTCTAAGATATTTTACTAGCTAAGACAAAGGATGACATAAACTGTACAGTAGAGAGAAAATGACTAAATTCAGCTGGCACTAAATTTTGCTTCTCCTCCAGGGATATGACACATCCTGAAAATAGTACATTAAACTAGGAGACATGAGATGTTGTACTGAATATATTCTTATACCTTATCATTGATCTCTGTCCATCAGTATCTGATATAAAGGATCATTATCTCAAAAGTAGAAGTGGTCTTATGGATAACAGAACAAACAGCAGTAGAGGCAGAAGGATCTGAATATGTAGCTACACCCTCAGGAGCCCAATAAATCCATTTTAATAGTGCTTTGCTTGAGAAGAAGAAATGGCAAAAAGCAGACACTGGAAAGTCCTGCATAATGTTACTTCTTTGTCCCTTCTGGGAAAACTATTCACAGAGAAAAAAATAGCTAGAACTATTGTCTACAAACTATTCCCTCCTTCCCATTCATTCAGAGCAGTTCAAAACATTGGGATGTTACATGGATCATCAGTATCAATAAGTTACCTTTTAATAGTCTATTTTTTCATTTATATACCGTATGTAGAATTGATATAGCAGAAAGTTTTGCCTTAGATAAACTATGTTAGCAAACAATAAACAATAAGAAGTTTTAAAATATTTCAAAAAATGACACCTGTATGCCTCAAGTATCCACTCCTGCCCAACAACATCTAGTGAATAAAACTGGTAACACTGAAGAGCTTATTTGGATTAGAATAAGTGGAAGAAAAAATAAAAGCAGTATTTGCATCTCTACAATTACCTGCCTGCCTACAAAAAGATATAGATGATGCTTTCCAGAAACAAATGCAGATTTTTCAAAGAGGCATGTAGTAATGATACATCACTTTAATTTCTCTAGCAACAGCAACTTTGAAATTGTGGTTAAAGGCACAAGGGTAGAAACAATGAGACAGTGAGTTATGAAGCCTAATACAAAGCCTTTTATTGCACACAACACAGAATAATGTTTTCTGAGACGGGAAGCTATATAAATATGATAGATGAAGGAAAGAATGCCACCTGTCATGATTTTATGCCAATCACTTCCCCTTGAACCTAGGAAGAAGGCAATGGCAAACCATTTCTGAAAATGTGAGGGAAACTGGAATCATGGAAACTAGGAATCATGACTCACTTCAAGACTGACAATTTCCCCCCTCAGAGTGTGAGCAAAGCCACAAGAGGATCAAGTGTCCATGGTAGGGAAGAATTTATTTAGAAAGCAGAAGTAACAGGAATTTCATTTTTTTTTGTTATAGAACTTCTTATGTATCTTTTTGACAATGTGTATATCACTATCAATATTATTTTTCTGTTTTGTTCTTTTTTATTTTTTGTTATTAATTTTTAAAAAATCAATAAAAATAAACCCAGTACAATAAGGAAGAGAAAGTGAGAAGATTTTGCAAACTATTTCTATGAAGCGAAAAATGAAAAAAGCAGAAGTTGTTATTGTGACTACTCAAAACCTGGGTGAGGATTGGAAAAGAGAGAAACAAAAAAACTCTGGGTAGGAATGGATGGAGGGCTATGATAGCACTATATCAGGGTGGTCAAACTCGCAGCCCGTGGGCCAGATGCATCACGCACTGGTCACACCCATCTCAATTTAGCAAAGGAGAAAAAGTCCTGATATGTCACGTGATGATGCTGTGACGACATGAGTTTGACAGCCCTACACTATATAAAGAACAATAGGATAATATCAGCTAAGCCAAAGCTCAGCACGTGTTTATATTAGCAAAGTAGTCTAAGAATCAAAAAGATTTCTTCAGGCATGTTCAAAATAAAAGGAAAGTCTTTATATATCAGTTACCCACTGATCATGTGAACAAGTAATAAAGAAAAGTGAGGAACTCAACACCTATTTTTGATCTATTTTCTCTACTAGAGGGTTGGAGAGAAGAAAGCTGTGCTTCACAAGGTGGTTGTAAGCAGCAGAATGAATGAGGCATGACTGACCATTGATATTGACTGAATTGTGGTCATAGTGTATCTCTTTCCTTGGAATGAGTTGAAATTTCTGAGTCAAATGGACTGCATCCCAAGATACTAAAATAACTAGCTGATATTATACATTAGATCTGAGAAATACAGATAACTGGAGGGCAAGAAATGTTATTTGTATTTTCAGAAATATTGGGGAACTACAGATCAGTCTGCCTGATGCCAATACATGAGAGAATGCTACAGCATAGAAATGCAATAACCACCAGAAGTCAACAAGGATTTGTAAACAAACAAAAAATCTCACCAAACAGAACTCCTCTAGTTTTTATTTAACAGGGATTTGTTTACTAGTTATGTTTATTATATCTCTATAGTCTTTCTTGACTTGAATAAAACATTTGATAATGCACTTCATGACATGTTGATTAGCAAATTAGTGATGTGGTTAGGATGGGTTAGGGTGATTACCTGCTTTAAAATCCTATTTATCAGTGCTCATCAAACTGGACAGAATGGGGTATCACATTATTCAGTGCTGGCTTTCTTCCTCAATCTTTTTCTTAATAACTTTGATGAAGACAGTGGAGGGAATGCTAACTAAAACCTTGGATTCAAAATAAAAGGGCTAGGGAAGAAGAAATAAATAAAATTCAGAACAATTTTGTTAAGATTAGAGAAATGGATGAAAAGTAACAATGACTTTTATCTGAGACTTAGGTAAAGTTTTTTTTTATTTAGGAAAGATACATCAAATGCATATTTGAAGGATAGGGGACACTTGATTTTATAGCAGGATTTATGAAAGCAATCTTAAAACAATATTTGATCATGAATTGCAAATGAATCAGCCGTATAATGGTGCTGAAAAAAGATGTAAATACAATTTTAGGTTGTATCAATAAAAATATAGTTTGCAAATCACAGGAAGTAATAATCTTTTGGGGTGAGAATTCGGGCATCATATGTTTAAAATGATTTGAACTGGAAGATATTCAGTAAAGCCTATCAAGGATGAGCATAGGACTAAAGTTCTATGAAAGTAGATTTAAAGAACTGAGCATGCCAAAAAAGATGTGTGGACTTTCCCTGATAGTTGGATCAAAGACATCAAAAGGGGGCATTTGGGAAAAGAAGTTGAGCCATTTAGGTACTGTAAAAATGCACCACTTATTGAATTTCATTATGTGATCTAACTTCATTTTGTCTCTATTAATTTTTCATAAACATTATGAGATCAGATACAAGCTAAATTTTCCTTCAGATATGGATATAGACCGTCCTAATTTGTAAAGTCATAATTCTCTACATTAAATATAAGATGGAGATAGATAGATAGATAGATAGATAGATAGATAGATAGATAGATAGATAGATAGATAGATAGATAGATCATTAATTGGTAGAGGTGTGGTTTGTATATATGAAAATGATGCATGGATGTTAGTGATCAGTGCAAGAAAGTGATCCTGTACAAAATGATTGCGCTTTTACAAAATGGAGTATTTTTATGACTGCTGTATTCAGTAACATAATAAATGTATGTGATAGCTCAAGCATGAAATTGCAAAGGGCAACAAACATTAACAAATCAGCAAAGCAGGTGCTTAGAGGAAATAACCAAGATGAACTTGCTTATCATGAAACATCCCTCCCATTACTGATGGAATATGTAACTACAATAACCGCTTGGGCTGTGTTGGAAATATAACCCCACTAAATTGTTTACTGGTTATTGACCAAATGTGCTTGTTCGGCAAGGACATTTCATTTGTAAGCACTAAGAGACATGCACATAGATGGAGTGTCCATCTTGACTCTTGGTACGTTCATGAGAAAAGTGTTGTTACATTACTGGGCCATTTATTTGTTTTGTATATACAGGCTTTTCCTATACTCACTGACCCAGGGAAAAAACAATTACTTTAAATCAACCAATATAATGCAGGCAAACATTCCATCACAATGCCCTACTCACACAGAAAGAAAAACTTCGTTCCATGTTTCCTTTTTTATTTATCTAACCAAATTAGTTGCACAATTACAAAAGGCTGTTTTATTCCATATAACCTTGGTCATAGATGAAGCAGACTACATGGACATTCAAGTACTATATTCTATTTTTTATTATTATTTCTACTCCAACAATCTGTCCTGGGCTTAACATTTTTGCTGTTCTAGGGAAATTAATTCAATTTTGGACTCAATGTATTGGGAAAAGGAGGAAAGTCAGGAGATATGATTCCAATTATGGTAACTCAGTTAGGGTTGCTCAGTATTGCTAGCCTGCTATTTGATTCTTAAAACCAAAACACAATAAAATTGAAATACCAGGAAATGTATTTGAAGCCTTTGGCATAAATCATTTTCTTCATTGCTGCACAAGGGTTCATACTCAAAGTACTTCCTTGCAATCACATGATAAAAATTGCCTGTCTAGACCTACTGTAGCTACAAATTGCAATAACCCCTCAATATCAATTATTTCCTCTGTTAATCTGATACATAAAAACAAGAGAGTCTGTTAGTAGCCTGCAGTTATACTCAAGATGCTCTTAATCTTGTGGACGTATTCTGCAGCTGAGTCAAATAACATTTGCTTCTATTGCTTGCAAAATTTCTATTGTGGAAGGTGCATCACTGCAATCTGTAGGGTTTGCAGGCTGGTTTTTCTCTGTTATGGGAAAACATCCACAAAGCTCTATGGAGATTTCATAGGAAAGCAGGAATTGTGTGACTGATTTTTCTGACTTATATAAACAGTATACCTCACTTCAACTCCCAGTGAACCATTACTCTTCTCCCTTTCCAAGGCTCTAAACTGCAAAGAAGCATTATTGTTGCAACTGTTGAGGAAACCCCTAGCTGCAAAATTGTTCTGCTATCATGCTTTCTATAATAATATGTAGTAAAAAGACTGGTGTCTGACAGCCATTCAGTTCTCTCTTTGTGCCAATAGCTCAGGCATTTGGTTTTACTTTAACTGACCAAACAAAAGGCCACAGCATAGACTGAAAATATGAAGGAAGGAGAAACAATTTTCTCCTTGTAGTATTTCATTTTTTTACTACTCCAAGCCCTGCATGAGTAGTAGACTCACAGTAACAATATTCAGATAGTCCTCTAGGAGAGAATAGCTCTTCTTGTTTGTTTTAGCATTTCAGGTGTCAGCAAAATACTTTTAAAGGTTGGGAAGTATCAATAATATCAAGTATCTCCTGGTAATCTCAGATAATGCTGTTGTTGTTGGGTTATTGGAAAAAGTCATTATATCACTTACACTCCTAATGGTAAATCTATCACAAGAAACAATTGGAGAAGATGGCAGCCTATATTTCTCCCTTTCTCATGCCCCTAATAAGAGGAGGAACTTGGGAAGCCATGTGTGAATCTCATATTACATCTTTAATTTTTTTTCTTGTTTTCATGATAGCATATTAATAGGGATGCTGTCAGAAATCCAGATGTATTGATTTATGCTATGCATCTCAATGCTGCAAGCTGATTGATTTAGTTATCCTGACATAAAAGAGCATCTTGAAAGAATGGCAAACAAGCCTCAGTATAATCAACCTGCCATTCATCCTTCAGGTCTTAAAATCTTTCAACAGGAACAGAATTTTAATATCTGGCTATTAAGATTTCATTGCAGGGATGGTAGAATATTAATCCCTACCATGTGCAGAAATCCATATGAAAACAACTCTATAGATTCCAATATCAGAGAATAAAAAGCTGTTGATTCATGCATGTTACTTCTATAAATATAAAAATAAATTTCATTCCAGAAAGAAATTGAGCTAGCATTATAGGCTTTTGACTTGACAGCAATCTTAAATTTCTGGTCCAGATCTTGACTTGATCTTGATCTGCTGTAGTACAATAAAAAAAATCTTGTTCCTGCCTCATGAATAATATGCTGATCTGTGACTCACTTAGAAGTATTAGATAGCAAACAATTACAAATGTTTTTTGAGGCAGTGGTTAAAAATTACTAGTAAGCCAGAATTCAAATAGAAAATATGTGAAAATTATACATAATGATCAAAATTAAACCAGTGGAAATAAAATGTTGGCAAATGCTAGAGTGAAATTGTGTTGTGTCATGAACCTGGCTTTCTGTCCTCTAAGCAATTTCTATTACAAAGGGCATCTTATCAACTTCTCAGCAAGGATTGTTTTCTGATTCTAGAAGATTAGCATGTTATTTCTTCAAATTCTATAGAAATTCTAATTCAAAGGGTAAGTTTTTAAAAAAAAAAATTGCTCTATCAAATACATCTCCATCTCAGGAGAAGGAGAAATAAAAAGAAAATAATTTAAATTAGTTAACTTATTCCTCAATCTGAAGTGGGAACATGTTGGTAGATAGAAGACCTTACATTCAATTGAATTAATAGACTCTCCCAGTTTGAATGTTGTTCAATCTCTAGAATAACAGAGTTGGAAGTAACCTTGGAGATCTTCTAGTCCAACATTCTGCTTAAGCAGAAGATCCTATAACATTTCAGACAAATAGTTATCCAATATCTTCTTTAAAACCTCCAGTGATGGGCGGGGGATTCTTTTTTTATTAATTGCCAGTGTTTCTGACCACACAAGATTCAATATAGAGGCCAAGGATGGACAAATGGACAGATAAGTTTCCATGTAGAATTCTCAGCAGTTTAGATCAGCTAGCTAGGAAATAATGGGAGCTGAAGTCCAAGTTTTCCAAGTTACCAGGCTTGAAGAACAATGGTTTAAACAGTTTGGCCATCGACAGGATGCCACAAGTAGTAATACTGCCACATTTTGAAGGTATTGTATCTTAGCATACAGAGAAACTAAAACAACTTTAGAACTGGATTCACAAGACACTGAATTAATCTATTTTGGGGGCTTGCAAATATAACAGTCACACAAAGAACCACAAGGTTAAACTGAGTTTAGTTTGCTGTGAGAATATAGCTGCTTGGTCTTTAATTGAGGGCTAAGCATGCTGTCTGGACCCACAATGATATGAATGAAGGAATACAATTTGTTCTTGTTTCCTGTTGCTCTTTTCTACTCTGCTATAATAGCAGATATCAGGGAGGAATCCATGATACCACGAGAGCTGTTACTAGTCAGAATAGACAATATAAGGCTAGATAGCTAAAAACCTCTTGACACGACAAGCTTCTTATTCATTTTTTAAAAAAACAACTATTTTGAATATTTGAATAAATTGGAAAACAGCATGCTACCAGTTCCCTACATCAGAGATACCCAATCGCCAGTCTATATCCTTGTCACACACTGCAGCCCTTTGGGAACCAGGCTGTGCAAGCAGCAGATGAGTGTGCAAGCATGTGAAGCTCTATTTGTGCCAGCAACACATGCCTGTGTGAAATCATTCCCTCTGCCATCACCACCAGTCTACAGAGCTGGAAAAGTTGGGAACCGCTGTCCTACATCATTACATATTAATCTGGGCCTCCTGTAGGAATGGCTGGCTGAGTCCACTACTAGGCCAAAAGGCCTAGGAAAAATACTGCCAGCCACGTGTAAGGAGAACAAAGGATTTCTCCGTGCCATGCACGGAATAGATAACAAGCTCACATCCTTGACCATCTCCATGGTAACATCTGGTCATATAACTTGAGTAGACATTCCAAAGCCTTTGCACCTTCCCCTTTTTACCTTTGTGGCCTTTCCTCATTGGCCATTACATACCACGTGTCTAGCTGTTTCACATGTAATAAAACAAAGCATCAGCGTTGCTGGATTGCTTTTTCATCTCGCTGGAGCAAGGTGTCCGCGTTGCTTCCTGATTCTGACCCATGGAAAAGCCCCCCCGCCTGGCAGGGGGAGCAGGTCACTGCACACAATAAATGCAGAATTAAACCAAAATAGCAGTTCAGAGTAAGGCGGAGACAGAACACACGTAGATAGAAGACTAACTGTATTCGCTCCAAATATAATTTTAAAAGAAGAAATATACAAGGCCAAATTACACAACTGAGAACACCTTGGCTCTTCTACCACCACATAAAAGGGGGCAGGGTGAAGAATAAGATTACTGGTTTCGGCCATCTAAAATTATCTGTCTGAATGAAGAATAAAGTGGAACAAAATGGAATTTTTCCAGTTTTGAAAGCTCAAATGGGACAGCCACAAAACTGCTAACCACACGAGTTAGCTTCTCATTTTGGGGCCAGTATGTAATAATGGAAAGGGTGGAGCTGTACAATTATTTCAAGGAAACAGAAGTATCAGAGAAAGACATTCATCCCCCAATCATCTCACAACTGGATTACAGTGATGTGTTCAGCATGGGGCTCTCCTTGAAGACCATCTAGCAACTACCGCTGGTCCAGAAGGCAGCAATGCAGACACTGATGTTATGCACGTGTGACTGAACTGGTTCCCAGTTGGCTTCTGGTGCAATTTAAGGAACTAGTATTTACCTCAGAGACTTTATTATCATAAGAGGCCCTGGCTAGCCGAGAGATCATTTTTCAGCTGTTATCTCTGCCTATGCATTCAGTCCAGTAGTGTGAGTGAACTACACATCAGTTAAAGAATATCATCTTGCAGACCTAGAAAGCACTCTTACTATTCTGCAATTCCAGCCTTCTGGAATGATCTCATCCCTGGAAATTTGTGTGGCTATTATCCTTATGTACTTCATGAAACTACTAAGACCTGGTTGTTCTCCCAGGCTTGGGAACAGGATGAGTGTGGAGGTCCCTTTTTCATTTTGCTTTATTTTAATCTGATTTATTTTGGACTTTTTGTATTTTGCTATTTTGGCTGGCTGCATTTCTTTTAATATGTTGGACTTTAATTGTAAATACCCAGAGTCATTCAGGAGTTGGGCAGTTTGTAAAATAAATTAGCTAACTTAAACAAGGGGACAATTAGGTTCAAATCTGACCTTTTTCTGAGTTTATGTATTATTTTCAGTTTTTTCACAATAACATGTCACTTGAATTAACTTTTAAAACTCCCTTTGTTTTGTTGTCTTGTAGAAATGGTGAATCCTCTGGATTTCAGCTATAAACTGCAAAGCATTTTATAAACAAATCAATCCAAAGAAATCAACATTCTGAGCACAAACATCCACAGGCTACCCCCTCAATTATAGGGGACGTTCCTTATAGGCCTTTTGCTGGCAAATCATATGACCAAAAGAAAAACTATAATTAAGTTTGTATTTCGAGAAAGTTAAATAGCTGGTTCTTTTTTTAAAAAAAGATTTATAATGTGAGCTTCTTTTTAAATATAGAATGTTTTTATGTGCTATTTTATTTCCACTCTTTGGCAACCATAAATCTGCTTCTTCTTCCAACCATGTTTCTCAAAAAAACAACAACCCCACCCTAAGGTGTCTTTTGGAGCAATATATATATATATTTAATATATTATTTTTGGGGAAACATGGTAGCTACCATATAAGAAATGAAAGCACTACATTCAGTCTGCTGCAAATGTAATAAAAGTGCAGTCTACCAAAATCAGCTTGCTTCCATACTCTAACTTATAAATGCAAAGCATAGAATGTTGGTTGCAGCCAGATATGTTTCAATTTATATCTGCATGAACTTCTGCGTTTCTATCTAATGTTCAACTATTTTTATAATACAGGTAATCCTCAACTTACAACCATTCATTTAGTTAGTTCAGGGGTGTCAAACTCATTTTCACCGAGGGCCACATCAGCGTAATGGTTGCCCTCAAAGGGCCACATGTAACTGT
>JAOYMU010000002.1:30262484-30272888 GCA_025802295.1 Psammodynastes pulverulentus
CGGAAAAATGTTCGGCCCTCCACCATGTTCACTTCATCCAATCTGGCCCTCTTTGAAAAAAGTTTGGACACCCCTGAGATAGAGCATTCCAGACTTTGACAACTCTATTACAGAAATCATATTTTTAAAGTCAAGTTTAGAACAATTTACATCGAGTTTAATTATCCTTATGGCAAGGATTGATGGGTGCCTCCTTTACATGAAAGAGGCCCTGAATAATGGAAAAACAACATTTTAATAGAAATTGGGGGATCTGATTTGCCTGCCAGTTTGGGGGAAGCTGGACACTTTCTTATAGTGTACCTGTAGTTAATTTTATCTCCATCAAAGTCATGTTCCTTACTCTCTACATAAAGTAATTTTCTCCAACCCAATGCCCTAACTTCAATTGCAATGCTGATTAGTAACCAGAAAGGATACAACTGAATTAATGCTACCCTCACTAAGAAACAAACCAAGCAAAAACATGCAAACAGATCTTAGACTGTAAAACGGAACCATGATGATCCAAACTACAATCATGCAGGAGAAAAATGTATGGAGTATGTTTACTGTACTGGTAGAGAGAAATTATATTTTCTCAGTAAAGTTTGGCTTATAATATGTGTTAGAATTCCAAATAATGTGCAAAAGGTTGGGGGGAAGCACGCGCACACATGCGCAGAAGGGGGGGGAGCACGCACAGAGGGGGAACACGCACATGTGCATGCTTTCAAGCTCTTGCGGGCCACATACAATGAGGTGGTGGGCCACATTTGGCCTGCGGACCTTGTGTTTGACACCTGTGAACTTGTTTGCCACTGACTTCTTTGGGGATGTTTTTTAAACCTCCACCCTAGGATTTCCACTGGTGCCCCATCCAAGTCCTACTTAGGACTAACCTCATAATTCTTAATGTGGGAAGAACAGAATAATATACCCTCTTTGATTCTTCTGCCCTACTTCTTATAGTAAAATATAACCCTTAAACTGGTGGTAATCCTTGGATATGAAACAATATGAAAATCTTTGGCACCTAAATTTTATAAGCATGAGAAATTTCTAAACAGAGTAATTCATAGTATAAAAGGATATAATGCACTTGTATAGGTGCCTGCTTAAGATTAATTAAAAGTAATTTCTTTTGGCTGTGTGACCCATCTGAGACTGAATTCATTAAAAGCTCAATCTGTCTCACTAATACACTTATTCTTATGTTAATGTGAAGCTTGTTTTCATTTTTCATTCCTGGCAATGAATTTATCCCTTTTTTAAAAGTCATTAGACTGATCCCTCTGAAAATCAAATGATTTATTTTATTTTCAAATGATACTATTAAAACAATTCTACTGAAGTCATTCTGACATAAGATAGCATTTTGTACTTAACAATATGGGAAGAAAAATAAACAGTGTGAGCTAGATGAATTTCTGTGTCATTGAAAAAGTGATCCAAGTAACTTTGCTGTTATTTTTGTGTATTAATGTCGAATCTAACAAGAATAAAGCTATTCCTGGGTAAATAATTCAGTTTTCCCTTACTAGTACAGTAATAGGCTAGCTAGGTAAATAAGTACATTTCTTCATATCATGTTTCTTTTTTGCACAAAAACACAGTCATAAATTTCAGTGAAGTACAGTTAAAGTAGAACAGTCATTATATTGGGTTTATAGATATCTATAATACAGAATTGTATCTTTGGCCATTAAAAAACCTTTCATCATCTATGATTAGCAACTGGATTATGTTATCTGTGGCATATAACTAATAGGAACCACTCATACCTCTCAAATAGAAAGTAAGGAAAATGGAATATAATTAACAATAAAAATAGAAATAGCTAGAAACTATTAAGATTCCTTTATAATGTTATGGACTCTATATAATTATAGTATATTTTCAATGTTAGGAATAACTCAGTGTTAAGCTCATGACTGATGCTATCTAGCATTAAGAATGTATTACAATATCAATGCCATTCCAGTGCAAATCTGCATAGCTGAAAATTAAGCCATCCGGTATTAAAGACATTGTTGATCTAAGGTGCTCTAAAGGCAGCACCTTTAACATGTGTGAACTTCAATTCCCAGAATTCTTTAGCCAGTTGAAGTCTAAACATATTTTGTACATATTTTTATTAAAACCTTTAAACAAAAAGATAAAAACTAATACAAATTAATATAGAGAAATAAAAAGGGAAAGTAAATACATAAAGGAGAAAGCAAAGAAAAAATGTTACATAAAAGAAAGAAAAAAGACATTAAGAAATGGGTTCCAACATTCCTCATAGCCGTTATAATTATAGGTTTATTTCAACTCTCTAAAATTATATCATATTATTTTCCTTTCTGTAAACTATCCTATCTAATCATCAAACTATAAATCACAAGTAGAGACTTCCAGTTACCAATGATAGAGTTAATGTCTTTTCTCTAATCAAAAAAGTCATTATATCTATTTGAGGAAAATCTGAAAACTAACTATTGCTCTAGATCATATTACCCAATAATTTCTCTTACAACTTGGAAGATAAAATGAATGGATTATCATGGTCCAATTTTTACACTGCATGCTTTTATCTAGTATTACTAAGTTCAGTTTGCTTTAATATCTAAAGAGGAATCAGTCCAACAGTCGCAGATTTGCTTAATTTCTCCTTTATCTACTACTCAATTATTCCAATTTATTTTATTTCTATATCAGGTTTTTACACTTGCTCAACTTCATCATAAAAAATCAGATGCTTTTCAAATACACATCTCATAATATAGACATTTTCATAACAAGTTTATTTTATCATAATTATTTACTCTAATGTACTGATTTTTCAAACATTACTCCACTGAATATAGTTTATGTGCATGTTATCTCTGATAACATTTTTGCATGCAGTCTTTATTTGCAGGACTGAATTCTGAGAGATGCAAATATTAAAAAACTGTATTTACATGTTGATTCACAAAATATGTAAATTCTAGTAAAAATGCAAACTCCATCAAACACACAAGTCAATATTAGAATGAATAAAATACTGGGACTCCAGCATCCTCATAAATTTCCTCCTCCATTTTGGAATTCCACAAATGCTTAGCAATTATGAATTACTCCGTGTAATTCATTGTTACAGTGTGTGTGTCTGTGTCTGTGTGTAATTTTCTCGTATTTTCTTGGCTTCTCTCATTCTATATGACCTAAACAGAAATAATGGAATTTTCTCTCTTAATAGAATTTTCGTATTTGTTTTTATGTATAATTTCATAAACTTCTGTTCAATATCACGCTTTACTAATTAACAATTTTGTTAGTAGATTGTAGTTATTAAATCCTAATTGCATTCTTTGCAGTAGTATTCATCATACAGTATGACTAGTCAATTCATACCACTATTTTTTAGAACAAGCTAAGGGAGCATAGAGGATAATCCATTTGCAACACCTTTGCCAGCACCTTTGGCGATAGGAGTCATCTGCTCTACAATAAACTAGCGTGTAGGTGTGTATTCCTGACTTCCCTTTGTAGCTTGTATGTGTTTCTTATGTGTACACTGGAAAGGTTAAGCTGGACCATATGACCAGGAAAGAGAAGGAGGCTTAGAATGGAAGAGTCAGCAATATTTCTCAGTCATTGCCCGGCTGCCTCTTCTCATACAACTGCACTGAATTTTTTTTCCTGAAATGCTATTCTCCAGAGCCCTTCCCTGGATCCATCCCAAAGAAATTTTGTGTCAAATCTGACTCTTTGAAAGTTATTCTGCTGATATCCAGACAGATAGATAAAGACAAAGTTCCTTATTTTCAATGTATTGGCAGTTGGAAAAGAAAAAACTGTTTTGCTGCACTGCATATTTTACCAAAGATATGGAAACTCTCACTAAATGTCAGTGGGCTCCATCCTGTTCCACATGACAGAAGTAGCATCTAAACAGCATATGATCTTCTCAAAGAGATTCTATTGTGCAAATCTAACATGTTGTCTCTGGCAGGCTGGACAGATTCCATGTTGTTAAATAAAGTAACAGTACAGCTCAGACTAAATCTTCTATAACTTCAGAGTTGGCAATGCAATTGTCATTAAAATGGGTTTCTTATGGAAAGATGCATTCAAAACAGTAAAAGAAAGTTGAGGCTGAAAGTAGATAATTGGGGGAATGGTGTATGTGTTTTACTTTTTCTTTAAGGGTGGAGGTTTTGGGTTACAAATTAAGGTTGAGTATAGGCAAAAGTGAACAGAATATAAAATCCATAGTGATGTAAAGTTAATTTCACAATGAATTATGCTAATAAAAGATAAATGAGCCCTCCAGAGTCATTGAGAGCCAGGCAGCATGCAAGTTAATAAATACCATTGTTATTAAAGGATATAATTCTAAGGCATATACAGTTATGAAAGGGAAAATCCATTCCTATGTTTTTTTCAAAGTTGATATTTGAGATTTTTAGCAATTTACCTCAAATCCATTTCAGATCTTCTTATTAAATGCACAGATATCTTTAAGAGCATTTACATGACAGTTATACAAGACAGAATATAAAATAATTGGAAAGGACCTTGGGGATATTCTAGTCCAATCCCCTGCTCAAGCAGGAAGCCTTTTACCATTCCAGACAAATGGCTATCCAATCTCTTCTTAAAAATCTCCAGTGATGGAGCACTCACAAAATCCAGAGACAAGCCATTCCACTGATCGTTCTTACTGTCAAGAAATTTGTCTTTAGTTCTAGTTTGCATTTCTCCTTAATGAAATCCATTATTTATTGTCCTCCTCTCAGGTGCTCCTCTCAGCATATTCCCATTCTAATTTTATCCATCTTACATTTCATGTTGAAAGATTGATAGCAGTAGTATATTAGAATTTTAAAACTTATATATAGTAAAAGTGGAAATTTAGTAACTATTTAGTACTTATTCCTTTATAGCACATATGACCATATAAGCTTTGCATTGATGAAAACAATCTCATTCATGAAAACCAACTTCATAACTCTATGCATTAATAAAATATATGTTAATATGTCCTACAATAATGTGAAGAATTCAACTTATTAAACTAAGAGGTACTTACTTTTATGTGAGCATGCATAGGACTGGATTCTAAATCAGACAAATTTTATAGATGTTTTTCAAGTTGTCTTATGTTTGATGGTAGAATTCATTTTAGAAATAGTTTCATTGTTCATGGTTACTATTTAAGTTTATTGCTAAGAAACTCTTTAAGCCTATATACATGAAAGAGAATTAATTAAAATATCATAGAAATTCCACAAGCTGCTTTGTATAATTCGTGTACTATTTTTCTATCCATCCTATTCCCATATTTGATTTTAAGGCTGCATATAAATTGTTTTGCACAAAGAATGTAGCGTCAGCTTTAAATAAATGGTAAAATATACAGTGGTTTAAGATGCTTATTATCTAAATTCAAGGGAATATTTATACTTCTTTTTATGCAAGAAGTACATTTCATATTCTATTTCAGAGTTTAGCTTGATATTGGGTCTTCTCTGTTAGTGAATGATGTTGATAACATCTATTATTTTCCTGCACTTTCCATTTCCTCTGCTTAAAGTGTGTTTCTGTAAAACTACCATAGCAAGATTTTTTGGCATTTCGATAATACAGCTCATTCTGTATAGCAGATCAGCTTCTGGAGTCTAATATGAAAGAAATATACGGGACTGAGAATGAGCAAAATAGGTTGCTAAGAAATGCTTGCAGCGAAGCATAACTTTTAATTCTTAGTCAGTACACCAAGTTGGAAAACAGTTCTCTCATCTATAATGCCTACAACGTTGCTGCAAGACATGGTAGAAAAATAAAATGGTAGCTTCCCATGTCAGTGATACAGCATCAATAAACTGTTTTTTATTATAAACCGAAGGAATAATTATACTTATTCTCTCTCCTTTTTCTACAGCTTCATTAATGTTATTAATATAATTTATTACATGGCTTTTTCAATGTGCAATAGAAATCAGAAAAACACACAGCAATTATAAGCATCCATCCAATAAAATGTATTCATAGCTTAATGGCTAAACGACTAAACATTAGCAATTAAAACAAACCAAACATAAAATTCATGCATATTTATAACACTCTGCAATATGACAATGTGTGACATATTATTTTTATTTAATTATACTATAATTCAGTTGAAATCATAATGAAAACAAACAGATTCTATGAACTTCCAAGATTAATGACTGTAGGAGGGATGACCAGATCTCACACTAAATCTCTAATCAAATAAAAAGATAGTTAAATCTTTTTGAAAGGTTATCAATTTTTTTCAGAAATGAATGAAAGATTCCAGACTCATGGATCATGGAACCTAGAGGCTATGACCACAAAACTAGGAACAAAAGACCCTGCTCAGAGGAAAGTAGGGAGAAAACAGATAAATAAATATAGACAGAACATAGTTCACAGAATAATAGAGTTGGAAGGGACCTTGGAGGTCATCTAGTCCAACCCCCTGCTCAAGCAGGAGAGTTTATCCCAAATATTAGCCTCTATACAGGATCGAATTCACAGACTCCTGATTGTGAGGCGAGAGCTCCACCTCTAAGCCATCGTACCTGATAGGTGAGGCGGGACTGGACACAAGCACCAATAACCTAAAGCTCTGTAATAAGGCATGATAAAATGGTTGTTGATTTCTTCAACACTTAAGAGAGCTAATGTGGGATTATGGAGTCTAAATAAAATTAGAAGTAGAATCTAAAGCCACTATATTCAAGAAATATATGCTCTGAAATGTACCTTTATTTATGCTTGTGCAACTTATGAGTATGAATACCCTGTTAACCAAAGAGTCAGAAAAACAGATAAGCATTTTTTTTGCCTAAGATTATTCATGTTTTTAACAGAATAGTTTTGACATTATTCCTGAAAGTTCTGAAATTCAGTTTCATCTTGCGTCTTCTTCACTTTATCTTCATTTTCACTTTAGTAGAAAAGAAATCCATTACTCAGGAATCAAATGGAGGAAAAGACAGGCTTGAAAATGTAATACTGAATATTTGTTCAATTGATTATGGATGACTAAACAAAGTATTTTTTAACAAATGCCAATGGTGATTTAACTTGACTTTGTGAAGATGTTCTATTATGTGCCAAGACTGGTTTTAATAATGCATCAAAGGTTGCTTAAATGAATACTATTATTTCTACAGGAAAATTCTATAAAAAGGTTATGCTACTGGAATTCATTGTTTTAATCTGGGAAGTTATCTGGTAATTAGACAACTTTAATGGTGCCCAAATAATTTTGGAGAAGTAGATTATAGTGCTCAAAGGGAAATTAAACAAGGCTCCCTGCTGAAGCAATTTACTTTTCACCAAATCCAAGGGGGGGAAATGTTTAAGAACTTGTTATTGGTATGGCTCAGATTCATATTTTAAGCCCTAAACTTGTATCATTAATCTTTGCACAAAGGGTTGTTTACATTTTATAGTTTGACTTTGATATTATTTCATTACATGGAATATCAGGTAGCAGAGGGACTATTCTTTTGGGTAAGCAAGTAATTTTCATTTTTAAAGATTTCATTCCATTCATATTAACTCACAGATTTGCTGCTTATTTTTTTATTTGTTCTTTTATTTTTCATATTTTTAATCTGCCCATCTCCTCATTTTCTTTCTTAAGTGGCTTGCAGATCTGGAATATAAACAGAATTTATTCCTTCCATGAAGATGAGGAAGATGTTGCACAATGTCACTGATACGCTTCCACTTTGTTGGAGATGCAGCTCTTTGCCCCTTGATCCAAATGACCATTAGTGGAAGAGAAGAAATGAGAACAAGCAAGGTATTCAGTCAACTGCCTTTTCATGATAGAAAGTCTTATTATCTGAGAGTCTCCCTTACTATCTATTTCTTACAGGATCAAGAGCTTGCCTGACTTTTTTTCAGAACATACAACTTGTTTACTTAATTTTACCTGTACTTTAGAACCTTAAGCATCTGCTTTTAGATATTTCTACTGAGATTGGTCATTCTTCTAGATACATGTTCTGCTAAATACTGAACTCTCAAACTGGGTGATTCTAATGAGGGTTACCTCAAACTATTTTATACAAATGTAATAGTACCAAAAGGCTGGAAGTTGGGCAGTTTGTAGCAGAAGAGGAAGTACTGCAGGGACTGGCAGAGGTATCTCTTTAATTATCTGATGGCATGAAATGGGATATGAAGGGTGAGACAGTCTCATTACTTGTATTAGTTTTATATATGGCCTCTTTCCTTCCCTTTAGAATGGCTGTGTTTGCAAGGCTTGGCCTGGACAGTGGCTTTTTCCAGCTTTTCTAGGAGCAATGAGGAAGACTGGAGAGAAACAAAGGAATTTTAAAATCAAAATCCCAATATTTTAAATCTGAGATGCTCTTTTGTAAGATTATGGGAACCATTACAGTAACTCAAGCAAGCATTGTTAATAGATGATTAATAATTATCTAGCCAATTAATAAAATAAATTTTTAATTGAAAGATTCATAAAAACAGTATTATTCTTACATTGGTACCTTTGGTACCTATAGCAGAGAGATATTTAGACTGATATGGGAAAATACTATTATATATTTTAAGCATTATGGCCATTTTTTTTTAAGTTGTTTTGTTATCTCCATACCAGATGTCTGGGCTTGCCGTGGGCAATACTTTCCTCCACTGCTTCTTTTTCATTGTGGGGAGCCTCCTCAAACTCCTTTGAGTCTTCCAAATAAGCTTTAATTGTCTTTCCTTTGTGCAGAGTTTCTTTCTTGAATATATCATTATTTGATAAGATATTTAATAAGGGGAACTGACTATATAAAAGAAAATATGTGGAGTGGGGAAAGAGTGGAAAATTCAGCCTGCCATTCTCATCAATGACTAGACACATCCACCCCAATGATCTTCTAAATGTACTTGCCCTCCCCATGTTACTTCTGTAAAGCAAAATATGAATCACTGTATTGTTTCATAGAACTGAATTCTTACAATTTAGATAGACAATAGGCAGAAGAGATTGAAAAGAAATTTCAAAGGTAATTATGGCAGAATAGCAGCTATATTTTACAAGAATGCTAACTGCTAATAACAATTCTTTACATTGCAGAATACTTCATGTTCATTAGAGTTTTTATTACTCACAAGACAAAAATAGCTTCACTAATTATATCTATATTTTGTATTACATTCTAAACTCAATAGAAGAGGTTCTTTTGTTATAACATTCTTAGATCCAAAACTAGTAATGCTTGGATAAAAAAATGCTACCTGAGATTCAGAGATTCACCCATGTTAGGTATACAATACAGGTAGTTCTTAGGTTATGATGGCAGTTGGGATTGGAATTTCAATCACTAAGTGTTGTTGACATAAAATGCAACATTTAATTGCATTGCTTAGTTCCACAGATAGATTCCTTCACTTTTGTACAGATCTTAACATCAGGAAGTTTTTCCATATATTTAAAGTAAATCTAGGTGGCTGCAACATATATTATTTATGGCCCTGGTTTCTGACCATCTTTCCTATGATGTTCTTTTACATACAGTACCTGTACATTGATCACATGTTTTCCTCCAGTCTTCTTTTCTCCAACTATACATCACAAGCTCCTTTAGCATATATTCATATGGGTATGAGCTCTGCTTAATCTTTGTCAATTTCTTCCAGAGCTATCAATATTGTTCTGGACATGTACAGAATTGTACATAGTAGTCACGCCAGCACAGAGTTGTAAAGAATAAGGACCTCATACATCTTGAGTGACAGTATTTCTTCTAACACAGCGCAAAACTACCTGAGCCTTTTTTTATCAATAGGCTCAAACTGTATTGCTCAATTTATTATCAGTGAAGACACCTAAACCCTTTCATTGATGCAGTGCTTCCAAACCATGAACATTTTTTCTACCTGTGCTGTATTTCTTCCCAACTGTAATACCTTTTTATAGTTCCCTACTCAAAGCATCTTGCTTCTGTCAGCCTAGTATTTCAATCTTGTTTTGTCATCCTAATTTTGTCTCAATCACAAATTTAATAAATTGTCAGACTTGTTTTTCAGCTTGTTAATAAAAATGCTGAATAATATTAGCCAGAAAACAAATTATTGACCTCGATCCCAAGAACACTATTTATTTACCTATCTGTAGAATTATCAGAATCAGCCTGAAAAGCTGAGGAGCATGCATAAGTATGTGCATATAGGTTTCCCTCTATAAGGATGGAAGAAAATTAGGGCTATATTTTGAAATCTCCTTTCACTATTTTTCCTATCAATATGCCTAAATGAATAATCAGAAACTGGTAGCTTTTCCCATTTAAATAAAGGCTAATACATTCACTGCTCATAATTCAGTGGGAGGGAGGGAGGGAGGGAGGGAGGGAGGGAGGGAGGAAGGAAGGAAGGAAGGAAGGAAGGAAGGAAGGAAGGAAG
>JAOYMU010000002.1:30278702-30292447 GCA_025802295.1 Psammodynastes pulverulentus
ATAGAAAGTTTATTAAAATTTATTGAAGGTTTGCTATCAACCATATTATGAAGTATGTGGATGATACAACAGTAGTGGGCCTTATTCAGATGGTAATGAGGATGCTTACTGGAGGAGGTAGAGTGTTTGGTGAACAATATCATTTAATATATTACGGAATGAGATTAAAAAACAGTACGGTAGCAGGCACTGATTTTCCTAATATTTCTTAATGTTTTGTAAGAAATTACACAGAATGGGCTACCTCATAAGTACATATAGCACTGATATAGATTGTATATCTGCACATGTTTCCTGTTAAAACATCTGTTCTCTCAGTTGGCAGTCACATGGAATTTAGTTAAATAGCTTTTCTCCCAAGCAGAACGCCATAAATGGAAGCAGAGATAAGCTCCCTAGCTATATCAGTGTCAGCTGTAAACCCTGATCCAACAGCAATAAGACATATTCTACAAAATAAAATATGCATGGAGATTTCACATTAAAAGATCCACTTAACTGGAATTGTCATGGGTTATTAATAGCATACTATCTGACTTTCAAAATCAAATAAAGTTCAATTTTTGTTAAATTTCCAGGTACAGGGGGTTCTGTAATTATGAAATAGAAATAGGATGCATTTTAGCCAAGATTAAGTACTTTTAAATAATTATTTATTTTAATCGGAAACAACCACAATCCAAATGTCTTCATTGCCATTAATAAGATATGTGCATGTTTATTTTGTCCAGATGGAGTCTTTTGAGGTTTATGTGCTCTTGCTGTTCACATTTGTTATGCTGACTAGAGAAGCCAGACAGAGTCTTAATTCATTATTTAATATAAGAAACTAATCCTTTGCTTATATAAAACTAGAATTATATAAGATCTTCCACTCAAATTTTTCTATTAAACCCAGAAAGTACTACATCTGACAAGCTTTACTGGTACTTAACCCATGGGTCAATACAAAGGCTCAGGCTAAGCCAAGAAGGCTGACAGAAGCAATATTGGTAATGCTGTTGGACAAAACTTGTCTAACTCTGGAGAAAATTAAAGATAGGCACTATTTCTCTGAGAGGTAGCAGCAACGTTCTGATGACTCTTCAATTTCTATTGCCATATCAACTCTCTTACCCACTGAGCCTACATTAGATCATTTTAAAGTGGCAGTCCTTGCCTTCCATTCCCATGTTCTTTTGTTAAATTTAATAGGATTAGAGAGGAAAGAAGACTGAAGATTGCTTAGAAGTTTCTGTATGGCTGCTTTTTTCCTACTTGATTGATTTATCCATAGTACTTAAAATATCAGCTTGCTTGAATTTCTCTACTCTTCAGAATGCTACTCCTATAGTATTGTAGGATTCACAACATCTTTTTTTTTTAAGGAATTGCCAGCTTGAAAGTCCCCATCCCAATTAATGTGAGGTGAATATCTGCTCTGTAGTGGGGAGAGTGAGTATTTCTTTTTTTAAAAAAATAATTTTTGATTTTTTTTTCGTCCTCTCATAAGACCATTTTATCTCATAAATGGAAGAGGAAGAAGACTAGTCACCACACTTCTATATCATACATATAGCCAGCAGATGACAATATTAAAGTTAATTCAATATATGCATGTAAACCTTTTAATTGTAAGAAAGGCAGCACAGGGCAGTGATGGCTAACCTTTTTCTTGTGGTGAGCCGAAAGCATGCGTGCAATAGCGTACATGTGCATGCGCTGGCACCCTCAATGCAATGCGCACGCCACACACCCGGCATGCCCCATCCCCGCCTATGCGTGTGTGACCTCTCCCACTCCCCTGCCCCGTGCATTGCCTGCATGACCCCTCCATGCTTCCCCCGTGCATGCATGCAGGACCCCACCTACCCTTCCAGACGGCCCCAGAGCCAGGGGGATGCCATTTTCACCATCCCAGAGGCTCAAGGCAAGCCTCTGGGGCCCTGAAGTTTGGAAACGGGCCAAAAATCAGCTGGCCAGCAGGGTGCAGGGAGCTGGGCGATGACTGTGTGCCATAGGTTCGCCATCATGGGCATAGGGGTTGAGGAACATACAGTATATATATAAACATTGTATATATCTGATACAATGGGGAATGGCTGGATGCCAGATTCTTCCTGGAATATAACAGGCAGCAGCACCTATTACTAAACTGACACTCAAAGAGGAAGTATACCCAAAAATCAGTCCTGGACCATCAACTGTAGTTGAGGCATTTTCTTGGACTGAATCTTGTTATCTTAACTACAAAAATTGAATATACTCATTGATAATTAATTCCTCAGAAAGAATGCTGATTATAGAAGTATTTCTAAAGTATGAATTTGATACATTTAAGAATTTATTCTGCCCTGAATTCTATCTTGACAATAACAAATTTTATCGGCCCATGCTAAGTTTTATCAGCAAAATGCCTTTTCATATCACCATGTGAAATTGCCAAGAACTCCCAGTAGCCATTTGGGCCTAGAGAGTAATAACTGTATAACCACTTTTCCCCTCCCAAAAAGACACAGGATGATACTACGTTGTGTTAATATAATGGTGGCAATGAAAAACAAGTTCTTCCTTCAACTTCAGTTCAAATAAGCCTAAATATTTCATTGTTCTACTGACTAAGTTTCTAAATTGGTGTTTCTCAACCTTAGCAACCTTAAGATGACTCTAGCATTACCTAGTCAGGATAGATTAGGCTGAGGGTTAGGGTTGAATTGAAATCTATGTATCTTAAAGTTGCCAAGGTTGAGAAATCGTGTCCTAAATGTTTTAAGTTTCTCAAAACACCCATATCCCAGAGGATACTTAGAAGTGGTTATGTAAACTGAATGGCTCATATGAACAACATTTATTGAAGTGATTGAAAACATCAGAAACATTTGCATGAATAATAAATGAGTGCTGGTATTTAGGACTGGAAAATCTGTGTAATACTCTTTTCGTTTCCTTACATTTAATTTTAAAAGCATAAAAAAGGCTCATTTGCCCTGAATAGAATTTAGAATACAATGGGATTAATGTCCAATTTCTTGATTTTTTTTTCAGATCTAATATATTCCAGAATAGCTGATCAATTTGCTTTTCTAAGTCTTTAGTTAAACTTCCACGAATAGTTCAGATCTGGAAATAATTATCAATTATACTTTCAATCAATTGTATTTCAGTCCACCAGCTTCTAAAATCCCCATTCACTAGTTTGAAATGGAAAGCATATTCTGTCCTCAGCTGTAATAATTAAACTGAAAGTCCATTGAGTAAGTGTGTGAAAAGGCAAAGAATTCCACCCTTTTGTATTGAACTCAAGGCTTTTAAAAATTTTAATATGATTAAATCCAATGCATATTTCAAATGTACAGTTTTGTCCTTCTGAGAAAATACTTTGTTTCACATATCATTTCAGGTAATTATCATTTATCTAAATTATACTAGCAGAATATTCCAAAATAATAGGAGATTACATCAGTCCTTTCTGTTTTCTGCAAAAGACTTTTGGGTATGATAGGATACATTTTTAGCAGATTACATACAGAAGGCAGGATTGCTTGGACAGTACTCCAATTTTATGTTCAAATATGAAAGTGTTCTGATGGGTCCAAGCCTGTTGGGGGGGCAATATGCAATATACAGCTATGGATATGAGGTCATATGCAAAGCAGTGAGACAAAATATATTTTGAACAAAAGTTATGGGAAGACTGTTGAACAAAAGGTCATGGTACAGCTGAAGGACACAGTCAGCCTACCTTGCTTTGCAAAGGACGTTTTTCTAAAAAGTATTTTTCATATGGCAATTTTCTGAGCTTTTTATTCAGAATCAAATATTTCTAACTGCAGAGATTCAGCCTTTCTTCTGGGAAGCCATTAGTTATACAAACAATAATGAAGCCCGTTGGTGGTAGGTGAAGTGATTATTGTAGGCAATCAATGTCTGTTTTCATTTAAATGATAAATGAGATGTTGACCACTGCCATCAAAGAGAACCGTCTGAAGCAGTACAGCCAGCACAGTGCACGCTTGTGGATGAAGGCCAAACCAGTTCGCCCAGGAATGATGTAGTCAATAGCATTACAGTATCTTTAGCAGTGCAGCAGCATATGGAATTCTGTTATTGATTCTTGCAACTTAGCAGCAATAGCTTTTAAATATTGGATATTCACATTTGCATTGCCAAAAAAGCATGTAAAATAAGATGCATATTTAGAGAATCTTTGCAATTGTGATTGTTTTAAATGATTTACAATTTTAAAAATCATACAAAACCTAATTTTCTTGATACAGAAATAATTAGGATATTTAGTCAAAAGCTATATGGGCTCTTAGGTGCAAATGCCATTCATGCCAATGAAGGGGATAGACAGCCATATAAAGCAGCTACAAAACAAAGCCCAGGCTAAATTTGTTTGGCAGTGTTTTTCCATGGTATAAATAATAATAATGTATTTCTTTTGTAAATTCTGCCAAATGTACAGTAAATGTCAGATACTTTTACTGTCTGCAACTGGCACTGCTATTGGCCACCTAAAATCTGAACCTTTTTTTAAAGGCCTGACATGTCTGTAATGGAGATCTACTACAGAAAATTAAAAAAGTAATGAAGGAAAATATTTGTGACAAAATGGTCCATATTATTCATAAAAGTTAAAATTATAGATTTTATTAGTAGCTAATAAAAGCTAATGGCAACAAGTATCTTCAAAATCTAAATTCATCTTAAAATAGCCAGGATAGATAAATGTGTTGGATTTAGTTTTTATTAATTTTGTACCAATTGAAAAGAATATTTGTAGCTAAGAGTTGAACAGTGAAGTCCTTTGTGCGCCCTGACCTTGGTGGTTTTCTTGTAGACATTTCATTACCAAACTAGGTAACATCATCAGGCACAGAGGACACCAAGGACACCACAGTTAAATGTCATTATATCCTTCCCTTGGATTAATCTTCTGTCTATTTCTTAAGTATGCTATCCATGAAGTAGGAACAGTCACACTACAGTTCATGTAGTTCATCATATTTATAAAAGAATAATCAAGAATAATCCCCCCAAAATGAGTCCTAAACTTCTTTTTTTCCTGATATTTGAAATAAGTTTCTAATGTACATATTTTACATGTGGTATTGATATTATAATCTTGTTTAATCATTTAAATTACATTTATTGAATATATTAGTTGCCACATTCTAGGAGTTCACTTAGTGGACTAAAAACATCTGTATCATAATCTATAACTATTACATGTGGAGCTCAGATTTTCTTTTTTTTTCATCCACTACTGGCTTAATGCATTCCTGGAAGACTGAGTTAGTTATGTACTATCAACAGCAGGTGTTCACACAGATAAAAATCCTCAAGTATCTACTTAAAGCCCCTTAATTCCTATGTTCAACAACAAGGTCGACCAAAAGCTAATTTCCTTTTTATTTTATTCCTTTTTTCAGTAGTATACTGGAAATTTGGAGAGAGAGAAATATCTTTCTCTTCAAATACAATAAAGTTAGTATAGTACTTCCCTTTCAAGGAAGTTAGTACTTGCTTGAAAAGTGAATAGAGAAATATATTTTATTGCTGAGCTAAATTCCCATCCTATTTTTATAACTCCATCTGTTTGTGAACAGAAGTGTTGATGGTTTTTTGACAAAATTTTGCTTGAAGTGAATCTTTGTAGGATAAATTTCTTCTGTACCAGGTGTTAGTTCTATTTAGAGAGAGAAAGCATTGTTGACTGCATTTTTCTCCTTCCTTGTTTTCATTTTTCCATCAGTTCATTATTTCAATTTCCAAGCCATTTTCCTAAATCTTGCCTTTCCCATTTCAGTTAATTCTCTTTCAGTGCTTTCCTATGAAGATTGATTATTGATCTATGTATTGGATTAGGTAGGAGAAAATGATTTCAATATTTGTCATTCCATTCCAAAATCAAGTTTGGTACATTCATTATCAAAGGACACCTTTATATACAAATTACAGAGTAATAAATGGGAATTGAGAAGGGCTAATGAAGAATTTCTACCCAGCTCCAAACGGCAAAAATCTTTTTGCATGAAGTCTTCTACATCCATGTGTGTAAAATTTAAGTCTTTATTTCCATGTTTGCAATTTTACCTGGTTCAGTCCAAAAGTAAGTCTTCTAATTCTGAAAAATCAAAACTAACATTCCACAAAAGCCATGGATTGAAATTTGCCAGTATTCATTTTTCCCAGATAGGCTACTTCATTTGACATATTATTCTATTCTTTTTGATAAATTAGATATATCAACAGCTTCTCTCTCTCTCTCTCTCTCTCTCTCTCTCTCTCTCTCTCTCTCTCTCTCTCTCTCTCCTTCTCCCTTCCCCTCTATCCTTCTTCCCCCCCTGCTCTCTCTCGCTCTGTCTCTCTAGCTCTCTCTCTTTCCCTCTCTCTCTCTCTCTCACTCACTTCCTTTTTGTGGTTTTGCTGTTACAAATCAAAGTAATGCAACTTCAAAAATTTTCAGCTTTAGCTTCAGAATAAGTAAATTAAGGTAACAGGTTCAAACTGAATCAACCTATTTTCAACTAAATAAGAGTCTGAACCAGATCTTTGAGTTCCTTAATATTTTGCTGTGAAAACAAATTGAAGCTTGATCCTGATATCCACAAGCATGTTAATTAATTTAGTAAATAAAATTCATGGTTGAATGCTATTGGTAAAATATTATTTTCCACTATAGTGAAACATGTTTATATGAGATGACTACATTTTAAAAATATGTGGTTATTCTAACAAGAAATTGAATTGGATATACAAGTGTACCACTATTCAAATATTTTCCCAAACTTATCCAGCTCAAAGAAGAATGCCATTTTCTACATCAATAGAGCATGTAATGGTTTGTCATTACAAGTAAAGTTTAATTTACACAAAAACTCACTCCTACAGAGTGCAAGTCTTTTTAGAAGCAATGAATCTCCTTCTTTGTGACATTCTTCATTTATGTATGAATTTTCTTAACTGCAATTTTTGTGAAAGTTTTTTTTTGCCAAGGGAGATGCTTGTCTATTAGGATGAATCTGTTATTTGTTATTTAAACAGTTTATATGACTTCTTATCTTATAACCAGGGCTTTTTTTCCGGCGGAACTCGGCAGAACTGTGTTCCGGGACCTTTTCAGAGTCCGTGTCACGTGGTCTGTCTCGACCAATCGCGCGCTATCATTTCTGGGTTTTTTTAGCGCGACGACGGGGGTGCGTTCCGGCACCTTTCTTTGGAGAAGAAAAGTCCTGCTTATAACAATGCATTTGGTTAGTACACATGGAGCAAGCAACCAACAATAACATGAACAACCAATAATCCATATATCCAAAATCAAGATTGAAGGAAAAGTCATTTCCAAATTAATACTAAAAAGCAGCAATTAAATTATGATTGTATTATGTTAAATGATTAATATGAATAACTGGTAATGACATACATTTATTTTAGAACAAATGGATAATTAAATTGAATAGGACCTGTTTGGTTCAATATTCAAAGAGATGCATATATATTTCATATATATCGAATGCAAAGCAGCATAATTCACTAATTGGATTCCTTTGTGTTCATTAGACTAATATTTTGGAAAAATAATATATAATCAATCATTTCTATTAGCCTCTTAAATATTATCAGCAAACTGTATGGCATGGGAGAAACAATTCTAAAAATTACTGGAATAAATTGAAAGGAGGGAAATGATGAAGAACAAAAAAGAATGTTAATAATCCTTCAACATCTAACTGAAAATATTCTCCTAGTTTAGAATAGTAATATGCCAATTTACAACTTCAAATCACTCCTAAGCTAAATGATCTCCTTTTCAAAAATATTTTATTGCTTAATTATTCATATTTAACATACTGGTCAGGTGTCTCTCTCTCACACACACACTTTTGCTTTGCTTTGTTTGTTTTAATAAAGAAGCATTCTTCATCCTCATCTTAGACTTCTAAGTTACACTTCCCTCATTTTCCTTGAAACATTGTGATGACCAGAGTGGTTTCAGTTTATCTTCTGAGAAGAAGATAGCTCAAGATAAATCCTATTTGTTGTTATTTGTAAATTTCTAAGTTCAGCTCTTACTGTGCTAAAAATGTTTCTTGGATGCTACATCTGTTTTCCACATTACTCGTATAGAAGAAATATTTTTTAGAAGAAAGATAATATACAAAACAAATTTGACTTACAAACTGGAGTTTTTGCTAATGTTGACAAAGAAAGAGGAACTTCTAATGGAAGAGCAATAGTTATAACCTGTTTCCTTTTTCTGTTGTGGTAACAGCCTCCATTTTAGAGGTCTGTTCTAATGCCAGAGACAAAATTCTATTCAGCATTACATCTCAGTTGCTGAAACCTCTGTAGGCTTAAGACAATTTGCATGTTTAATAGACATTAAAAAACACTGATTTTAGTTTGCTTATTGATTTTACCTACAGTTATAGCCTCTGGACTCATTCTTTATCTGTTCTCATCCTGTCAGCAAGTCTTTACAAGTGTTGTAATCAAATAAATTATTAAGATAATCAATTAATTAACATTCCATATAGGGAGTAATCTATCATAAATTTTATTGTGAGTGAAGTTTTATTTCCAGTGTTAATTACTAAGGCCTAAAAAGCTAGGCTTTTAAAAATGTAAACTGAACAATAACTGTGGAAAATCCAGTTTAATTTCTGAAGAGTTTGTTGAAACATTAATGACTGTCACTTTGAGAAGTTGGTAACAATGCTTAAAATGTCAAAAAGGAACGTGCAAAATATTTGTCAGGTAGAATCTTGTATTAGCACTATGACTCATTCTGTATGTTGCACAAGTTCATTAAAGTAAAGGTAAAGGTTCCCCTTGTGCATAATGCTAATCGTTCCCGACTCTAGGGGGCAGTGCTCATCTCCATTTCAGAGCCAGCACTGTCCAAAGACATCTCCGTGGTCATGTGGCCTGCATGACTAAACTCCAAAGGCGCACAGAATGCTGTTACCTTCCCACCAAAGGTGGACCCTATTTTTCTACTTGTATTTTTTATGTGCTTTTGAACTGTTAGATTGGCAGAAGCTGGAACAAGTAATGGGAGCTCACACCATTACGCAGAACTAGGGATTCAAATTGCTGAACTGCCGACCTTTTGATTGATAAGCTCAGCGTCTTAGCCACTGAGCCACCGCGTCCCATACAAGTTCATTACAAGTATTTAAATTAATGATTAAAAATTAGTTTAGTTTTCTGTTTTGAATTTTATTTTTGTTGATAAAAGAAAGTAAATATGTTAAAAAAATAGTTTACCTGTGACTATTGGGTGGAATTAACTTGAAAGAAAATAACCAGGTTTTCTATAACTTGATCTGAAAATATGCAAGAGAAGCTCATAAAAAATATTATAAATAGTTCTATTGACATAACTTACGTCTAACTTCAAATGAAATGAAATCCAATTTAGAATTTCTTTGTGACGAAAATATAGTCTAGATTCCCAAAAGAGCAACAAAAAAACCCCCAACTCCAACGCTCTAACAGGAGTAATGCTGAAATTGTGATAACATTTGATAATAATGTTTTATTACTTAAGATGCTTGTGAACAGAAAGATTGTGAGTAAATAAAATATTATACAACATTCAACAACTCATGATCAAATAAGAATTGTCACAGATTATCTTTCCCATATGTAGAAATTCATATACATAAGAAAAGCAATGCATTTTTGCCTTAAGCGTCTGGCAGATATAAATGCTAAATAATTCTGAACAGAGATAGCTGCCTGCCATTGTGAATCTTTGCATACTGATAGATATAGTCTGTTCAACAGTTTATCAAAAGTGGGAAAAGAATGAATGGCATGTGAGTGGAGTAATCAACTCATTAAAATCTAAAAGAGGACCTCTACTTTCTTTTCTATATAGGTCTAAAGGAGTTGCTAGGATACTGTCTCTAAAAGTGATGTTTCCTTGGGACTTAAGTCTACTGCTTAAACTAGGATTTAACAGAAGCATAGCACTTAGATTTATATACTACTTCACAGTGTTTTACAGCCCCCTCTAAGTGGCTTACAGAGTCAGCATATTATCCCCAACAAACTGAGTCCTCATTTTACCGAATCAGAAGGATGGAAGGCTGAGTCAGCCTTGATCCAATTAGGATCAAACTGTTGGCAGTCAGCTAAATTAGCCTGCAATACTGTATTCTAACCACTGTGCCACCATGGCTCTTAATTTAATCACAGAAGTGTAAACACAATTCTTTCTTAAATACTGTGTAGAATTAGCATATGATCTACATTAGCCTGACTCCCTACATTTCTTTTCCACAATTGTTTGCATCTTGAGTAAATATAATATGAAATTTCAAGTGATCACTTAGTAGCATCTATGTCATTTGTGTCCTTATGATATAAATGCACCTACTGAAGGACAGGGACATGGTGGCTCATTGGCTAAGACGCTGAGCTTGTTGATCAAAAGGTCAGCAGTTCAGCAGTTCGAATCCCTAGTGCTGCATAATGGGGTGAGCTCCCATTATTTGTCCCAGCTTCTGCCAACCTAGCAGTTCGAAAGCATGTAAAAAATACAAGTAGAAAAATGGTAGGAAAGTAACAGTGTTCTGTGTGCCTTTGCTGTTTAGTCATGCTGGCCACATGACCACAGTGCTGGCTCTTCGGCTTTGAAATGGAGATGAGCACCACCTCTTAGAATTGGGAATGACTAGAACATATGTGTGAAGGGAACCTTTACCTTTTACTGAAGAACAATCTGCATGAACTATATAACTTTTACTTCTTTCACACTGGAATAATATAGATCACTGAAGAAGGAAAAAGAACCACAACAGCACAGTACATTTAAGACAGGATTGCTTAATGCAACAATACTGAAATTCTTTTATATATCTGTTTTATGCAGCTGAAAGATGCTGTCCCCTTTTTAATTTTTTATTTAAAAATCCCAGAGTTGATCCAGCATTGTTCTATATTAAAATGGCACTAAAGTTTTAGAACAGCTGCATCATATTATTCTTATAATTAATATATGATATTAGAGCTGAATATTTTTCATCCAGATAATCATGTTGTCAGTATCCAAACAGTGCGCAATACTATGTATTCATTCCTCCTAGAAATAGTCTCCCGCTACCACCACAATGGTAGATTTGAAGGGAATACAACTGACTATGCAAGAAAGAAAGGGGCAAGTGTCATGTTGATAAGGACAGCTTTGAAAATATCAAAGGTGACTTCCAAAGAGCAAGGGAACATGCATACATAGCACCTGGGTTCTTCATTGTAGTTCTGCACCTGTACTTATGTGCATTAAATTTAAAGTGCATTTATGTCATTCATGAAAAAGAAACAAAAACAAAACAACAGGAACCAAGGAAGCTAGCAGCAAACAGAGTCTACATGACTAGAGGCTTTGAAAGAAGCAAAATTATAAAAATACCTCCTATGGCCGGTGTTTAGCCCATGTTTAAACTGCAAATACAATGGATATTCCATTTTTTGCATGTAATATCCATGCTAAGAACTGTTATAATCGCATAGCTGCTATTACAAAGGGATGCAAAACAGATTTTGCTACTAATGTTCAGCACATCTGAATACTGATGATAGTTCAGTTGCTAAAAGGCAATGCATGTGGCATGCATATTGTCTTCTGAGATAAAAGAAAAATAGGTTAGGACTAAGGTAGAGAGCTGGTGGGCTACCAGTTCAGTCCCTCAGGATCTTACACTTCAGATAATTGGTTCATTTTGTCTAATGGCATTGCCAGCTGTGTTTATTTGTCATGATGCTCTATCTCTGTCACCTTGCACATGCACACAAAAAGATGAATTATATCTACATACCTTTGGGGACAATACCTAATTAAAAATATTCAGGTGAACAGGAAAAGTAAACTTGTTTCACAATTGAATTCCCTGAGCATAATATAAATGATTCCATTTAAGTGTTAAAGAATGCCCAAGTCATTAATAAAATATTTGCCTGGCTAAAAGAATAATTGTGTTTGCATTCATTCATTGCAACATTTTTCCTCCAGTATCTGTAGAATGGCAACCCATTTAATACCAGAAATTTACGTTCTGTCATTTTTAATGTTATTATTATTCATGAACTTACTAATCAAGCTCAATTGCTAATGTGACATTCTTAATTGTTTAATGTTTTACTAATATATCATCACGACAGATTAATAGTGACCTTTTACAGTTACAATAGTTAAGGTCTTATTGAATTCAACATCATTCCTTTTTTCCTTAATAGATTTTGATGTCATTGCCTTAGTTGTAATAATGGAATATCAGAACTGTGAAGGTAGCAAAGAATGAAAATTATGAGTACACATCCACCTAGCAGTTACTAATGACAGAGTATAGCTAACAACCTGGAAAACACATGAAGGAGGAATATTTTTTGTAGCATGGAATTTTTTTCTGGAACATGATTTTCAGCAGGAAGACTTCGAATTTAGAATAATGATAAGATCCCAATGATCTGCTAAAGCATGATTCACATTGAAATAAATGTGAAATACAAAAGGACAGTTCACTAAAACAATACTAATAAATGGTCACTTACTTAATTACAAGGATGCAATCAAATAGGTCTGCATTATTATAGTTCTGCATAAAAGCTAAGCTGTGTTTTATGGTTATAAACATTATATTGTGCTCTGTTATCCATTTCAATTATGTTTCCTTTTTTAGCATGCTATAAATATACCCCTAACCATAACCCTAACCCTCTTCTGATATTTAAATACTTACAATAACTTTTAAAAAAATTATTCATGGGGTTTTGTTGTTGTTTTTTGCAATTTCGGATATCTGTTATCACCCACTTCAAAAGTTTTATCCCCTCATATGTTTTTTTCTTAACTTTCTCCTCCAAGAAATATGCCACTTACATTAATTATCTCTGCATATAGGAATATGACTATGGCACAGTATTATTCCAGATGCAACTGGTTAAATACTGGAAAGAGAAGGCTAGTCTAAATTAATTGAGGTTCACTTACAATTTCTTATGGTATCAGTAATTAGGTCTGATTAGAATTTAAATTAGGCCTATAACATTTATAATGCATCTAAGATTTGTGATAAATCTTTAATTAGAATGATGGACATAATTTGTCTGACAAATATACAATAATAAATAAAAAGAGAAAAGATACTCCTCTCAAAGTTTTTAGAAACTTATTTTTTTTATTTTTCACCTCAACAACATTTATATTTCCTCTCTAATTTTTTGATACATAGACTGAAAGTTCTCTTCATTTCTTAAGCAATACATTATATTATTTGAGTTATCTTTTTCCCCCAGAGGTTTCCTTAATTAACTTTCTTAAGCTAAGCTAAGTAAGCACTAATATGCTTTCTTTTTTAATTGAATGACTGTTTAAGTGAAGCAGTTAACACATAGAAGAGTATGAAATAAAACTATATTGAATTTAGAGGAGAGCAATCTATCATAAACTATGTCTTCTAATGACTCAACAATATTTATGTGCAGAAGAATAGTAACACAGAATTGAAGTAATATACTCACATCCCACACACATACACATACACAAACACATGGACATGCACATGCAAATATTCATACACAAAGATACAGGACATTGTTGGATGAAAGATTAAAGTCCTTTTTCTGACAATTTTATATTAAATTAGTTTAAATCATTGCAAAATCTTTATTGTATAGGATCTCATATATCACCTAATATCAGGGGTTTTTTCTCAGAGAAAAGGTGGTGGAACTCACCCCCCCTCTCCTGGCCA
>JAOYMU010000002.1:30362870-30374552 GCA_025802295.1 Psammodynastes pulverulentus
GAAAATAAAGCCCAAACGAGGTGACAAATTAATCTTAAAGATGGGAGGGAGGGAGGGACAGATTTTTAATTGGCAATTAATTTTTTGTTTTAGGGTTGCTCAAATACCAGGAGCTCCTTGCTTCTCTCCAATTCTGCTCAATTCTTTGTATTTCATAGCTGAAGATTACACATACACTGGTTTTTTTGTTTGATGTTTGTGGAAAACAATTTCCAAGCTGATTTTTAAACATGGCTGATAATGATAGATTTATTGATATCAGTGAAACTTGTTTTGAAATCTCTTTGCAGAGCAGAGGACAGTCAGGTATGTTATTGCTGGGAAATATCAAGGTGACAGAGTTGCTCTATTGCAAACATGACATAATTGTTTGCAACTTCTTCTGAATCTTTCTTTCAAGAGGAGAAACATTGGGACTGGGTTGGGAAGGAGAATGGAACATTGTGTGCATACTCTTGTCACTGCTTTTGACCATCATTTAATTTGACTGAATACATAAATAGGGCCAATGAACTCTGAGATACATTTAAGTATCAAGCAAAGCAGTTAAATGTAAAAAGCCAAAGTTCATTAATTTAAAAGTCTGACTTAAAATTCTGCTGATATATTTGCAAATTATGTCCTAATTAACAACTTTAGAATGACAGGTACCAAAACTGGGATTTATTCAGTACGGTAGAGTACATCAAATTTATATCTCCCAGGTTGAGATGAAGTTTGAATTATTCATTTGGCTCTCCCCTTGATCCTGAAAAAGGTCAAGTGTTTCATACAATTTACTTTATTGATGTACTTTCTACATACACAAAGCAAAACTATGCATTATTAATCACTGCCCTCCATATGTCTGACAAGATCAATATCTGTTTTCATCCCTTTGGGGCGACTTTGAACAATAAAGGTAATCTATAGAAATAAAAGTTTTTCTATATAATTATGTATTTTTTCCTTTTATCTCTAAGGCTCTGTAGCAAATGTTTTCCCAGCATTAAAGGCACAAAACCTTAAAAACATAGAGCCAGCTGTTCATTGTGTGCCTTAACAACTCTGTTTCAAATTATAGCTGCAAGCAAAAAAATTTTTTGGCACCCTTTGTATAATTGTATGTTTTCATACATCTCTCAGCTGAAAGGAGGTTGTATATTTCAGCAAGGCAATGATCAGAAACACACCACCAAATCAGTCTTAAAGGAAGGAAAGATTAAAGATTTGGAATGGCTTTCACTGTTTCCAGACTTGAATATTATTTAAATCTGTGGACAGATATCAAATATGCAGTGCATACTGTATATCAAACTATTTCTCAGCTACAAGTGTTTTGCAAGAAAGAGTGGGGACAAAAATTCTAGAAACAGAAAGATTTTTAGCTGGCACAGTTCAGAGCTGTTATTTTTGCCAAAGGAGGTGTTACAAATTTTTGATTGACAGAGTATGTAAACATCTGCACCTGCCATATTCTATTCTTATTTTGAATCTTTAAACCAGTGATGGCTAACCATTTCTTCCTTGGCTGCCAAAAGCGGCATGTGTGTGATAGCGCATGTGTGCGCATGCCCACACCCATAATGCAATGCCTCCCCCCGGGCGCCCTGGCTCCCCACACGTATGCGCAGACCCCCCGCACCCTGTTTTGGGACTAACAGGCCTCCCTGAAGCCTCCGGAGGCCGGAAACAGCTCATTTCCAGACTTCTGGTAGGCCTGTTTTCCATCCTCGCAAGGCTCCAGAGACTTTCCTAGAGCTTCTAGAGAACAAAAGCAGCCTCCTCCAGCGGCCAGAAATGGCCCATTTCCGGACTTCTGGTACTTCTGGTAGGCCCATTTTCCCCCTTCCCAGGTTTCAGAGGCTTTCCTGGAGCATCTGGTGGGCAAAAAGAGCCCTACTTACCTGGCATCCAAAACGGGCCACTTGGACACTAATGGGGGGGGGGGGCATGATGACAGAGGCGGGGCCAGCCGAAAATCAGCTGGCTGGCAGAAGGTGCAGGAACAGTGAAGCTGACCAAGGCCAGCAGCTCAACTGCCAGCAGAGATGGCTCTACATGCCACCTTTGGCACGCATGCCATAGGTTCGCCATCACAGCTCTAAACAATTGAACATAAATAGCAAGCATGCATTGAATCTGTGAAAAGACATCTTAATGTTATATCCTGTAGCATAAATGTCAGCTTTTTTTTAACTAGGTAATCACTGAAATCTATAATTTGACTAGATATGAATAAATTTTTGCATGCCACTTTGTATGATAGGAACTTTCAGACACACATCAAGAACAAAAAAAGATGAGATCATGTTAAAAGCCTGTAATTATTGTATTCTAATTCATACCTCTAGAGTCTAGACCAATAATTTTTCATAATATATATCACCACAACCAACTTACTGCAGCACAACTCACCATGGCCAACTCACTTATGAGACAATTCAATATAATTATTTAAAATAATTTTTAAAATATTTTAATTTTTGTCATTATATTTCATTTTATCCCTCCTTTGCTATCCTTTTTTCAATGATTCTATTCCATTATTTCTTCAATATTAGTGTAACACTTGTCCTTCAGCAAGTTGTCCCATGGCAAGTTGGCCATGGTTGGCCATGGTGTGGCCACAACAAGTTGGCTGTGGCAACTTGACCGCAGTGAGTTGGAGACAGCGAATTGTTGTAGATCTTTCTGGCATATCTGCTAAAATATCCAAAAAATGTTTGCAAATCTGTTTTAGGGGGAAAAAATCCAATGTAGATTGATTGGGATGTTTTTACAAAAGAAGAAGGAAAAAAGTCCCTTAGTAGTGTAACAGTGTCCACTTGTTAAAAGTCTTGAGACTATACATTATTGTATTGTGAATTTTAAAAAAAGACACAATAAAGGACCACATAATCTAGGTTTTGAGTCTGATTGTTGACGACACAAGGAATGTGAAGTGGTTTCTCCATGTTTCCTCTCCTTTGATTTGTATTAATCTGGTCATCTGTACATTTTTCTAAGCAACTTTTAGTTGTTGACTTATTTTGTTTTCCCAACGACTGTATGCTCAATGTATTTCTCAATATTTGCTTGACTACTTTATTTTTTAACAGTAAAATATTCATGTTTAAATGAAATGAATTAAATTGAATATTTATTTCATTTCTCATTCACATTTACCGTAACAGCTTTTAATTTAATCTCTTATATTGTTTAGGATTTACATTCAATTTGTGCTTAATCTATCCATGTCTCCAAAGTAACTAGAAAAACCATTACCAATCTTCCTGTACCAATCTTCCTGCTTCCTTTTTTTAGAAATTAATTTTTACATACTTCCTTTAGCTTATTATTTTTGACACAATATGTTCCACAATAATTGACAGTTTAAATTTAATTATGTTAACTTTTTCGTTGTATAATAAAACCACATGTTTGAACTTTGTGCATATTCTGTAACAGAACTTGCACATTTTTAATTTTCTACTAGTCTGCATTTTTATGTAATTTTTTCTTGATCTATAATACAAGTCTATAACACAAACTTTCTGTAGTGAACTTGAAGACAAAGCCCAATATCTGTACCATTTCATTAGACTTAAAAACAAATGTCTTCCTTGACTCAGGTTCAATTCATCCAAAGTATTCCTTGGTAGCAATAAAGTAGTTTGCTATTACCTTTTTATGGGATAATTTTTTTTTACTTCAACTTTCTTGTGGTGACCATCCAAGTACTACCTAAAGGCAACTTTAGTAAGCTTTGTCAGGATCAGTTAAGGACTTCCACTTGTTGTGACCTGTTACTTGTAAGCATTTGTGCATCAGTATAATGTGAGATATAGGACACTGTCCTATTCTAGGTGCCTATCCAATTTCTAAAGACACAAATTGAATGCTTCTATTTGGTATTATTGCTTCTATTAAGCAGTTGTATTTTAAAATAATCTATATATTTTATAACAGAAGGAAAAGTCATGATGGGTACTTGCATGAACACATGCAGTTTTCTGACTACAACTACTGTAAGCAACTACTAATTTTCTTCCTTGCCCAATTAAAATACAGAATTTCATTTTAAAAAAACACCTACATAAAAAATCCAATGCCTGTAGAAATTCAACTTCTTACACTGTGTAATCATTATCTACTGCCAAGATTATGAAGGTAATGGGCAAGCCATTGTTTAAAAGGTGACCTTTATGTGAGAATAGATCCCATTAAAGCTATTTTCACAAGACAGGGAAACCTTTTAAGCTGCCACAGGAAGAATTTAGAGTTTAGAGTTTGATTGAAAGTAAATTTGTTCATTTAAAACAATGTGTCAGTGGCAGAAATCTACAGGAAATCCAAACACCTCTTTTCTACAATATTCTTACTACCAAGAAGAATAGACCTTGACAATATAAAGAATCATCTCAATCTGATTTCTTCTTAATAATATACACTCCTAAATGGTTTAAGGGCTGAAGTAAAAGAAAGTGAATACAGAATGAATGAAACTGAATGAAGGTAATAAAAACACACACATGTAAATATAACACAGAGTAGAATTAGGAAAAGGGCTTTCTTTTAACACAGACTACTTTGAAATCGTATTTAACCATTTAATTTTATCTAAATGTTTGTGCATACAAATTCCAAAAAAATTGTTACTTTAAAACAACAAAAGCAGCAACAACAGCAAAAGCCAATCTATGTGGAGTATTTAGTTTATGAACTTACTTACATTTGCGTTTATTAAAGAAAAAAAAGAACAAAAATTCTCCTAATAATATTTGCAATTCACAAGACATTTGCCTTTCCGCAAATCTCTAAGGGGTCATTAAAACAAAATCCTAGGACCTAGGTACTTCCCTAACACTCATAATGATTATACAAACAATCTTTGAGATAAAAATATTTGTCATCATTTCAAAGAATACTATGTAAGGCATTAAAAAGACAATATAAGTATGGATAAATCTACTCTTATAAAACTAGCACAACTTTTTAATAAAGCTCTTGGTGAATCTTAGTTTCTGGGTTAACAGGAAGAATCTTAATGTGCCTTGATCCATTTTGAATATTGAGGACAAAATGTTACTGGATTTTATTTTTTTTTAATCCTGCCTTTATTATTATTATTATAAAAAAGTAAAAGTGGTAATCATACCTCCTACTCCTTCCTCCTTCTATCTTCCACAAAAGAACAACCATGTGAGGGGAGTTATACTGAGGGAGAGTGACTGGACCAAAGTCACCCAGCCGGCTTTCATACTTAAGGAACTGGTATGGCTAGGGTGGGTCTAGTGCCACAGTGTGTTTTATATATTTAACAAAAAATTAACATGCTCCAACATAAATGGAATCTTTGTGATGTATAATACAGAGGTGATGAGAAGGGACCTCTGTTGGACCAAGTAGTGGGATTCAGATAATTTAACAACCGGTTCTCTGCCCTAATGATCAGCTCGGTAGGCGTGGCTGGGTGATCATGTGACTGCGTGGAGCTCGGGTGACAATAAGTCTGGGTGTACTGCCAAGAACCTTTAGCTGTTATATGGGTTAACCAAGAGGCAGTTTTGTAAGCAGGGCGATAAAGATTAGGCTAGAAACAACACCAGAATGTTTCCTTCCTGACTTCCTTACAGGATTAGCCCTGTAAAGTGGGAAAAACAAAAGGAGGTTTCTTCCAACAACTGGTTCTCTGGACTGCTCAGAAAGTTAACAACCGGTTCTCGCGATTAGGTGCGAACCTGTTGAATCCCACCACTGCTTTAGGCACATTATTGGAAATAATTGGCTGAACTAAATGCCTGTATGTAGAAGTCTGCAGGCTAAATGAGATCTCTTGTGTGCTCAATGCAGCTGAAAATTAAATAAAGAGCCACTTCCCACCCTACTTGAAAAGTAATAAAATATTACATGATCAGAGGTGTATTCAGATGGTTCTGAACGGCTCTGGTGGACCGGTAGCGAAAATTTTGACTGGTTCTGAGAACTGGCAAATACCATCTCTGGCTGGCCCCACCCACCTGCCCCTGCTCTTACCTCTCCTATATTCTGTGATTTATTAGCTCAGCTGATTCATGCAGCAGACCGGGTTGCCACGCTTCAACTGAGCTAAAAAACAGCACAGCTCACCAGCTCTGATACAGAGGTCTCTGAGCCCTGCGCCCGTGCAAAGCACATGTTTGGTGCACGTGCGCATTAGGCGTGCCTGCACAGCTCACCAGCATTGATACAGAGGGTGGACTTTGCACGTGGAAAGCACACGTGTGAACGTGAAGCGAGCTCTCTGAACCGGTAGGAAAACGTTTTGAAACCCACCACTGTATGTGATCATATTTTAATCAGAACAGATGAACACTGGCCGTGCCCAAGCCCATTCATTGTCCATCTAGTCCTTTCCTTCCTTCCTTCCGTCCTTCCTTCCTTCCTTCCTTCCTTCATTCCTTCCTTCCTAATATTGCAACTCTTGTCTAAAACAGCTTTGCTGGGTTTCTCAATCATTTGACCTCTGGCTATTTTTTCAGTGCAGCATGACAGCTGAAAGTTTTTCTTCAGTTCACACCCTTTTTGTTTAAGAAAAACATACTCTTTCGTTGGTTTATTTTCCATTTTCTCCTCACTTACTTCAAAATGAAGAAGTCAATGGATCCAAGACTGTTCGCTGTAGGCCCTGATTTAAGAATTGAAGGAGCTAGTTCTCCCCTGACCATCAGTGGATAGTTTGGGTGAGATTTGCTGTTTCATTATTGAGATAGCATGGAATTGAAGAGAGGGGGAGATTCATTAAAGTGCCAAGCATACCAGTTGATAGTGTTTAAATTGACACAGAAATATATTTGTAGCTCAGGGTTAAACTATGCGGTCCTCTCTGAGATTGATGGTTTTCTTGCAGACATTTTATTATCAAACTCTAGGTAATATCTTCAATGCTAGTGGAGTTACTAATTTGGAAATGAAACTCTGCAAGAAAACCACCAAGCTCAGGGAGCACCAAGGACCTCACAATATTTAAATGTCTTCTGTCTTGGTTGTATTGAAAAATCAACTGGTCATGGTTTTAGCACATCCCTTTATCTGTCCAAAATGTTATTCTGTGGTTGCCGTAATTTCATCCTCTTTGCATTCTTTGGCTTCAAAATGACCCAAAACACATCAGAAACCTATTTGATTTGCATGTGTCTATACTCACAACTGCAGCTCACAATTTTAAAAGTTGATCTTGACTGGATGGTGGAAAATTTAACGTTGTACAGGTAGTCCTTGACTTACGACCGCAATTGAGCCCAAATTTTTGGCTGTTAAGTGAGACATTTGTTAAGTGAGTTTTGCCCCATTTTACGATCTTTCTTGCCACCATTGTTAGGTGCATCACTTCAGTTGTTAAATTAATAACATAGTTTTTAAGTGAATCTGGCTTCTCTGTTGACTTTGCTTGTCGCAAAAGATAATCACATGACCCCAGCAACGGTCATAAATATGAACCAAGCGTCTGAATTTTGATCCCATGATCATGGGGATGCTGCGAAGGTCGTAACTATGAAAATTGGTCATAAGTCACTTTCTTTTCAGTGCTGATGTAACTCTGAACAGTCACAAGTGGTTTTAAGCGGAGGGCTATCTGTACTGTGAAATTCTCACTGTTGGCTGAGACTAATAGGCAGAGAACCGGTAGCAGAAATTTTGAATAGTTTGGAGAACTGGTGGTATCTTTCCCCCTGGAGTAGGGAGGGAATGGGGATTTTACAGTATCCTTCCCCTGGAGTGGGAGATTTTGCAGTATCCTTCCTCTGCCACACCCACCAAGCCACACCCACAGAACCGATAATAAAATGTTTTGAATCCCACCACTGCTCTTAGGAGATGTAATAAACTCATCTAAACCCATTTAGAGAATGTCAGTTTGAAGGAAGTTGATGTAATTGCCCGCTAAAATCTCGACTTGGGTTTACTGTGCAATGCGGTGCAGTCTAATTCACATTAACCATTGCTTCTGTTTTGTGCCAGATAGGAGAAATAATAATGCTGGACTTCTTTTATAAAGTTTGGTATAGTGAGTGAGTTCCAAGTCCCTCATCTTTATTCAACTAATGGCTTTCTCCCACTCTTCTCCCACCCTCCTCAGCCCTCTGCTAGAGTTTGAAATGTTTTGCCAAGCAATTATATGTGCTCTGAAGTTGTGGGAAAATGGGACCCCCTTGTCAGCTGAACTGCTGTTCTGATAGCTCTTTTGTGACTGTTCTCAGTCAGTACAGGCAAGGCATGCTAAGTTTGGTATTCAGCAAACAGAACCGAGCCTGGATGCATTTCTTCCAGCAAAAGATTGTGTTATCACTCTTGATTCCAGTGCAATCTGCTTTAAGATACCAAAGTGTGTCATAGAAAACAGACCTTTATTCCTAACAGCCTTGCCTAGTTTGTAGCCCAAGACTGGAGTTCCTGGAATTAATTGAGAGCTGGAATTTTTGACTGGGAATCCCGGAAGACGTGTAATTACAGCTCAGTGTATTTTGCATTGTAAATACATTTCTGGAAGTAATTGTAACGGAAATAGTGTTAGAAGGGACCTTGGAGATCATCTGGTCCAACCCCCTGTTCTTGTAGGAGATCTATACTATTTCTGACAGATGGGTGTCCATGCAAGGCTGAAAACTTATTCCTCATTTTAATCACACCTGGACAACATTCTGTTTTCAGTGATGTGTACCTGATTTTCAATGCTCAGTACCTGATTTTTTTATGGCAATTTCCCAACCATATTGCTATGTCCCAAATCTGATTTACCATGGTTATTTTAGACATCAGCACTTAGACTGCAATAAATATGATTAATGAGTTAGTAGATTGTTGACCCTGAACCTTAAAAAGGTTTAGTTGCAGTTCAAACCTTTCCATCTTTCTTCTGGATAGATCCCACGTTTCCCTTGCCTCTTTTCCCAGTGAAATTTGGGGACGTTGACTTACTTATATTTTTAAAAAGCCATTTCATGATACGAAAATAAGCGATTTGGCAAGGAAAGCCCAACAGAACAGTTAATCCTATGCTATAAAGCTACATGCATCAAGCAATCCTCAACTTAGAACCACAATTAAGCCCAAAATTTATGTTGTTGAGCGAAACAGTTATTACTTTTGCTCCCATTTTATTTCTTGCCACAGTTGGTAAGTGAATCACTGCAGTTGTTAATTTAGCAACACAGTTGTTAAGTGAATCTGGCTTCCCCATTGATTGGGGTTATTGCAACAATCCTTAAGTGTGAAAAACAGTTGTAAGTCACTTTTTCAGTGCTGTTGTAAGTCCAAACAATCACTTAACAAAATGATTGTAAGTTAACCTGTACTTTATTAAACATGCCAGGTCTCCATTAGATAGGGTGCACCCAGCGGATGTTAGAAACACCTGAGCTCCAAACTCAGGGGTTTTAATGCTATAGCTTTGGGGAAAGAAGCTGAAAATTAAGGATTTGTGAGCAACACATAAGTGCAGACGTTAAAATGCTCTTTCCCTCATTTCAAAATATAAGGCAGAGGCCAAAAAAAGCCATTCTCCAGTTATTGAGGCCGGTATCCAGGCAAAGTATGGGTAGTCGACTCCTCCTCTTTCTTCGAGACAGAGTAGCAAAACTGAGGACACGGCTTGGCTGTCAATCAAGCCCCAGTTTCGTCTCTGTCTCTGAAGAAGAGAGAGTGGCTTAGTGGTCTCTCCGAGACCGATTAATTGTGTTTCTAGGCTTAGGCTAGGTAGAGAGTTAGAAGTTCAAAAAAAATTTTTTTATTTTAAAAGGACGTGAAGGGCCCCTGGCTCAAGACCGTCGTAGGATTGAGAGGAGACCGGGGACGTGACGGGCTAGGTTTCATCAAGCCCCAGACCGTCCCGAGCTCACCCGATCTTTTTACTGCTTCCAGCGTTTTATTTTCGTTAGTATTGGTAGAGAGTAGTTTTTTCGTTGTTCGAGGCTTCCGCGCGCTGGGAGCGCGGCGGTTTTGCCCAGCCCGAGGTTTGCTGCCGGAGCCTGCCGGTCCGACTTCCTTTGAGAGAGCGGGTGAAGATCGGGGAGATAAGGTCGTTTCCTTTGACGGTTGGTTAAGCGGGGACGGGGGAATACGGGCGAATCCGTTCCCTGCTTCCCAGCGCCGCCTGCCCTTTCGGGAGCCCACGGCGCTGGTGCTAAGATCCCCAGGAGGGACATCAAGGGCCTCAGAGACCACTGTGAGGGTTGGGCCCGTCATTTCGGCCATTAAAAAGTTGCGGCCGCCATTTTGTCACTACAGGTAATTGCGGCCGCCATTTTGCTTCGCAACCACATGGCGGCCGCCATTTTGTGCTAGTGAGGAGCGCAAATTTTCTTTCAATATTGGCCTAGCTGCAAACCAACCAACCCTAACCCTAAATAGCCCTTAGATAGCCTCTTAGGAGGCCGGGGCCTGATCCACCACCGGGGGTTTAGGGTTCAGTTAGGGGGGGAGGTGCTCACCCAGAGCTATCCCTTTTCAGGTCAGGGGATTTTTCTTCATGGAGGATAACAATCCCCAAGAGGGGGTCTCTCCCCCAGCCTCCCCCTCCCATGCGGTTTCTAAATCAGCAGCGGCTAAATTAAAAGCTAAGGCTATCTCAAGATCAAGGGTCTCAAAAGCTCAGGCAAAAGCAGAGCAGAGACTACATAGGGCGGTGGAGAAGCAGGTGGCAAAGGCAACTAGAGATAATAACAGGGAGGACAGCTTGGCCCCTCTTGCTGGGCCCCACCTTATACAGGAGAGCCCTGATCTAGCGACGCCGGCCTCTTCGGAGGCTAACAAGCGCAGACATGGAGAGGTTCCAGAAGGGGTCCCCCCTCACAAACAGTTGTTGATCACAGTGCCTGACCTGGATTCTTTGGGCACCTTGGGGTGGTCTCCCGGGCTGTCTCCATCTCCTCTCCCGGGAACCCCTCGCATAGCTTCACCCGCCGCTACCTTTACACCTACGGCGGCGGGGCTTCGTCCTGAAGGGTTACCTACCTTGGACATTGCCTGGATGCTTAATGAGGCCATGAGGAGGGGGTATGACGCAGGCCGCTTACATTCGCCCGCAACCCCTCGACCAAATTCCCCCCCTCCGACGGCGGGTCTTTCGCACCATCGATCCGACCCAGATCCTCACCGTTCCTTGGGCCCAGGCCCTGCCGCGGAACAGTCCTTTGAGATCCCTGAAGAGGAGGAAGGTGAAATTGACCACGAATTGTCGGAGGATGAGGAGGATTCGCGCGTGGAGCAGCCCCAATTTAAGGGGCTGTTCCAGACGCACATGTTTAGCTCACTTTTGAGAAAGGCCAAAATAGCTACTGGTCTGGGTCTAGAGTCCCCCAAAGAGTCCCCGTCCACTAAGGGGGAGAACAGCATATTGTTTGCTGAGACTTCGGAGGCACAGGAAACCATCCCAGCACCGGGCCTCTTTATCCAAATGGTGAAGCAACAGCTGGAGGTGCCGGGTACCTATCCCAATCCTCCAGCGTTCGATAAAAAGTACTTCAATATGGCCCCAGATATGGCAGGGCTATTGACGACCCCTACAGTAGAGGAACCGATTCTGGCATTGGTAACCCCCTCGGCCTCTCTGTCGGAGTCCGAGGAGGTTCTCAAACCGGAGGACAGGAGGGCAGAGTTGACCTTACGGAAAGCTCAGCAGGCAGCGGCCTGGGCCGTTAAGACGACCACGGCCGCTTCCTTTTTCACTAGGGCTGCCCTCAT
>JAOYMU010000002.1:30376623-30389170 GCA_025802295.1 Psammodynastes pulverulentus
TTGCCCTCGGAAGTTGTGGGAGCACCATCACTTGAGACCTTCAAGAAGAGATTGGACTGCCACTTGTCAGAAATGATATAGGATCTCCTGCTTGTGCAGGGGGTTGGACTAGATGACCTACAAGGTCCCTTCCAACTCTGATTATCTGTTTAATCTGGGAAAAGTAATTTTGGACATAGAAAATAAATGTAGTTCAGTCTGGTTATTAAGTTTACTGTTATTTTAACTCTTTGCTATGAGAAAGTTAAAGCTTGCAGATAAAATAGGGCATAACTCACTTAACAAATATCTTGTAGCAACAGAAATTTTGGGCTCAATTGTGGTTGTATGTTGAGGACTACATATATATGGTGATCTTCCCTTTTCAATAAATTGCCATTTGTAAAAAAATATGCATTAAAGATGAAGTTGCAATGCATTATTAACTTTCAAATTGCCAGATTATTTATTATATTCATACTCCATGAATCTGTTTATACAATGTTCAAGAAAGATTGCATATTTTAAAAATGATAAAACATAATCAAAAGACTAAAATCACAAGTACGGTAGTTCAACAATAACAAGTTTGGTGAAAGATACGAGTTTTCATAATTTCTGTAAATACTGGAAGAGTGCGGGCCACATAGGAAAACCTTTTTTTGTTAAGTGAGCTTTTAAGAAAGTAAATATACAAACACTATTTGTTTTATTTCTTGATTTATTTGTTACTTAATTGTTTGTTCCATGACTTTCTCTGAAATTTAAAAAAACAACAACAGTTGAAATATGTTTTTAAACATCATCTCCTTGGGAAATTTTTCTTTAAGTTAGCTGATTGCATATTATACAGTAAGTGGTATTCAGACCCAAAACAACGAATGGGAATTTTACCTTACACACATGAATAAAACACAATATGCTTCAAATCTTCCATGTAAGTATATAAGCTATAAAACTCCTGTTTCTTTTTTCTGTTGACTTAACTCACTGTGTGGCCTTAGTTAATCCATCCTTCTCTTAGTCTTATTTTTGCATCAACAATATGAGATTGATCTAATTGATTTTTTTTTAATGTTGCAACATTCATTGAGATCATGTATTTGGCAGCCAATATGTTAACCTGATTTATACATCATTCTAAGGCTTGGTTTAATTTGCTTCAAACTGATTACGGTACAATTGGTTGGCTAAATAAATGTGAGGAATAAAATAAATAAATTCACATGTCACACTCAACCATATACCACAGATATATGCACAATGGCTCTGGTAATATAAAACTTTGACAAAATCAAAACCAATCATATAATGGTTTGCAATATTGTGTAAACTATGTAGCGGAAATCCTTTGGAATAACCTATGAATTGGACTTAGTCCTACCACAATGTATAAGTCTAGCCTCTCAATCAATTTTAAGGGTTTCTATTCAGGATTATGATTAAGATAAATTGGGGGAGGACAGGCCACATCTGGCTCATTGAAATCCATCCAGCCACCCATAATGGATGGGTATCCATTAAATGCATCCAATGCTTACAAATATGCTATATAAATCTTATGTTTAAGTACTTTAGCTCTATTCTTCATCTCAAACTAGATATTGTAGTTTGCGACTTACAACAGTTTGTTCAGTGACTGTTCAAAGTTATAACGGCACTAAAAAAAGTAACTTATTTTTCACAGTTGTGACTACTGCAGCATCCCCATGGTCAAAATTCAAATACTTGGCAACTGACTCATATTTTGCATTGTCCCAAGGTCATGTGATCACCTTGTGCCACCTTTTGACAAGCAAAATCAATGGAACAATCAGATTCACTTAACAACCACGTTACTAACTTAACAACTTCAGTGATTCATTTAACAGCTGTGGGAAGAAAAGTTGTACAAAATTCACTTAAAAATGTTTTGCTTAGCAACAGAAATTTTGGGCTCAACCGAAGTTATAAGTTGAGGACTACCTGTATTTAGAGATCATGTTTTTAATAGCTCTACTTGGAGCAAGAAGCTGGTTTTTTTGTTGTTGTTTCAGGAAAACAAAGTTTAATGCTGATGTGTTATTGTGCTCATTGGATGTGTGTGTTGACTGAAATGCACAAATGAGGCACATGTCTGTTGTGTTGAAACCACTGGCTTTTATCCATATGTACATGTGCTAAGCTGGTGCTTTTTGCTTATGCTTGCTTCTCTAGTAGATTCTAAAAATGAAGTGAAGGCATTTTGAAAGGCTTATGTAAAGGAGGCAGAACTTCTAATGTCTTTTTCTAGCAGAGGCTTGCTGTACTATAATAAAAATGGTTAGACGCTCCCTGGTAACTGGGTTCATAAATCACAGTAAGTCATGTGGTGTGTTCTTCATTTAGTATGTAGCATGAACTCAGTCAAAGATTATACGCTAAGCAAGCCACGACTTTGCGCGATATGAGAAACTAGCTAGTATAATATCAAATTGCAAAAGTAATCAGTATGATTGCTATGTTGGAATTTCTCAATTGTTGTATGGTATTATGGCTGGGTGTCATGGTGAATAGTTTGCATTATTAGAAATTATTGCTCAGGCACGACAGTCTACACATGAATTAACATTAATCATGATTCAGCAAATGTACCAGGGATACCACAGCACACCACAACTGATGACAAACTGACGCTATTTCGCTTTTAAATATATTTCCAAACTAAAATAACAATGTGGCCTGATCAAGACAGGATAATCACATGTGCTTTGGGAATGTTAACCTCCAGCCTTCTGTATTTTACATAGAATACATTCTATGCTCAAAATGAAGAAGACCAAACTTATTATCTTTACTAGTCTTAAGTGAGGCCTAAACTAAAATGTTCCAATCCACATAATGGAAGATATGCTCATACAGCCATTGTTTATTTCCACATTGCTCTGATGGTTGGGATCCTTATCAGTAGTAAACCAAACACTTGCAAACACCAGGTTGTAAAATGCTATTTTATTTGGCATTGCTAAAATATAAAGTCATTGCAAGAAAACATGACTGTGTTGCAAGCCTTTGGGATGAAATGTTTATTCCACCAATCCTTCGACATGATGGAATTGAGTAGCTGTAATAAATCCAAATAAATAATGCTACTTTGGGGGCTAAAACAGATGCAGTATTTTTCATGCAATTAATAGTTCATGAATGTTTTAAAACAATAGATGCAGGCTGGATTAGAAACAGGGGTTATAAGACACATTGTATCTATTTATTTAATATCAAGTATTCATGTATTTGCTAAATATATGAGTACAATTATATCTATACTAGAAGCAGGTCTATGCTTTCTTGGAAATTCTTCCTAGACTTCTGTTCTTTCTTTCAGGATTGGAAATGTAACTAAAAACTGCAAGAAGCAGCTACTTTACAAGGCAGCTCCTGAGGTTCTGCAGCACAATTTTGTTATCCAGATCCCCTACCAAGCCATTATGGTTGGTGTGGTTTTACAACAAGGAGAGGGGTTCCCTGGATTTAAAGCAAGTGGGTCCAACCCATGGCCTGCATGTGGCCCTGGGCAGCTAGTCATTGCCCAAGACAATTCCTCTTCAATCAATGCAGCCTCCAAAAAGTTGGGTGCGCCTGATTTCAAGTAAAATTTCTCATCCACAAAAGCAGAAGGAATGCAATTGAGTGGGTTGTGGTTTATGGCTACAGCAGCCTTCTTGGATTTATTGCCCTTTGGATATACCAGATCTGCTGATCTTCAACCTCCAGAATTCTCAGAACCAGCCTGGCTGATGTTCACAGACCCAACACATTTGGAAGACACCAGTTTCAATACATGTCCTCCTTCAGATCTTATTTAGGAGGTAACATGTGTCTGGGCTAGTCACATTCTTACTAAAAGGAAAACAAAACCGCTGGGGATTAAAGCACTGTCCACCATGTGTGTTCCTTAGTAAATTAAGAAATACTATATTAAATTTCTTAAAATTATTTTCCGAAACATGCTGGAAATGGAACATTTGGAAATATCATAAGGCATGTGGATTTTTTTTTCTTAAAATAAAGGTATAGTTCCCTTTGCACATATGTGCTAGTCATTCCTGACTCTAGGGGGCAGTGCTCATCTCCGTTTCAAAGCCGAAGAGCCAGCGCTGTTCGAAGATCTCTGTAGTCATGTGGCCAGCATGACTAAAGGCCAAAGGTGCACAGAACACTGTTACCTTCCCACCAAAGGTGGTCCCTATTTTTTCTACTTCCATTTTTTACGTGCTTTCGAACTGCTAGGTTGGGAGAAGCTGGGATAAGTAATGAGAGCTCACCCTGTTACATGGCATTAGGAATTTGAACCACTGAACTGCTGACCTTTTGATCAACAAGCTCAGTGTCTTAGCCACTGAGCCACCATGTCCCGCAAGGAGGCTTACAGGAATATAAAAACATCATATATATAAAATAAAACCAATAAAAGAAAATAATCAGATAACCTTTTTAAAGCCCTTTAGGGCTTGACCTTTTTGTTGCTTTCAATTAGAAGTAGAAAGAACATGAACCTCATATTCATTTTAATAAATCAAGTTTGAGAAAGTGTGGGTGATCCCAGCTTATCACACCATGACTGTGCTCACTAGGATTGTTGGGATATAAATGTCTGCCATCCATTGGATTGTGAGAAGTCCTTGACCTTCAGAAGTATTTTTTTAATACCTCCCTTTTTAATGTCTTCCTTTATTAAGGTTGCCAAGCACTTACTTGCTTGCGTGTCTCATGTCCTCTTTAAATCAACAGGACTCACTTCTGAGAGAGCGTTGGAGTGGATGTAATTTGTATGATGATGGCTTTCTGGACCTTGTTTGGTTACAAACAAAGACATGCATTAAACAGATGGAAGAATGCTTACCGCAATCACACACAAATAATATAATGAAAATAAATACTTATGATCATGAGCATCACACCTTAAGGAGTTGTTAAAATGTGTTGTATACATATAACGTGCTCAAAGAAACTGGAAGCAAAGCTATTTCTTTGATTTACAATAACAAATGAAGAAAGAAATGTCTACACAAGCCACTTGTCTCATAAGGAACACAATTTAGGTATTCTTCCTGCTCTTCAGAAGTTGAAACCATTTGTATGTATCCCACAGTAAGAAATATTGAAACATGAAAGTGTTTTTTTCCTTCTTGTACCATAGCAAATAGAAATAAGTTCCCTTTAAATTAGTGTAATGTCACATAGCAAAGGTTACTAGTTTCAGATCTGGAAGGTGTATCATTTAACTGAAATAAAATGTTTTATAGATAGAAATGGCCACCCTTCTACCATACTTTACTATTTTTATCCCCCCCCCCTCCATTTTTCATTGGTAATAGAAGAAAGACCTGGAACAGCTACATTTCCTAGGATCCATTAAATAATTGCCCCCTTTCTTCTGTTTTTTTCTATGATCCAATAAAGTGGATATGTTCCATGTGACTTTCATCAAGAAAGTTTACCTGATAGGATCTGATCATTATACTATTCCTTCTCTGAAACTTCAAGCAGCCGTAATTCTGCTGTCCTGTCAATTAAGCCTTGAAGATCTAGCTTTCTCCCCAGGCTTTGAGTTAAGCAGGGATATGTGTCCATCTGTATGGGATTACATTCATTATACCAATGGCTGGTTGTTGCTCCCTGCTGTGGCCATTTTCTATTTCCTTATTCAATTTATTTATGTAATGTATTTGGCTTTTGTTCTAATTTGTGTGCTGTCCAGAGTTACCGCTGTGAGTTGGATGAGGGAGAAGGGGAAGGACGTTTACCACCAGCCTAGACCAACCTATGTTTTCTTAGCTGCTATTCTTTATGGAAGAACATAGCATTTCTTAATAGGCAAAAGGGATAGAGAGTCCATTCCCTAGCTTTCAATACTTATAGTTGGGGATGATTGAGTTTGTTCTTTTCCTAGAAAAGATGAGGAAAACAAGTCTCAGGAGTGTCTTGTAGTGTGAATGAATATCCGGAAGTTCTTTCCAGAGGGTTCTGTTTTACTGCTGTGAAAATTTGTTTGACAGGAAAGAATTGTGACCTTTAGTTCTCTGAATGCCAAGTGAGAGCAAAGTGCAGCTCCTTCAGCTTCTGCCATCTAATGCAACTCTTCTGTGACCCCAGAAAAGAACCTGAGGTATATCTGTTCAAAGAGGGTTAAATATTACATCTTCTTAATGTAAGGTGACCAGACGTCCCAATTTTCGCGGGAAAGTCCCACTTTTCGGAAATTTGTCCCGCGTCCTGGGACGTGGTCAAAAAGTCCCAATTTTCGATAATAATAATAAAAAAATAATATTTTTTAAATTATTGTTGAAAATCGAGACTTTTTGACTTTTGGGGGAGTTTAGGGAATAAAAAAATAATATTTTTCCCCTAAACTCCCCCATCCTTCTGCGCATGTGCGTGCTTCTGCCTCGCTCGCCCCCACCTTTCTGTGCATGCATGTGCTTCTGCCATGCTTCTGCACGCCCGTGCCCGCCCTTCTGCACATGCACACATGTGCTCGCTTCTGCCCTTCTGTGCATGCATGCTCCCCCCTCCCCCCGGTCAATGATGTCCCGCTTTGGTAAGCGGGACATCTGGTCGCTTTATATTTATACTACCTAGCTGTATATCTATTGTCCTTAGAAAGCTGGTACATGCAAAACTCAATGCCAACACGGACAACATGAGATCTATGTAGCCTGTTGTCTTATGCAGGTTTTATTACTCTTGGAAGCTGCATAGAAAAATATAAATTAAAAGATAAAGCTCTACTATAGGAATTGAAATAGAGAAGACAAAGATTTTACACAGATTTGTATGATATTCAGGCTAAATAAGGTATCGTCCCTTTTAATATTCTTTTACCTGCGCCTTTCACATTAAACCTTTGCTTTTTACTAAATATATATACAGTAGATAATTGGCACCAGATATTTTAAATACGTTGTGCTTGCATAAAAATAATCATGCAGAATTTTTTTTAAAAAGCTCTGGCAAAACCTGATTGTTTACTTCTGACAAGTGAAGCCTGCTATTGTTCTGACAGCTCCAGAATACTCCATTACAGGGACAGCACTTCAAACACAACAACTGTCAATTCCACAGCATCACTGCAAGTGATGTGAGTCCACATAATACTTTTACAGTCTGTTCAGGATGTTAATCACTCCGTATGTGCCAGTGAATTGACATATTTCATGGATGTCTCTTTTCACAAAACTAAAATCTTCATTATGTTTTACTATTTATCTTCAGTTCAAGAAGGATTTTCAAGAACTATTAGTCATCAAGCACCTTGGCTTGAAATGCTAAATAGATGGAATCTAGCTAGAGGACTACTTAATCCTGTTCAAACAGTGGCACAGCACAATGTTGAACACAAACACAGACTTTGAAATAATCATATTTTCTCATCTCCTTCCACAAACCTCATCTTGGTTCCAAGCTCTTCCTGAGTAAGGGACATAAACATAACTGTACAATCTATATAACATAGGTTAATTTAAAAGGGCATCCCTGGATACGCTCAGCCATGTCATCAACCATGTAGCACAGATTTCAAATATTTGCTGGCTTTCTTTACTTAGAATGTTGGGTGAATGTCAAATTGCAATTAACTTTTCAAAAGAAATGGTGCAAATAAAATTTATTTGGTGGGCTACATCCAGGTGGAATGGCAATAGCGTTTATAATAATATTGAATTATATTATATAATATGCTAGAGTTATAGTAGCATTAGCTATCATGAGTATCCTATAGATAGAAAGGAAGAATATAAATCAAAAAAATTGTTCTGATTTAGTTATTAGGACTAGGCTTCTTAATTTCCTGACAACCCTTATACTTCGTTGATTTATTCAGCTTGGTATACTTGACATAGGCTAACAGCTATTCACTGTCAGGTAGGATTACATATAGATAGTGGGGCTTAAACCTGGCTCCTTGTGAGAGGATGAACAACAGTTCTCCTTGACCAACCAGAAATGATGAGTGAAAGTAGCGTGATTAGGAATTGACTGATCTCACCAAGCAGAAATGTATACTGCAACAGTTAAGAAAGAACCACGTTTCACAACCCATAGTTGCTGAGTTCATGTAGTAAATTGTATGATGATTCCTTTGGTTTGATTTGGTTTGGTTTATAGTGTATATAAATCCTGTTTGTCAATCTATAGATCCTATTCTATCTAGAATATTTCAGAAGCAGGAATAGTGTCATAAAGAGCATTGTTAAGAAAAACTTGCTCCCATATACCTGCTGTACATTGAGATTGCAATTACTGCAGAATACAAAAAAAATAATCAAAATAAAAATTAAATAATTCGATTTTTTTCTAGTTGTGAGTAATCAGAGCATACTCTATGGGAAGTGGGGAATTAATCAATTAAAATATAGTACATTAAAGTTAATTAAATATGAGTATGAATAGGTATTTAGATAACGTAATCTAAAAAATTATTGCAAAAATGATACTTGTCCAATTAGATTTGATTCATTTGCAACCTTTGAGATAAAGGTCCTTAACAATTCCAAGATACTTTTTTAGATCACTGAGAGTATTATAATCCCAAGAATACTTAGGTACTTTCACCGATTTATTTATGCAATGAAATAAATTGCTGAGCTATTCAAAATACTGAAGCTGGAATATAGCAAAAGCATTTTTCTGAAATTAAATACAGTAATTGCACAATTTCAATAGCTGTTCAGCTGCATGACAAAGAAATTTGGAGGATATGATTTTCTTTCATTTGAAAGGAAATTTAATAGGAACTAAAGCATGTCAAGGCCAAAAGAATATATTCTTCTTGGCCAAAACTAAACTTGAGATGGTAGTAGGAACGAGAGATCCTGTTTGGTAGCAGGGCTAAGGCGGTGAGCTATAAACAAAGGAGACTTCTACCATGAAAGCCTGCTGGGTGACTTTAGATCAATCACTCTTTCTCAGTTCAGGTTGTTGCTGTGCGGAAAACAGAAGGTGGGAAAATTAAGAATATATGCTATTTTGAGCTGACCAAAATAAAGGTAGAGTAAAAAAATCAAATAAATTAATATGATAGACAGACAGACAGGCAATATGATAGCTAGGTAGTTAGCTAAGTAGCCAGATACTAGGAAGCAAAACATAATCTAAAATTTATCAGGTTTGATTGGCATATTTGAAAAATCTTATATGTGCAGAAAGGCTGATCTCTAATTCGAGAGATGAACTCTGGAACAAATGTTCAATGTACCATTCCTAAATTGGTTCAAATTTATCTTTTAGATTTGATGATATTAATACAAGCAGCTTTGTTTAAAAGCCAAAAGTTGGAACAGTCATTCTAGTTTAGTTGTTTTCTTCCAGGACAGTTTGAGTTACCATTTGTGATGTCAGCAGTATTTTAAATCAATTACTGGAATCTGATCTCCCCAGACAGGATATATTTACAACAGTGTCTATAGTGCTTTACAATAAAACTGAAGAATGATTCATGCTATTTTCTTAGCCAAAGTCATCTGCAGTAATCTAGAGCCATAGTGACAGCAAAACTAATACTATTCTGCAGAATTTGCTGCTTCACTCAGGCTTCAGACTAAATTTGTATTATAAATATGATAGTCAATAGCAGGGTTCAAATGAGAAAGAAGTTCATTTTACTTTCTTATGCATACTAAGTAGGGATGGTTTTATAAAGAACAACTTTTTCTTATGTAGAACAGGGTGATTTTTTTTCTTGATTTTTTGTATTAAACAAGCATTTTGTAAGCAGTTTGTAAGGGGCGTGCATAAGTGCACAAACGTGCCTCCTGTCCCCTGTCCTAATTTCTTTCTCTTATTTGTATCCATTTTATATATTCATAATTATGTTTATACTTATATGTATTATCCAATGTACGTATGCTTGACAAAAAATAAATAAATAAATAAATAAAATTTCCTTGACCTGTTGTAAAGTCAGTGACGTTTTTATTGCTGCTGATTACCTACAATTATTACATTGCTTCTCTTATGCAACACTGATAGAGATACTCTGTCTACTTTCTACCAACAGCCTCAGTTGCTAAGCACTTATTATCTCTCTTCTTGCCCCTAAAACATCCTTTTTATAATGATTATTACTTTGCTGTTTTGCATGTACATTGAGATTGTATGTACCGGGGACAAATTCCTTGTGTATCTAATCACACTTCTGTCCATTCCTGTCCTGTCCTATCAATTTTTTTAAATCTGTAAACTTTTATTTGTAGTTAGCTGTTAAAGGCAGTATCAGGAGCTAAAAGAGAACTAAAAAAGCAGCCATATTAAGACAAACCATATCCGGAATCTATTAACTGTCCTCTAAAAAATGAGTAAGTATATAATCTTTAATCAAAATAAAAGAAAAAGGGAAAGGGAAAGGAACCTCAGTCCATCAGACAGCTCAAAGTTTATCCTGACACATGGCATCCTATTAAAACAGATGTCATTCCGGTATTCATGTATTATTCAGGAGCTACACAGGATTTATGAACTAAAGCTTTGCTGTCTCTTCTTGGTGCATTATCGACTCATCCATGCAAATCGCTCAGCATTTTGGTTACTATCAACCTGAGTTAGGTGGAAAAAGCCTTTTCCACTTCAATAACTTATTGAGTTTAAGGACGTGGATGCACAAGTTATGCTGGCATCTCTTAACCTAATGTTGTACTTACCACTGTTAGAATTCCTAGGGAAAAATATCTATTTCATATGCTTTTGGGGAACTTAAATATTTTGATTATGAACAACAAATAACCTACACTTATACCATTTAACGTGCTTTTTTAAAAAAAGAAAATCAATAAAAAGTGTTTTGATGACATCTTCATCATAAGGTGCCTATATCAAATCTGTAACTTCTCCTTATGAGAAAATGCCAGCGGGAGAAGCCAAATCATATATTTTAGATGGATTATATATCTCTTCCTATTAATATATATATGAAACATTAGAAATTGTAGAAAAATGTGGTGTCTTCATACTAGACTACATTTTTTCCAAGGACTGTTTTAAAAAAGGAAGAAATAAACTGAAATTATTTCATTCTTGAATAACTGAAAACAGAGGGATACATGCTGTAAAAGCCAAGTCAATTTTGTTTAGTTTGGCTCTATCCCAATATAAGCCCTCGGCTTTTAAAAAAGGAGCAAAAAGTATAGTATTCCTGCTCTCCCCGTATTTAAATATTTTTAGAAATATCTTGGCCAGCTAATTTTATGAATAACTCTGCCAAACTCAAGCAAATTTCCAACTATTCCCATTAAAAGGTTTTCCACATATACACATATATTCTCACAAGCAGTGTATCTGGGGAGAACAAAGAACAGAAATTGTAATGTGTGTAACTGAATAATATAGAGAGCAGTAAGTTTACAAGACAGCTGCTATGCATCTATTATTTGGAATTACGTAGTGTTTCAATGAACACAAGTTCTATTTCTTAATGAGCCAATTGAAGACTTATGCTGATTCTGCATCATAAAGGCTTTGTAAATCAATGTCTTTTGGCAAAAAGGAACAGTACTGTTAGCAAAAATTATCTTAGTTTTGCAATCCATGTGGAGCGTGCTAATGTAGCATAAAATAGATTGATGCTGTAATATTAAGATAAGAACAAGAAAATATGCAGGATAAGAATAAACTGGGGTCACAAAGTTATCTTCTGAATACATAATACATAAATATAAAATTCAAGTTCACTACAGTATATATAGATCCAGTGCTTAGCATTCATGTTACGCTATTGTAAGAATATAGTCAGCTATATATAGTACAGTATTTAGATTTGCCTTCAAATAATATCTAATAAGATGTTATTTCAGATAAAAAGGGGGAAATGCTCAGGAATGCATGGAGCACACATATAGCATTTCTTTAATGCAGTTGCACCTTTTTTGGAGATCATGTTAGTGCCAAAGATACATTTGGCTTAAGAAGATGCCTAGAGATATCATAGGCAGGCCCGTGAGTTCATCAAAAAAATTTGTCTAATCCAAACAGTTCAGCCCTAAAATCCCACATTAAAACATTGTTTCTGTTTTCTATCTCAAACCTGATGCAGCAATCCAGACAACAGTACTAACCTGAAGGAATTCAGAGTTATTCCCTGAATAAATCAAGGAAATTTCAAAAGAATACTTGAAATAGAGACTTTGCTCCATGTTTATTTGTTAACAAATCTAAGAACTATGAATTCAAGTTACAAGCTAAGATACAGAGACAGCTATTTAACTGAATTCTAAGATTATTAGTGAACTATTTAAAGGATTTGCTTAATAAAATAAAGATAGCAAGTAATTAGCCTGGTTAAGAAATTCTGTAAATCATTAGGTCCTTTCAGTTTCATCTATTTCACTTTAATAAATGTGTTCCATAAGAAAAGTTTTATTTCTCTGCTAATGATTTTCTCAAGTGAGACAGATCTGGATGATGATACTTAAAAATACTGTGTGCAGCACTAACATCAAAACAGAGGGAAAAGCTTCTATTTGCACACAACCAGGGCTTTGTTTCTGCCGGAACGCAGCGGTACTGCGTTCCGGCACCTTTTTCGAGTCCGCGTCACGTGACGCGTCTCGACCAATCG
>JAOYMU010000002.1:30464306-30478931 GCA_025802295.1 Psammodynastes pulverulentus
GTTTGTTACCCGCCCCGAGTCCCTTCGTGGAGATGGGGCGGGCTATAAGTCCAAATTAAATTAAATTAAATTAAATATATAAGTATAAGATCTTGACCAAAATACCTACATATGAAATATTAATGGGACATACCGATTTATAATATATGCATTCTAGTTCAAAACCAATGGCCTTTTTATGTTGTTATAAAGAGTTTAAATGGTCTGGTTTAACTTTATTATTAACTGTCTACAAACTATGATTTATAAATAAAAGACCAATCTGAGGAACACATGTTTTATCTAATTTAAATCCCTACTGTCTTTTGTTTAGAATTCATCCTGATCTAAAGTACTGACCTATTAGACATAGTTCCAAAACTTGGAAATGCAATTAGTATTGACTAATATAAAAAGGGCATACATAAAACATTAATGTTGGAGAAAGGTGGGGGGAAGAATATGTTTTCCCCAAAGAGGATTCCAGGATTCAATCTCTGTTTCAAATCTCTAGGCCATAAATCTATTTTAAAGTCTGCTGAGACAAATATCATCTCCAAAAAGTGTTTCTAATCTTAATAGAAGTTGAATGATATAACTCTACTGAACAGAACTGAAACATCAGATACAGTGAGAAATCCTGACAGAAATTGTAGTATACTGAGACCTACTTTCCAAATGCCATAGCAAATCTAAGTCTGTGCTTGTTTTCATGTACAGTTGAAATTAAATACTGTGACAAGCAGTTAAAGGGACTGGGTGTGTTTACACTGCTAAAGAAGGCAGTGGACATATTACAGATATTTTCAGGTACATAACAGATTGTGATATATAGAAAGAAACAGACTTGTTCTCTGCTGTCCTTGATGGCAAGGTCAGTACCAGGGAAACCCCAGGGAAATGGATTCAGGTTAAATGTTAGAAGGAATTTTCTGATGGCAAGAGCTGTCAACTTGTTTCCTCATGAAGTGTTATGTCCTCCTTTACCTAAAGGTCTTAAAGAGAAGCATGGATAACCATCTTTCCAAAATGCTTTAGTAGATTCTGCAATGAGAGTCTATGATTATTTTACTGAAAGCTTTGATTGGTCAAAGTATAAGGGGCAACAGTGGTGAATATATGTTGTCTGCTTGTGAAACAAAGAAGAAAGGAGTGCATGTAACAATGGAGTTGTTACTAGTTGCCCAAATGTTAGTTGATGAATAGCAGCTTTATCTCATGGGAATTTATCTGAATTTGTTTTGCCCAAACCACTTTTTGAGAGCTTCAGGGCATTAATTGTAGTTTTCCATGGTCTTTCTGCCTTGGATTGGGCTAATCTGTATAGCTCTCTATCACAAGCATAATGGAAGTGCCTCAAATTGACAAACCACCTCTCTAAAAATTGTTATAGATGTTACAGAATGTTAGGGGGGGACACAACCTTTTGTTGAACCCCACATTTGAATAAACAGAGATTCAAGTGTTTTCCCATGGTAATTACCGATTGAAATCACCAGCTCCGATGGCAGAACCACTATAAAATGGTATGTCTGACTTTCAGCCCTTGCAGGGTTTTCAGGATTTTGCAAATGCAGACTTTCGGAAGAAGATGACCGAAGTATTATTTCTCTGTATAATGATGATGATGATGATGATCCTGGTAGAAGAATCAAGAATTAAACTACTAAGCAGCTGCTGATACTAAGCTTTTTTTTCTAGCACCAACATGGGAATCACCTATGTCTGACTTGGAGACTAGATAAATTGGCTGGGAATAAATAAAAATAAAATTCTGTTTAAAAAGTCAAAATGAAACTGCTGACAAATTTTCTTTGAAAAATGTTTTCTCTATTGGACTGGCAACATAATAAATTCAGTGAGTCCTCCACTTATGATCACAACTGAGCACAAAATTTCTGTTGTTAAGTGAGACATTTGTTAAGTGGGTTTTGCCCTATTTTATGACATTTCTTGCCACAATTGTTAAGTGAATCACTGCGGCTGATAAGACAGTAACCTGGTGATTAAGTGAATCTGACTTCCCCATTTACTTTGCTTGTTAGAAGGTCACGAAGGGGAATCACATGATCTTGGGACACAGCAAAGTCATAAATCTGACCATTTGCCAAGCATTTGAATTTTGATCACATGATCATGAGGATGCAGTAAAAGTTGTAACAGTGAAAAATGGTCATAAGTCACATTTTTCAGTGCCATTGTCACTTTGAACGTCATTAAATGTTGTAAGTCAAGGACTACCTGTACAAGGAATACTTCTGTAATGTTTATCCTTATAAACAGGGCATATCATTTCAGTCTAAGATATTGTGCCCCAAAGCCTCTGATAGAAGACCCAAGACAGAGGAAGATATCATCCATAGAAAGTAATTGTTTTTATCTATAATTAGTTTTATCTAACTAATACATAACTACAGAAATTTAACACACTGATAATAAAAACACAATAAATTATCTATATGCCTATTCACCAAGTGAAGAGGGAGTGAGACCTCTCACTTCATCATGCTTGGCATTTTTAATCTTTTTGTTTTATTGATAGTATTGTAATTTCTTTGATAGTTCTGAGCTGCCAGAGTCATTGAGAGTTGGCAGCATACAAGTTTAAACAATAATAATAATACATTGAATAGGAAGACCAGATCAATGACAATGACATGGTCTTCTCCCACACAATAATGTTGACAGACTCTACTTACTAAGGAAAATAGGTGGGTGTGGAATGTTCAAAGTATACCAGACAGCTGAAGAAGAAAAAGGACATTGGAAGAATATCTGAAGGACAGTGAAGAAGATGCACTGAAACTAGTTCATCGTGAAGGCTTAATGAATACCAAAGAGACCAAACCGGACCAAATGAAGAAAACAAAACAAATATGACCAACACACACACACACACACACACACACACACACACACACACACACAAAACCTAGCAGGCAAAGCAGATAACAACAAGACCTGGCAATGGCTACAAGCAGGGAAGTTATAGAAAGAGACAGAAAGCTAATTCTGGTTTCAAAAGACCAAGCTTTAAGAACAATGCATATAAAGAAGCTGAACAAACAATGACCACTTAGTTGGCTTTTGCAAGAAGATTCACATAGTAAACAAAGTAGCAACAATTGTGCATTGGGAATATCTGTGAGAAATAACAATTGCCTGAAAACAAAAACTAGTGGGAGCGTAAAGTAGGCAAAATAATAGGAAATAAAAATGCTAAAGTGCTCTAAGACTTTTAGAATTCAAACACACAAGTAGCTGTCACACAACATTCTTAACACACAATAGACTTAACAACTATTGATAAGAAAAACAAAAAACAAAAAAGTCTGAAGAGTGGATACAATACTTGCAATTACAATACTTGCAAACAGCAGAATTAAAAAAAAAGAACTGGAGAAAATCACAAAGTATAAAGACCTGCAAACAGTAATAGAATGACTGTGGCAAAAGAAAGCAAAGGTAATAGGAAAAAGTGCTTTAACAAAAACCACCACCAGTCAATTGCAAAAAAACAGCTTTGCTTACATCAGGGATGTCCAAACTTGGCAACTTTAAGACTTGTGGAGTTCAATTCCCAGAATTCCCCAGCCAGCCACAAGTCTTAAAGTTGCCAAGTTTGGACATCCCTGGCTTACATCCTGCAATGATACTTTTAATACTATAAAGCAATAATTTCTATCTTTCCCAAGTACTTGGGAATAACTCAATTGGTGGATAAAAATGCCAAATTCAATCTAAACATCTGTATGATTGTGTCACCACATAATAATATCTGTCAGGCCAATTCCTCAACTATTCTTATAGCTAGAACCAAGAACTAAGAACCAGAAAAAGAGAACAAAGGCATTCATCAAATAGAGTTCTTGTTTTATTGGCAAAAACTGGCTTAGAACCACTGCAATATGCTCACCCTTTTACTTCTAGATTTTTTTCTTTAAAGGGTTTATTTTCAGCTTTTTGCATGCCTCATCCACTGCCCAGAAGCAATAAGCAATCTCCTTACATATTTATGCAATACATTTTTTTCACTACTGTAAAAAATGCTTTAGATTCAGTGCTAGAACCATTACAGTGAAAAGTTATTAATCTTCCGTGTATGGTAAACCAACACTTGAATAAATTGTGCTTTTAATAACACATATTAGGCAGTAAAACTATAAACTGAAAAATAACTTGTTCCATCTTCCCAGTTTCCATTTAAGATCCTTCATGGTTCCCAGACAGGGGAAAGGAATGTATGTGTTTTATGACTTCCTTTCCCTCTATTCATTACTCTATTTGTTTCTTCTTTTTTCTATAACAATATCCTGTCATCTCTTCTCCAAACAGAGCCCATTTTTTTCTCTTCTCTTCTCATCTCCAAATATAAAAACTCTTAATGTTACACAGAGTTTTCTGCAACTGCATGAGGACAGAGTAAACATCACAATAAAGTTACCTTCATTTGATCTTAAATGCAGCAACAATAAAGGTAAATTTACAGATGCTGGCAACTTTATTTAATTGCATCTTAAAGGGAAATATTCTCCTTGGTCCAGTATTTATGACAATGTAGAAATAACCTGTCACTGTCTTCTTCCAAAGTGGCTTGAAGTTAGCCACAGACATGTGAATCCACTTTGGGCAATTTTGCTTATTCTTTTTCCTAGTATAATCTGAAGTTTGCAAAGAATATTTTGCTTGGCAAATTCCAAATTCATTCAATGAACTATTAGTCTGAAATAACTATTTTTGTGGAATTTATAAGAATGCTAAGGCTACCAAAATAGATAAGATTTATAAATATTTCTGCCATCAACTCCCAAGTTAATTGGCTATTAATATGGTTTTGGAAGTTCCGGTCAGTTGTTGCTATTAAATACCAGGTCTTCCTGTAATTAATCTTTTATATTCCATAATCTTACTGTGGACAAAAGAGAAAATTTGTTGCATCACTAAGACTCAGTTTGAACTGTGTGGAGGAGGAGGAGGATATATCTTCCTCAAAAATGTACTCATCTGGGTATTGAGCCTAGAATACAACAGACTAGAATAGGAAAGGCAAGGTAGCTGTTATCATGAGCAAGACAAGAGATACTAATCACAGATAAAAGGTGCGAGACCTATCTTTGAAGTTGGACATTGGGGTCTGCTGCTATAGTATGAAGGCTGTGTCTCTGACAGAATTGCTGTGTCTCATGCTGACTATGTTGGAGGCCTTTAACTTTTCCTGAGAATACAATATAGGTTAGCCAGGAAGAATGGCCACTATGTAAACCATGGGTCTGTCCTAAACCAATTCCCAGTTACATGAGAAACTGCATATTAGATCAGAAAACAAGGGAGATTAACACCTGCCCTTTGTCATGGTCAGATCACTCTCTCAGTGTTATAGAAATGAATCTAGTCAACCAACCTCCGCAAAGAAGACTGGTCTAACGGATCAGCTTGGGTGCATGGAAAGTATCCCAAGGCCATTGTGAGAATTTCAAGAAAAAATATACTCAACGTATCTGAAGTTGTAGAAAATCGCTAGAAAGGCAATTTGCATATAAACAGTTTGTTAAACTATTCTGGAGATCACAAATTATGTATGCAACTAATTAACATGGCATTGGGTACTACACTGAGAGTGTTCTGCATATGTAAATACAATAAAATATACATATTCTTTAGTTCTTTAAAAAATCACAGAGTCTTTAAATTATTACAGATTCTGAACATTATCTTATATTGTACAGTAGATTTTCAATAGCCTGGACCCACAGAAGTCAATGGCCAGGATATAGACACTGGTAGTGGGAGACTTTGTTGAGTGATATCTAGGCAAAAACGTTTAGATCTGAAGGCTATTACCGATATATCTGGGAAACCAGAAAAATCCTGATGGTTGAAGTCTTGAACCAAAGCTGTTCAGATGTTTCATAAAATACCCCAAAAGTACATTTTAAAATACAAATAAAAAATATAAATATTCAAAGAGGTGAAAAAAACAAAAATACAAATATAAGCTTTCTTATGTGCTTTAGTTGAAAATATTTCCACTTAGTATCTTACTAAGTCCTTACAATTCTAATGCACTATGATACATTAATACTGTGGCAAATTCACTGTAATCTATTATACTGACTAGTATAAACAGAATATTACCACTTGTCTCTCAATCTAAGAAAGTTGAGTCTCAGCTAGAATGAAAAGCAGAAGACCGCAACATTGTCCAACATTCTATGAAACCATAATAGGTTGACCTGATTTTGGACTAGTGTAGTATATAACTTAGCCATTGTGGTTGTAAAACACGATTAGATTATTGTAGTATTCGTGTCAGGGTTCCGACAAATACATATTATAGTATTTAGCTACTTGTGGTTCATTCAACAAACTAGATTTAGCAAACCATGGCTTTGACTCTTAAAAACTGGTTTCATGACTGCTTTCATAAATCCTCATTAAAGCTCCATGAAAGACAAATGGTAGAAAACTTCCTTGGTGCAGGAGAGACCAATTTTCCTGAGATCTCAAATTTAACTGTAAATTTAGGGTATGCTTTTTTCGAATCTTTATAGGTGTCAGAATTTTGAAATAATGGTGAAGAAATGCAGTAATCTAGGCCAGAACTCTTGGGAGAAAAATGGTTAGTGATAGTCAAAGCCTCAATAAAGGATATAAAGTGGTGGAGTATATGCCCCATATAAATGGCAGAAGGGATTAAGAAAAAAATAGGAGATGGTGTTCAGAATCACTGAATGCAGATAAAAGCTATTTTAGAATCCAGATATGTAAACCAAGTAGAAAAGATATTTAAAGCTTAAATGTTTAAAATTGTGCATCAATTACCAAGATCCATGCTGGAAAAGTAAAGAGTAATTATGGGAGTTCTGATATGCGGCTAACATAAATCGACCTGGTAGGAGGAAAGGATTATCATAGGTAAATGTTTACTGTTTCAGAGAAGTAGTGAGTTGTGAGTTGGCTTCCTCCAAGCTGAGAAATTTATAATTTAGGGTTGTGAACATGCTAAAGCATGAATACTGAATAACAAGTTTTTGAAATTAAAATGGTCAACAGATCTTTCAACCAAAACTAAGTTTTAAAACATCAAACAGGACCCATTAAAGCCATTGTATATTTCAGATAAGAACCATTCACAATCTTACATAATGCATAAAATTAGGATATATTTTGCTGACAATTAGCTTAGTTTAATTGTGAAGAGATACTCTGATGTTGTAGTTAAGGCACCAGACTAGAAAGTGGTAAACCATGGGTTATAGTCCTGCCTTGGGCACAAAGCCAGCTGGGTGACCTTGGGCCAGCCACTTTCTCTCAACCTTAGGAAGAAGGCAATTGCAAACAACTTCTAAAAAGTGGTTCTTTTCTTTCTTGCCAAGAAAACTGCAGGGACTTGTCTCGGCAGCATCTGAAAATCGGACATGATTGAATGAAAAGAAAACAAACTTTATTTCTGAGCTTAGTGTAGAGCAGCAACAAGATGTGTACTATATATATATATTTACTACCTTATTAAAAACAGAGATGGAATATTCAGCATAGTAGTGTTTTGTCCTACCCATGAATAAGGACAAAAGGAGGGCAATAAATTTGATCCTAATAGTATCATAAAAAGTGCACACCATCAGTATCTCTTCTACATTTCCAGCTATTCCATTTCACAAGAGCGTACTCTGAATTCCAAAGGAGTTTTCTTGAATTAACTTGCTTTCCTTGCAAGATTAGGAGAAATATTGATCAGCAAAATATTTTTCTCTATTTGGGTTGACATATGAAGGTAACTGGGCGTAGAGCACCATTTGCCTTGTTTTAATGGGAACAACTATTGTTTTGCCCTTCTCAATATCCAGCAATTTGTCTTTTTGCTTCCATACAACCATAATTTCAACATGAAAGAGAGATGTATTCAATTTGCTTTGGAGTTAAATCACTTATGTCAAGTGCTGACATAAATATTCTGCAACACCAGGAAAAAGTAATTTTTTGTGGCTAAATTTTAGTGTGTGCTGATCCAAAGTTTCAGGGTTATGTCCAACCTCAAGTATCAGTTTCACAGACCTGGTTCTACTCTTAGTACAGCATTCCTAGAACACAAACTTATATTAGTGTTCAGAAATGTACACTAGACCTTTTCCATGTTTCCATGTTTTTATTCAATTTTGACTATCAAAGGTGAATGCTGTTTAGCTTTATATACCTCCAAAGCTGAGGCATCATATAGAAAAACTAAAAGTTTAGTATTCTAAAAATTTATTGAAAGAATGTCACAAATGCAGTACAAGTAATGTTTGATTTATGTCTGTCAGTGATCATTTGAAGTTATAATGGTGCTGAAACCATGGTCATTGGACCACTTTCATGATCATATAATAAAAATTCACACTTGCCTGCATTTACAATGATTTCCTCTGCTCCTGCTGCTTTCAGTTGATCTTTCTTCCTGTCCTTCTCCTCTTCGATATGATTGTCATGTTCTTGCCACAGGGTGGTGCAGAGGTTTTCACCATAGTGCATGCATAGGGCAGCCTGCTGTGGCATGGGGCTTAAGGCAGCACTCCTTAGTTGTGATTGTGATGCTGGGGCAGAGATAGAGGCCCAGGGGAAGCTTCACAGTATGGTATGGCAATAGGGTAGCTTGCCATAGCATTGGGTTTAAACAGCACTCCTTGGTGGCCTTGAGGCTGGGAGGGGTCAAGCTGAGAATAGGTTGGATAAGTGTGAATTCTTGCCCAACGACCAAATGTGATTCACTAAACAAAGGCAACGCTGAGTGCCAAAACTGCTGCGGTTGTAATGTGGGACATCATGTGTCATGTAACAACAACATCACTTAGAGACAGAATAGAGAGTTCCAATTTTGGTCAATGAATGAAAACCCCTTGGTACCTACATTTTCTGATTCTGACTTTCTGATACAATGCTGCATCACAAATATAATAGAATGGATTTCCTTTCCAGCTAAGTTTGGAGGACAATAATTCAGAGCAAATACAGAATGTGGGGGGAAAGGGCAAATCATTAATATAAAATTGACAATATCCACAATCATTCTTGTCATCAGAAGTGTCACCTTTTAAGTTCTAGCACAGTGTCCCCCAACCTTTTAGGCCACAGGAACTGGTTCCGTGACCAGAGGTGGCATGGTTTTGCACACACCACTTGTATCCCATGGATTGGGCTTCACCTGTTTGTGCAGACCAGTTTCTGCATAATTATCTTTAGATTTCCTATTACTAACAGGGCATACTTTGTCATACGTAGGGCAATATTTATATGTATAACTAGAAAGTCAGACGTGCTTTTGATTGATCTTTCATGAAGTGGTTCACATACTTTTGAACAGTATCAGAAGATCCCTATTTTCATTTGCTATAACTCTGGAGGGATCATAGCTCAATATAGAAAGGATGCATGGCTCTTAACAGAGCAACATATACTTCTGATATGTAAGTGAAAATAGCTGTGGAGAAAAAAACAGCAACTGTTATTTATTACTGGCTAAGGGATGTTTTGTGGCATTTACTATAGATTTTGATAGTACAAAGAAAATGCCCTCGATTATTCTGAAGGCAATAAAAAGATGAGCATAGAAAGTGTGTTTGTAAATGTTTAGAACATCCTGAGTCATAAATAGTTGGTATGAAGATCACTGATTGGGAAGCAGAAAGTTTGATGGCTCATGATCAATAACAAAAATATTTTTGAACAATTTGGAAGGGTTACCTACTTAGTGTTACCTTTATATGTTCAAGAAACATTGTTATGGGAAGCTTTAGATTTTAGAAGCCATGATTATTTTGGTCTTCATAAAATTATGAATAATAGCTATATTTCTATTTAAACTGCATAGAATTGAGTAATCCTGAAAATGTTATTTGTATTTATTTTGGTTGAACTCCTTTGAACAAACTGGGTGATCATTAATGGAATACATGTATTCACTTCTTTGTCTTCCTCCAAATATAGATGGGCTTGATTGTCTAGTGTAATATGAAGACATCTTGTATGCTTCATATTGAAAGCATTGAAAATTTCAATGTTCAAAACACTTTATTTAAAAATTGTAAGAGTGGAAATCACTGAAAAAGTTTAATGAGAAGTTTGATTTGGTTTTCTTTAAGAATGGCACCCATACTAAGTTTGATTCATTTATGTGTACATTTTTCTCTTTAAATTTAGGAATAGTTTCCACATGTGTCATGTCTCATTGTGGTTGGGAACTTCTCCAAGATTACCACATAGGAAGTGGTAATTTCCCTGTGTGTATTGCTTATGGACATGTGACAATTACTGATGAAGTAAATTTTTATACAGAATTTTAAAAAGACAGAGATCCCTTTAAGTGCAAATATGCACATGTTGTTGAATGCTGGAACCGTTTCAGAAAAAAATTCCAAACATTTGATGTATGACATAGTTACTTAAGCCAATCAAACTATACTCCACAGAAACATATTAAATGAAATCAAAGAACATTTTGAAGTCCAGTAATTGGTAAAAAAAAAAAAAGTTTAGTTAATGAAAAAAACTTAAGGTTACATTGTTTTTACTGCATAGCTAATTATCAAGAGATGATGATGTCTTGAATGTAAATTTATCTATATGTAAAACATAGAAGTATTTAGATAAATGTAACAATTCCTCCTCAGTGGAAATTGTATCATATATGAGATATTTGAAATTTACTTTGGGATTGCACAGTAAGGCTACTTGAATTATATAATCTGGTTTGAAGATTAAGTAAATCTATATACAAAATAATTACATACTATATGTCAGAGATACGACAATGGACATACCTGTGTGTGAATTAACTAAAGCTTTAATTGAAGAATGGAAAGATGTATGCTATTTCTAGTTTTTATTGGTTAAGACCTTTTAGCATGGCATTTACCTTAAGAAATGTTAAACTGAATTTTTGTAAGCATATGCATCTATATCAAAATCTTCAGACTGCGTGTCATTCAAATGAAGGCTAATTTGTGGAGCCTTTGTTATCCTTCCATTCAGTATTATGCAGGGAATAATGCAGTGGTGATATGTTCCTGGTTCGCCCCTAATTAGGTGAGCCAGTAGCGCTGGCGAGTGGTAGGTCCGACGATTGCTATTTGGGTGGTTTTGTGGGCCCTCCCACCGCCCAAGCTCTTTCTTTAGCTTTATCCGCTCAGCTAAGTGATGTGGCAGAGCAGATTGCTGCACTAAAACAGCTGAGAGGCGCTTTAGCTGGAGCTTGATGCACACGCGTGAGCACTGTCACTGAAACGGTAGCAGCGCCGGTAGGAAACCGCCACTGGAATAATGGGAATGGCTTATATGTCTGAGAAGGAAATTGTTGGGTCGTATTGTTGGGATTTTATCTCTGAAAGAAGTACATGTTAACTTCCACATAAGAAAAATTTGCTCTTGATCAAATACTGGTAAGATGAAACTGCAGCTTCCTTACTGGAAGATGGGCTTTTTGTCCCTTCATGCATGCAACCCTTTAATAGTGCATATCTACTTGGAGGAGTGCTGGGGAAAACACAAATCTTTGGTCTATAGAAATTTATAGCATTAGCTGGGGAATTTAGGGGATTTAAGTCAATACATCTTAAAATTGCCAAGTTTGAAAAACACTGATCTATAGAATTTAAACCTGAGGTTCTCAAGTATGTATGAGAACTGGAGTCAATATCACTGTAAACTTTGGAATGGATTAGGAAAGTCCAAACTGAAAGAATTATCATCAATTATTTATCGTGGCTGTCAGATGGTTGTATCCTGTGGAGGAATGGGATGTAAAAATAATCTGGTGAATTAAATAAGTTTATAAAAGTATCGCTCATACTAAGTTTCTTATTTCATTTATCTTTGGCCCTAGAACTTGAGTATTTTGGGTAAATCAAAAAGGAAAACATGCAGTTAAGGAGGATTTGAATCATACTGATGTGGATATTGCTGTTTCTTTCTCATCAAATGAAGACTTAAACAGGAGATTAGAAATGTGTACCAGAGACAGTGGGAGTTGGATATACAGGGACAGAGATGATTCCATGAGTCCTGATCTGAATGACTGTTGAGGTTTTAACCATCTGGGCTAGATAAAACAAGTTAATCTTTTCAAAGTGCTGCCACATGATTGGGCATTAATAAGAAATAACTTCAGAATTGAAAGGGTCACAATGAGGCTATGAGATATCTGGAGAAAAGAAAAAATATTGAATCATATCAAGAGATTGCATTAAAATACTGACAGAAGTCTAGTGTTAAAGCAAAGTCTGTTTTGGGTATTGCTTTTTTCAAAAGAATAATGAACACTAACAAAGTTATTTGAAAAGATGCTTTGCAACTCTTGCTGATATTGCTGTGGGATTTATAAGTTATTGTGAAGATACGGTTTCTGTCAATAGGTGGCCTATAATATTCTTGCTTTGAAGGGAAAAAGGAATTTGCAGCTTTCCATGTGGATTTGTCTCTGGTGGGTTCTTTCTGGGCTCGTTCTTTTTTATCAGATATTGTTTAGACTAAATGCTTCATTATTCTTGTTTTCTTGCTACTCTGGGCTCGTTCTTTTTTATCAGATATTGTTTAGACTAAATTCTTCATTATTCTTGTTTTCTTGCTACTCTTCCTTTGTGCATCCTGTGTATCTGAAATTGGTTTGCTGGGTTTCACACTCTGCTTATCTCCCTTGGATAAGATATGGAGTTCCAGAGCATTCAGAGGTCTAGTCAATGATACATCTCACTCTTCCTGTTTAACATCTATATTAAACCACTGGATGACTATCAGTTTAGGGTTCAGTATACAAAATTTGTAGATGATATCCAACTGCACATCTCAATCCTGGGCAATCAAGTGAAGCTGACAATGATCCAATATGTGGATGTTATTCAGATACACTGAGTGTATCTGAATCAGGGCTTTTTTTGAGCCGGAGCTCAGCGGAACGGCGTTCCGGAATCTTTTCGGAGCTGTCGTCACGTGCTCCGTCTCAACCAATCGCGCGCTATCACTTCCGGGTTTTTTTAGCGCGGGACGGGGGGAGCGTTCTGGCACCTTTCAGCGCCGAAGAAAAGCCCTGGCAGACACTGTCATATAGACATCCCCCAGGGTAGGATCAGAACAGCTGACAAAATGTGCATTATGACTATATAAAGCAAGTCCTGATTTATATAGTTGCAAACAAATATGAAAAACCAGTGTTTGTGTTGTCATGTCATAATATATATTTTGTTATTTTTGTTCATCATCGCAGTTTATAGTGACTTCAGCTTTGATAATTCTATATTGATTTTATTATTTTAATGTACCATTGGCATCTTAGGTGACTTTGTCTGTATCTTCTAGATAAAACATCTTTGCAGTTTTAGGAAACATACAATTTTATGATAAAATAAAGTAGTCCATCCTCTCTTCCATATGTCTGCCTTCAAAAGTATAAATTGAGTAACCCTTGATCAATTTTATTAAAACATGCTTTGGTTTAGTAGCTATGGATTAAATAATTCCAATTTTATAAAATTTACATCTTTCATACAAGATGTTATTTGCTAGCTGTTAGAATCTAAGATGCTAAACCTATTAGCGTTGTAATGTTGATAAGATTGTCATAATGTCAAGCAGACAATTTGCATACTTTCCATATTCAGATTCGGCAAAAAAAAATTGCATACTGAGCAAAGTGATGTCATAACATGATATTAACATAATATCCTCAATAATTCTCCGAATGTCACATAAACATCATTATTTTCCTGAATCGTTGCAAATCATATACACATCAAATGAAGCATTCCATACAGAGGAGTTAAAAATAGCAATTTCCTATCTCCAGTGTCATTTTCATTCTGAAATGTTAAGATCATTGCCGTTTTCAAAACTTAAATAAAGATGTTGAAATGTGAATAACTGTGGAATTAAGTAGCATGATTAAACATGGCAAATTCACTGGAAAAATCATGCCTTATTGTGCTTGACTCACATTTCTTTTGTACTAAAATACCTTTATTCTTTCATCTTTCCTATTTATCTCCAGGGGAAGATGTTGGTTATGTGGCAAGTGAAATCACAATGAGTGACGAGGAACGGATCCAGTTAATGATGATGGTCAAGGAAAAGATGATTACGATTGAGGAAGCTCTTGCAAGGGTACATAATGCAAATACATTATATATGCTAGGGACAAATGATAGGCCTGATTACATCAGTGAATCATAGAATCTTGTGCATAGCATCCATAATTATGAGAATCAAACAAATACAGGGAGTTTCTAAATAGCTGATTTTGTGGATCAAATAGACATTTCTGTCCTCTCCAAGCAGGAACAGAATCCTGAATGAACACATTGCTAAAGTAAAAGTTTTAATGTAAAAAAAAAACCACTGGAAACATTTATTCTATTCTTTAATATTAATCTGAACAATAAAAAGATACTATATATCAATGGTGGTATTCTACCGGTTCGCACCTAATTATGCGAGCCGGCAGCGCTGGTGAACGGTAGCTCTGATGATTGGCATTTGGGCATTTTTGGGGATCTTCCCACCCACGCTCTTCCTTTACCTTTATCCGCTCAGCTAAATGACGCGGCTGAGCGGATTTCCCTGCTAGAACAGCTGAGAGGCACTTTGGATGGGGCTTGCCTGAGCTGCGCATGTGTGCGCGCT
>JAOYMU010000002.1:30603768-30618177 GCA_025802295.1 Psammodynastes pulverulentus
TTTAACCACTACATCCCCTAAACCCAGATCATTCTGCCACTGCCCAGAGACAAACATCAAATCTAGCGTGTGGCCTCTGCTGTGAGTGGGTTCGGAAATTACTTGGGTCAGGTCCAAAGCCGTCATGGAGGCAATGAACTCCCGTACCACTCCCGAGGTCTCGCCTGCAGATGGCAAGTTGAAATCACCCAGGACTAACAGTCTGGGAGTCTAAACTGCCAACTCGGCTATCACCTTGAGGAGGTCGGGCAGGGCCGATATGTAGCAGGGAGCCAGATACGCAATCAGCAAGCCCATCTGATGTTGCAAAAGTAGCATTGCTTGTCTCTGGCAACTACAATTTTACCTCAACTTTCTGTAATATTATTTATATAGTATACAGAAATGATGTGGGGGGGTATCTGTCTTCCAAGAATAGAATATTTACCAAAGACAATAAGGGAATGATTTCAGGATACTATAGTTAATCGGAATGCAGTGCACACAACGATTCCTCAACAAAAAACTGTAAGCCATGAGGCACCATATGGTGAGGTCAACTAGGATGACTAAAGAGAATCACTATTTTAATATATTTTCCTTTAAAATCAGTCTGCTGAGCCCTAGACCTAGGATTCCATGTTCTAAGTGTGTCCAAGATCCAGTTAGATGAAAAAACAGCTACAAGTCTGAATCTGAAATATCAAGTATACTATAGTAGCTAAAACATGTATTCTCCAGTTTTAATTTTGTCTCTGTAATGATATGCTTTTGATATGTTTTACTCATTAACCGCAGACAAGCATACATATAAGCAATGTGGTCCAAGTTTTCAGAAAATGCCACAGAATAAATATTCTACTATAGATAATTATCACCAATTATCATGTAAGCTAGGAAATTTCCTGGACCAGATTCACTTAGATTTGTAGGACACAATTGGTCAAATGCTTCAAGGATAGGCACTTTGCTTGCATCAGTGGGCTTTGAAAAAAACATCTTTTAATATTTGTCCGATTATTATTGGTGACCCATACAGTGTCATGTAACACTGATGTGTTATTTAGTTTTAATTGTTAAAATACTGTGTTTTCTAAATATTTTCAGAGCTAGTTTATAAAACTCTCAAAATTAACATTATCTAATATCAACATACTATATACTGCAGCATATTTATCAATAGTGTTCTGTATTATCAGAATGTCTTTAAAGTATTTCTTGTACAAACAGAAATACAGGTTGATGACATGAAGATTGAGCAAACTGCAAACAGTATTTTTTTTTTTTTAAAAAACCAGCTCACATGGAACTGTTTAAACTAAGCAGCCCAACGGCATTATGCAATAAATTATAGTAGCTTCAAATGTCAATATTAATTCTTGGTAACAATATTGGAAATAATGATCCTCCCAATTTCTCTTCTAATTGTACAGTCAAAATATGAGGAGTTGCTCTTATAAGAATTGCTTATAAACAAATTTGGTTCCCACAATGCTTTTAATCCACCTGAAGAAAATTCAGAGCTCTGAAATATGTTGTGCAACTGCATTCCTGAATGATCATGTACCTTTAATTATTTAGAGAGTTAAGGTATCATTTTTCACTCTTAACGATCAGGTGTATCAGTACACAAGGCAAGCAAAATCAACAAGAATATTAATTTTTTACTGTTAATTTAACTATAGTTGATGCAAATATAGTTCACATGCATTTCTCTCAAATTAAATATAATTTATCTGTAAATTTTGGAAAGTTTTATTGAACGGCAGAGTTTGAGGAATTCTAGAAAACTTCAAAATGATGCCCAATATAACAATTAATTCCTAGCTTAACTGAACTATCTTTGCTAGTTACAGAAGGCTGGCAATCATTTATGGATTGCGGACTTCATTGCATCAAATGGTAAATCATTATTGGTTTTATTAGTAGATTCAGTCTACTGAGGTAATGACTGAACGGGTACATTGATATACACACAAACCCAAACCCACTTCCCAAAATTTCCACTCATTAAGTCATTGGCTTTTTAAAATTGTGGAAAAATATCTGAAGGAGGCTTTGTATTATGTGCATTTGAACACAAACTATGGTACTTTTACTCATATTCTGCCAATGTGAAAAATCGTTTCAAAATACTTTAAAATCTCCCTACTCAGGGTGGAAAATCAGGACTCAGAACAGTTTTAAAAGCCAATGACTGTTCTCTGAAAACCTTAACAAAGCTATCTCCAATCTCCAGGTTGAGACATATTGGCTACAGTTAAAATGTGTACCAAATGAGTTTAGGAACAAGCCAAAAAATTTACACATTTCAGCAACAGAAATAAAACACGTAGTTGAAGAAAGAGAATTTTTTTTTTTAGAAATATCAGATTGTTTATAGCAGGGGTCCGTGTGTGTGTGTGTGTGTGTGTGTGTGTGTGTGTGTGTGTGTGTATCACAGTAATAGGAGAGCTTTCCTTTTAGTATTCATTCAGCAAGATCAAGATAGATGGTTTTTGGCTGGCAACACACATTCTGGTTCAGTTGGATCACTTATCCTAAATAAAGGATAGTGCTGGCTAGTTTTCCAGTCTTTAGCTTCTGGCTTTGACATATACCATGTAACTAAATAAAACGGAAGTAATTCTTATGTGTGAAGAAATCATTCTCCACAAAATTTCAACAAGTGAATACCAACCATATTATCAAAAACTTGTGAAACTCTACTTTGCAAGCTAAATGAGTAGGTAGATAAAGATGAGAATATGGACAGCTGAACTTCACTTGAGAGTACTTTTTATTTTAATTTTGTCTTTTAGAATTTGTTCTTGTAAGATACTTAAAATGAATATCTGTAATAGTAAGAGGTAATTTGATGCTATTCAAACTGAAATTCCATGTCCATACTTTATAAAACAGGGCACCTAAACTTGTTCTCTACCAAATATTCCTTATTTAATTTAAATCCTTATTATACACAGAAGTAGAAAGAAACAAATGCTCACTTAAAGCAATGGAAAGCCCGTGGAGAAACTCGATTAACACTTGCACCATTCACAGTATTCAGCTGAACTTCAGAAATGTAGAGGGTAATAGAAGATGATTGCAATCGTGTTTTCAGAACTTCTAGTGGACATGTCAAAATTGCAGCTACCGTGCCTCCACATCTGCAAAGAAAAAAATTGGGATTATCTCATTGAGAAATTTATTCCTTTCATAAAAATTCAATGTTATTTTTCTCATTCTTAATAGTCTTATAATTTTCATTAAAATACTAGTAATATTCATTAGGAAATCTAGCTCAAGCTGAAACATACCATGTTTTCTCAGCCTCAGCTAAAGAAGACTATTAATTTAGATGCTATAGTTATAACAATGTTACTTCTTTGTTACTTCTTTTAAAGGTTTTTCTTTCTTGAGCATCTTCTCCATACGTCCTCTTGCATGGGGACTGAGTCAAAAACTGGGCATGCTCAGTAGGAGCAGGCGGGATTAAGATCTGATTGATTCAGTCCTCAAGCAATGGAAGCAGAGACAACCCACGCTTTGGACTGTTCGTCCAGTACAACTGAGAACTATATGGTCAATTCTATTATACTTCATGCAAACTTGTATTTCTTACCAGCCTCTCATCTATCAAAACCTCTGAAACAGTTTTGTCTTCAGGGGGGATGCTATTCAGATTTCTGGAAACAAGCTGCTCCATGGAAACATATGATCTTAGAATGTCATATTACTGTTATTTTTTCAAAAAGCTTAATGTAATTCATACCTCTTATATTGAAACCTGCTGAAAGAACAATTAGATATACTATCCACTATCCACCATTACAATCTGGCCTGCAAGACCTCCTGCACATCACTACATTTTTATTTTGAATTTCTAAAAGTGAATACAGATTGTTTTAGCTATTGAGCAACAATTTCCACCATTTTCTCAGATTCAACTCTGGAAAGGAAGATGGAAATAGTTGGCAACCATATAATCAATATATAATCAATTCTCTGAATCAGAATTTCTCCACCAACAAAATTCCACTATTGATACATAGGGCATTTCAATTAATTTCACTAACCAGCATTTGCACCTCTATTATATTATTATTGGAAGAATCCTGGCTTACTTTAGCCAAAACAATGATTTTAGTTTTCTTCTTCCCTTAAAGAAGAATTAAGGGGATCTTTGGGCTTCTAGTCTGGTGAAATATTTCAACATTTCCAATTACTGTGAGCACTCTCAGAAAACTCAATACACATCCACATTGATAAAATGATTGATCTACAGTAATATAATTTCCTATACTATGATGATATACAGTAAACCTGTGAGAAGATACATCAGGAAAACGAATGTTCTTTTATTTATCAGAATAAAGAATTAGATTTATTTTCTTTGTATGAGTTTGTATGTATTCATATAAAATGTCAACTATATATACAAACTGTAATGCCCAGAACTGAATTAGCCATTTGTGTGTTCCTTCTAAATAAAATTCAGTCTAAGTGACTAAATAGTATATCAAGACATGTTATTTTAGTCAATCTGCCAGGTACAAAAATTGACAAATGCGGTTTTTTAAATGTGAGACTTCATGTTCAATACACTTTCTTTTTTTAAAAAAAATCTTAGTTTATTTACTAAACTATTTATAGAAACACAGCAAAAGAAACAGGAATATATTTAACTTCATTTTCTCATTAATAGAAACTGGTGATTTGAATACATAATCTCATGTGTTTATCACAAGTACCGTATGACTGGGTTTTTATTACAAATATGACTTGTAAAACAAAGATGATATACTAAATTCATATAACTCATTACAGAAAGGATTTATGCTTTTTCTGCATTTACAAACCATTACTTCTAAATGAGCAAATACAAAGCAGCATTTTCATTTTATCACTTTTATTTATTTCTTAATAGGCTTTTCTATTATATTGTAAAACTTACATAATACATTACATTATTTGATATAATGGCATTTGTACAGTACTACCTAAATAATCTTAGTACTTGGTTAATACTTAGTACTTAAACCATAAAGATACAAAAAATAAGGTATTATGTCAGTATTAACTATGTGAATGTTAATAGACATGAGATTACTTAGCTTCATATCCAGAACTAAATATAACATTAAAAAACTGCTACAAATTTAATCAACTATTTGTTCCACCAAACAGGCTTTTACCTTACTTAGTGTTAGTCTTCACTGTAATGCTACTTATTTGTCCATATTGAAAAAAATAAAGCAAATTTGACACTAACTAAAAATAAAAAATAGACAAGAGAGAAGCTGCTTATTTTCTAATTACCCATTTTCAGCTTCTGCTTACTATATTTATAAAGTTGTATGTCCCCTTAGAAGCCAAAGTGAAAATGTATATATACATTTGCAATACTGCATATATGGGAATCATTCTTGCTTAAATTTTATTAACTTCTGTTTTAAATAGATACTGTTAATTTTCCCCTATTTATTCTACTGTTTTTAGTTTGGTAACTCCTTCCTTTCTTTAGAACATGCTATTTTTTTGTTGTTGTTAAGATAGTTTTGTAAAGCAGTAAAAGTGGCATATTTTGATCTCTATGCTACAGCAAAATAAAAACTAAAGAGCTTTTGCTGGCTGCTAGTAATAAAAATACTTGGGACTGATAACTCTAAGCTACTTTCACCCTGCTTTGCACACGGTCACACACATATTTTTTGTGTTTTGCTGACTGAGAGATTAGGTAGAAGCCTTCAACTACTCTAATAACAAGGCAGTCAAGGTCTGTAACATACCTTCTGCTCAGTATGAACTTTGACCAACTTTCTGAGAACTGGAAGCAGAAAAAAAAAAACTTACTATAGGAAACAGCCCAAAATAAAAAGGGAAATTACAAGTTTTGAGAAATCATATTCCTGTGTGATATATGGTTATGGTCTTTGTCCGCAAGAAAAAACACTACTAAATTAAGAGGGATAAGAACCCTGGGGAAAATAGTGTAACTGTGAGAGTCCATATGATGTCAAAATGAGTGTTGTGTTATAACAACACAAGCTGTGTTTTATACTTGCATGTTGCAATACATGCTTCATCACTTGCCTATCCTTGCCCTCCATGACAGACAGAATGAAACAATCACATTCCTAAAAGAATTATCGACTGTCCTTGTAGACCGTCTCCAAATATGCAAATACAAAACCAGAAAGCATGCAGTAGAGATTCTCGGGTCATGGTTGACCCAAAGGTGCTTTTTCAAGAGGCAACTGGATTTTCTTGTTTTTTCCCCTTTTTTATTTGAAGACATTTCGCTTCTTATCCAAGAAGCTTCTTCTTTGACAGGATAGGGGGGATTGGAAGGATTTACATTCCTTGCAGACAGCGAATGACCAGCTGTCTGCAAGGAGTATAAATCCTTCCATTCCCCACTATCCTGTCAGAGTTGAAGAAGCTTCTTAGATGAAAACATCTTCAAAGAAAAAACAAAAAAGTCCAGTTGCCTCCTGAAAAAGTACCTTTGGGACAGAGATCATTCAGAAATGAAAAACTAATTGGTAAATCTGGGTGAAAAGAAAAAGAATAAATTTAACATGTAGGTTTGTAATTTTACATTACAGTAATTTGAAACAAAAGCTTGAAATTCAGAGGTCTCAATTAAATAGCATGTGGATTTTGATAATTTAGAAACTAGCAGCACATTTCAAATTTTTGAAAACTAATTCCACAATATTATAGCTTTGATATGCATTGCCACAATATCATCCTATAAATAAACAAAAACACCCTACAGATATTCTGAATCAATTAATCTAGAAAGATTCCCATACCAGCCACAACTATGGCAGAGAACAATTATTTATGTTCAGTTATCCTATTTATAGCCCAAGTTCTGTTCCTAACCTCAAAAAATAAGGATTTAATTTCAAAATATATAGCTACATTAATCAGTTGCAACAAAGAATATTTTGATGCTCTAAGACTTTTCTGGTAATACTACAAAATCAGGACTTTAAAAATCCATTTGATCACTAAATAGCAGTCCAGAAATCTAATTTCCAATTTTCTTTCAGTAGTCTGGATCTATCTATTTTGCTTGCAAGCCCTATATAAATCTAGAGATTTTATTACAACATGAGGCATCACAAAATTCTTTCAGGGAAAGTTATATTTATGGATTTGGCATGGAATTTAATTCTGCTTTGTATAAGGAAACCACTTCCTTTATTTTAGAGTTTCTCATGACCAACTAAAATATATTCTGGGCAGCTCAACATTTCAGGGCATATTTTGACTGTTTTTTGCAACACAGTGAACAGTAAACTAGCCAGTCATATATTAGCTTTGTCAGTTGTTTATAAAATTACCACGAATTTGCTAAGCTAATAGATTAGTTCATTCTTTTAACTTAGAAAATTTGGTTGAATAAATCAAGATTCAGAAAATCAGCCTGAGTAAATCATGAATACATGTGACCTGAAAATATTCTGAAAACTGCAGAAGAATGGGGAAATTTAATTTCATTACTGGAATATCATTTGTAGGTCAGTGGGACTTGTTTCTCCATATATTAACAATGTCATTTAACAGTTTCCTTGAAATGTTCAGTACAGTATCAAATCTGCAAAGCCCTTCTTTGAAAAATAAAAACAAGTGTATTGTCATACTTTTCATTCAATTGTCTTATTTTTACATATACATACATAAAACTACCCTCTAGTATTTGGTCTTTCAGCTAGACTAAATGGGCTGTATATCTGATAAATGCAAATAAGATTACAAGCCAAATTGTCGGAGTATATTTATTTCTTATTTACACAAGATCTATAAACAAGAGCAGTGTTAGAATTAGTTGTCAGTCAATCAGCTTGAAGATACTCCAGAAAGAAAAGGAACCTACTACAGGCAGTGGATTATCTGATCAACTGTATATTTCAAGAAATCAATGTTATCCAAAAGAAGTAATTTTTATACATTCAAATGATTTCCTAGTGTACGTCTGTTTGCAAGTTAGAACAGCATACTCCAGCCCCCAACAATAATTGATAAAGAAAAATAAAGAATGCAATAGGGAGAAAACTAGTCAATTCAAGATCATAACCTCTGCACAAACTGACGTTTTAACTTTCTTCCCTGCAGCACACACATGAATGCTACAGATGTATCACACCATGTTATTTTAAATCTCCGTGAAATACTAGCAAATCGGTATTACCTAATGCGCATTAGTGCACGGTGACTTAAAAATGGTTCAAAGTCAATCCGAAGTTTCTTTTGATCTTAATTCAAATCATTCCCACAACTTCCATTCTATTTTGAGAAAAAATGTCTATCTTACGCATTACACCCTTCCACACGCTCCACCAATTAAATGTCGTACGACCCATACTACACAGAAGTTTTGTCTATGCAGCAGGCAGTCAATACATTTTAAGGCAGAAAGGAAGGAAGGAAGGTTATCATAATATTTCACCTACCCTCCAGCAAAGAGATGTACGCAAATGTCTCTCCGACTCATATTCTCATTCTTATCCCGCTTAAGATAGAAGGAAGACCCAACGGGCGAGGCTTCGCCCACTCCGCTTTCTTGCTAATCTGAGCGGCGATGAGCACAAACTAGGAAGCCCTAACGCCGCTTCCTCAGAGACCCCTTAATCTTACAGAGAAACTCTGGTCCCAGCAGGAGGCAAGAGCAGCACCAGCCAAACAGGCAAAAAGCACAGCCACCTGGTCTCTCGCTTCCAAGGCGAAACGAAGCCCAATATAAACAGACACGGCCATTGGCTCACGAGGGATCGTGACATCACGGCTGGTTTTGTGCACGTGACTACGTACTGAACTGTATACCGACGCAAAGCACGAGCATCCCAAAAACAAAACAAAACAACAAAACCTTCAAAATCAGTTACGCCGGGTTAGCAAGAGACGCCGCACCATCTAGCTTGCCTGGGAAGCTCATGCTTTCACGTTTCTCTTTCTTTTCTTGGGACCAAGTCTCCCCGAAGTCGTTGGGTTTCACTTCCGAGTAAATATGCATTAGAGCGGGCTACAGATGCACCTCTTTGCAATAAGCAGCGGAGTCTAGAGACTTTTCCCCCCTGTTTCTCGCGGGTGGGAACACACAGACGCGGCTACCCACTCCCCCACCCCACTTTTCCTGTCAGAGGAAAAAAGAGCATGGGAGCTATTCGTTTCTCTCGTGAGAGTAAGATTCATATCCGTCTCAATTTTAAAAAAGTTATGAAGTATGGTAAGCTGAGTTTTGCACAACCTTAATAGTTAATAGAACCATAATTTTCTGGATCTATTAGGCAAAGATGTTAGATATATTATATAGATTGTTCAAACAGGCTCAAACATTATCCAATAGTTTCAGCTATACTATTGGCTATTGTTTTGGTGGATTTTTTTAGGTTTTTAAAGAATTTAGTGCATAAAATGGAATCAATATCCTTCCCATGTATGTTCGCAATTCTTGCTGCACTCCCACCATTTTTACTAATTTTGGAAGAATACAAGAGATAGATGATACTCAGCTTTATAAATATCTCCTTTCCACACTGTTTACCCTTCCTCATCCCTATGGAACTCAGCATTTCAGACTGCAACTACTCTTTATCAACTTGTTTATGTATATTTCCCTTACAATAGTTGTACAATACATTTGTTTATTACAAGATTCTCTCCCTCTACCCATCTCATTCAAATTTCAACAGGTATAACTTATTTTTTAAAAATGTATGGCCATCAGCTTTGGAAAAATTCTATCATTCCCCTATCCCAACTATCAAGAGCAAAAAGGTGTCAAACTCATGGGCTGCGGGCCGGATGCATCATTTGCTGGCCATGCCCACCCCCATTTTAGCAAAGGGGAAAAAAGTCACATGTGTAAGTGACACCTCTGATCAAGAGGATTAGACATTCTTTAGAAATGATTGCATAAGCACTCATAAGGGACTTAGCAGAATAGGCTCTCAGAGGTCAGATCCAGCCAATTTTTTTGAACTGCTGAGAGTGAGCAGAATAAACCCAATGGGATCTTCCTTCTGTGTAAGTAGCCTTCTCCAGCTCAGCACTTTCAGATGTGCTGGATGAGAATTACTCACATAATATTGTTGGATGTTAAGGAAGTTAAAATCCAACACACACACACTCTCACTCTCTCTATATAATAGCTTTACTTTATAAAAAAAGCTTGATTTGATGATACTGTTTGCTACTTTCTGCATCTTTTTCAGTTATATCTTGACAATTTATTGAACTGCATTAGTACTAATACCTTCCCTTTCTAAGTTTATGCTACTTTGAGAATTTAAATGGACTTTTTAAATCTCACTTTTTAAAGAAACTCTGAATGCTATTTCAATATAAGTTACAAATTAGATAGTGTTAAAACATTATCTAAGTCTCCATGAATCAACATAACTTTGCATTCCTAGCACACCTAGATAAGGGTGCAATTTGAAAAGCTTTCTCTTTCCTGTATTGCAGCAACAACTATCTCTCCTGAACATACTTTTGTGACTTAGTCTCTTTATGTTATTTGAAGTGCATTTCTCTAAATATGGGAAAAGTCCACCTTTGTTTAAAAGGAACAAATGCAGGTCAGGTTATTCTGCAACAAGATTACATTTTCTTCCAACTCCAAATAGGGAATTCATTATAAAAGACTGCTAAAGCATGTTTGTATTATGTTTGTAGCAACATATGTTTAAAGATCATCTAATGCCTTTAAATCATTTATGCAGTTTACCTGCTATTCCTAAAATGCTAGGGTCAATATTTTCCACACTGAGTGAAAACATCCCAAGCCCTGATCATACTAAATAGACATGTGTAATTAATACATATTGAGAAGCACCTGAATTCATGTCAGATCATTTGACCTTAAAAGGCTTGAAAACAATGTTGCAAAATTTAGTGCTTAATTTAGCTTGATTTCAAACCTTTCACAATAAAGATGTTGGTTGTTTATTGCTTTAAGCCTTAGCAGCCCATAATCCTCCATGAATGAACAAAAGACTATTTTAAACAGCACAGTGTAACTGGTAAACCATATTTTGGCAGCATCTGGATAAAGTGAACTAAGATGAATACACCACTATATAACCAAAAATGCCCCTTACATATTTAGATGCAATGCCTAATACAAGTACAAAAATGTGGATGTGTATAAGTATTCAATTAGGAAAAAGTGACATGATCCTGTTTTGATAAATCCTAACCCTAAACCTATTTGTTTTAATTAAGAATCAAACTTCATAAAAATCTATTAAATCTGTTGTTTTAGCAGTCCTGTATCCTGCTAAAAATGGTTTAACTACAATATGGATTAACTCAATATTGTTTTCTGAGTCAATTTATGTTTGATTTATAACCTACCTTTTATTCAGAAACTCAAAGCAACATAAATACTGATTTATTCAACAATTCATGGCTTAATGCATGTGTCAACTCCGCCCAAAATTGTTGTGCTATGCTATGTATATATTATTCAGTTTGAATTTGTTCATGAATAAGCAGTCATATGAAATAAATGTAATCTCCCTAGCATTTTTAGTTTGAAATCACACACAACTGATTTAGTTCAACTGAAAAATTATTCAGCTGAATACCATTATATAATAATTCCTATTTTGTTTAGGTTTTAAGAACATTGCTGCAATAAAAATAGCACAGAATTGCTATTTTACTGAACCATATGCAACTTCCAAAAAGTGATGCCTGCCTTCCAATTAAAAGAAACAGAAAAAAAGAAGAAACCTAAAAAGGAAACATCCTCCCCCCAGAACCCAAATCTTGCACAGGGACAATTTCATCAGTTACAGCCAGAATATAATTCTTTATATACCCTTATTTTTCTGGCCTTAAATCCTACGGTCCAATCTCCCCGCATCCCCGCCGCCCAATTCTAGCTCTACATCAGAGTCAACTTGGCTTAGGCCTCCTGCGTTCATCTGGACTGCCTCCACGGGCAGGCCCCACAATAACCACCCCGGCCAGCAGCAGATGCTTCTAACTCTCGGGAAGCCATTTCTACGGGAGCTGCAAGTAGGAGGCCTGCTTTCACCAAAGTCTTTCTGCAAAATCCGGAGAAATCTTCCGCAGACCTTACAGTAAGTTTTCCTTATCGCCCCTTTTAGCCTGGGAGAACCTGGGAAGCCCTCCTCCACCTTTCTTTCCAGCATCACAGCCGGCCAGAACGCTTAGATGCCCGCACGTTTTCCCGTCTGACGTCCCACCGCAAACCTTCCTGAATTCTACCTACCCTCCAGCAAATAAATGGATCGCGGTATCTTTCCAGCTCATTCTCTCTCATTCTTTTCTCCAGAAGTCGGGAGGGGGAGAGGAAGAGCAGGAGATGGTGTCGGACACTTCCTTTCTCTGTGATTGCTTAAAGGTGCAGCAGCGCCTGGCGAACCCTCGTGAGCGCCATCTTCTGGGCAAGGGAGTAATCGTTATTTAGGAAAGCGATGAATGGTCGCTCTATAGAGGCACATTCAGAAAGAGAGGAAGTACCCCCCGCTTACTTTACGTTGAATTGAGCTTTACACGAAGTGGTAGCTTTACACGAAGTCTTCAAAGAGGCTTGCTTTAGCTGGGGGAGCACTTAATGGATTTCGGTACAAGTTAAATATTTTGTTTTATTTGTTTACATTTACTGACTGCCCAAATCCACTAGCTTGCTAAATACTATCGAGCCTGGTTATTACTCGGACGGGTGCGTGCGTATGGGGAAACCCACAACTACGATATCACTAATGAAGAAAACCCTGAAAAATGGCAGTGGCAGTGGTGAAGCCCATCTCTTCTGTTACCAACATATGCCTAGGCAGTCACCCGAAGTAGAAATCGATTTCTCGAATGCTTAAGAAGGGGCTGCTACGGAACGCTGCTCTAAAGCTGTTCACTTTTAACAGGGTAACGTAACGTTTCTATCCCCGACCTTGAGCAAGGAGATCGCAATGCAATTCTCTTCCACTTGTGGCCTCTAGGTGCCTGGATTTTCCATTTGAGGATTGTTGTAAAACACCAATTATGGGAGACTTAGTAATGCATGATCTGCCACCGTCCTCACCGAAGACCAAGCACGAACAGATGTATTTTAGATATTATTTAACAAATATGTTCTATATTATTTCGTTCAGTAACACCTCTCTGGCTTGACAATTAAGGAGCATTTTCTGTGAAAACTACAACTTCCAAAGACTGGGAGGCAGCACCATCCTGACTTATTTGGAAAAGGGGCGTAAAAGAGTCATCTCGCTTGTCCCGCCCCTTCCTTTAAACCAAAGGCGGCTCTGGCGGCAGGCACGCAGCCACCCGATTGCAGTGCAGGCTTTTGGTATGTACGTTTCACTAAGGGGAAGCTGGAAAATTGCGACAACTTTAACATTTTGGGGTTAAGAATTATCCTCCTTGTGTTAAAAGCATAAAAGGTCGTAGAAAAAGTGCACTTTTCCTGATCAATTTAACAGAACAACAACAGAGTTGGAAGGGATCTTGGAGGTCTTCTAGTCCAACCCCTGATCAAGCAGGAGACCCTGTACATTCCAGACAAATGGCTGTCCAATCTCTACTTAAAAAGCTGTAGTGATGGAGCACCACAACTTCTGGAAGCAAGCCTTCACGCTGTCAAGAAAGTTCTAGGTCGGATCTTTCTTTGATAAGTTTCCAACTTTTACTTCTCCTGTCCTCAAATGTTTTGGAGAATAGGTTGACCACCTCTACTTTGTCCCTTAGATATAGGAAGATTGCTATCATCCAACACCTGGGCTTTCTTTTTATTAGACACTAGACAGTTCCTGCAAGCATTCTTCATATGTTTTGGTGTCCAAGTCTTTTTAGTTGCTCTTCTCTGCATTTTTTCTAGAGTCAACATTTTTTGTGACCAAAACTGGATGCAGAATTCCAAATGAGGTCTTAAAAAGGATTATAAAGCAATATTAACACTTCGTGTGATCTTGATTCACTTGCTCTGATTCTCAATAATTTTTGGGATTGCTGGAGATATAACTACAGTATAGTCAATGGCTATCTCACCACTAGCACAGCTTTCAGTGAGGTATTATCCTTTCTGGGATCTTTAGGAGGGTAGTTTCACACTAAATAACACAGCACATCAATAACTCCTAAGTCTCTTATTTTGTTAGTGGTTACAATAAAGCAAACTTTGATTCAATACCAAATAACCAAATAACTGGAACAGAACAGTTCCTTAGCACTTGGGAAATCATCCAAGTATATGCATCCTAAGTATTTGCATTTTATGTATAGAACACAGTAGCATTCATATGGCTCATTACAGGTAGTCCTTGATTTATTGCCACAATTGCCACCAGAACTTCTATCACTAAGCAAGAGGGTCATTATGAGTTCACACCCAATTTTAATGGCCTTTTTGCCACAGTTGTTCAGTGAATCCCTGAAGTCGTTAAATGAATGACTTCAGGGATTCAC
>JAOYMU010000002.1:30803455-30820505 GCA_025802295.1 Psammodynastes pulverulentus
AAATTTGCGATCAGTCAATTGCAGAAGGCAGCTTTACTTGGAACAGCTTCCATTCTGCAGCGATATTTGTAACACCACCAAACATCCAGATATGCCTATCCCAGGTCCTTGGTAAGGACTCAATAAGTGGGCAAAAATACCAAACCTGGTCTGAACATCTGGCTGACTGTGCAATGAATCATCATCATCATCATCTGGAATAATTGTTTGGACACAATGAGAAGTTGATACCGGTGATCAAAAGACAAGAAAATTAATTACAATGCACTATGTTCTATACCCAAAAAGTGATATTGATTGATTGTACTTGCCTCAATCTCAGGGTGACAGAGACTCTTATAGGTGAAGCAAACTATGGAAGAGGAAAAACATGGCTTAAATGACCCACTAAAAAAAACAAAAGAGCCACTGCTGAAGAAGGTGAACAAGAGAAACCCCTCGAAAACAACAAGATTAAAAGCAGAATATTGAAAGGAAATAAATTGAAAATCGAGTTTCTATCTGGAAAAAAAAGCCTATGCACAGTCAATAACCAAAGGACATTGAAGGAAAGGTAGATACAAAGCTAACATGGCTGGTTGAGATCAGGGGTGCTGAAGAAAGAAACTGAAGGCTTCATTTTGGCTGCCCAACAACAAGCCTTGCAGATCAATTCCATGAAAGCAAAAATTCAACATGTAACAACAACAGCAAATATTGCTTATATGAGAAAGATGAAACAGTGAATAACCTCATCAGTGGCTGCAGCAAAATCTAACAGACTGGTTATTTACAATCTGATAATCAAGTTGCCAAAATCATACATTGGAAACATGGCAAGAAGTTTGGGTTCAAATGCAGCAAAAATCACTGAGAACACCAAGTTGACAAAGTTCTTGAAAATGAGCAAGTTAATATTCTGTGGAACATTTGGATCCATATACAGATATCTGGCCTGACATCCCTATTGTGGAAAAGAAAGAAAAAATCTAGTTCATTGAAATTGCAATACCAGGTGATGGACAAATTGAAGAAGAAACAGCTAAAAAAAAATAACAAAATATAGTGATTTGAAAATTGAAATTGAGCAATTATGGAGGAAGAAATCAATGATTGTACAATAGTAATAGGAGTCCTTGGAGAAATTTCCAAAGGGTTGCCTAGATACATGGAAATTTCAAACTTATTAAACTTGAATATCCTGACTTTGCAAAAATGTTTTAACTTTTTAAATATCTCAGAAATTATTTGCATGTATCTATCCTGCCTTGGGGTGCAGCTTGAGTGTTCTCACTGCATTCATATTTTAAAGAGTGTCTTATCTGATTACCTCCTACAACCTGAGAGAAAGAGAGAGAGAGAGAGAGGGAGGGAGGGAGGGAGAGGGAGAGAGGGAGAGAGAGAGAGAGAGAGAGAGAGAGAGAGAGAGAGAGAGAGAGAGAGAGAGAGAGAGAGATGACCCTCCAGCAATTTAAAAGGGGAAAGGAGAAAGAAAAATAAAGACATTCTCCAGTGTCCTCCTTATGCTTTTCTTTGTGGGCAGGCATCTCACTCTTACAAGATAGAAATATAATTAAATTTCATATTTATTTTCCTTTTTAAAAAGGACACAAACTGTTAAAATTCCTTTATCTGTAAGTATTATTATTTTACAAAGACAAAGTGGTGGATGAAATATAAATACAGAGTTGTTTAAGTCTCATATAACAACTTAAAACAATCTCTTATGGAGAAAAAATATAAAGGAAAATATAAAGCTTGGCATATTACAAGATGGTAATGGTCAGATGCTATTTTGTGCTTGGAAATTAAAAGGGGCATACAAATACAATATTCCTGAGAAAATAAATAGATAGAAAATAAGTTTCAGGTGCAAATTTTAAGAAGTAAAGAAGTAAAGAATCTAATGTCTTCTCCCTAGACCTGTACATTCGTTAGACAAGTAGGATCCTGAAGCAATAGACTTATGCTTTCTTCTCTAGAGATTCTGAATATTCAAATCTTTAATCAGAGGTTCTGGAATTGATTTAACTTGTCTTTTTTTCTTGCTCCAATATCCAGTTTCTTGTTTTCTCCTTCTCAGATAGAACTTCTCACCTGAAGTTTACAAAATAACAAAAAACTCTTCTATAATATCTGTGATTTCTATAATAATGCCAGGTAATTTTTTGTCCTTCCACATATAATATTTCTGGTACCTTTGGACTATTTAGGCTGATGTGAATGTAAAATTTTGTGCAAAATGTGTTCCAAAGAGTAAATGATTGTGTAAAAACATCGGGTGCTGGTAAAATTTTTGAAGGAGTGCTTTGCTTTGACATAGGTTTATCCTACCATCCGTTTGAATTTGCTTTGCAAAGCAATGCAGTTGCCACTTCTAAATGGAAAATCAAGCAGTTGCATTACTTTTTATCCATCTGAGTGTTCATTCAGCAATTCCAGCAACTGAAGAAGCTTCTATGATTACATGCCAGAAGTCTTTATTTAGATATTGATAGATACTGCCAGTCAAAACTCTGGAACAAAACAAAGCAGGACAGGAAGACAAGCTATTCTGAATGAGGTGAAGTGTAGTTGCTTTGTATGTCCCTTCAAACAAAATATAATGTTTAATGTTGTAAATTATGGCATATTAAATATTGCAACAACTCTAAAAGAAATAGATGTTAGGAAAAAGATTTTGAAAAAATATGGCCTTCAAGAGAATATGGCTCCCAAAAGTAATGGAGGCAACATTTTTTGAAGTATTCTGTGTGTGTTTGACCCCTGCTTTTATTCAAGCTATAGGTTCACTTAATATGTTTAGTGATTTGTAATAATTCATTTTTTAAAAATGAGTTCATACTACCAGATAGCTTTTTAAAATTATTAATATCATTTACAAGGTGTGACTGGTCCTACATTACTTTGGTTATAATATTTAATGAAATATGAGATGTTATACTAAAAACAAAAATTGCTTTAGAAACCAATACAATGTCTAGTGTCAAATTTAAATAACATAGCACTACTTAAAAAAAGGGACATAAATATTCTAAATAAACAAACAAACTTAATTTTAGCTCTAAAATTTAACTTTAACTCCTGTACATTTCTATTAGATTTCTTTGTTACCCTAACCACTTCAATTGGCATAGAAAATTAGTAATCAAAGCTATTTAGAATGTCATTTAAGTAAATATAATTCACATGTAACTTTGTAAATCTCCATGTTGTGTAGTCTTAAAATGGCAAGTATTCCTTTCACTAATACAATTGTTTAAGGATTACTGTTTATTGATACTTCAATACGTTTTATTGTGAGACAAGTTCATTGAAAAGAACTGTCTTTTTGAATACATTGTAGTTAAGTAGCTTTGATTGTGGGTTAGATTTCTGATTTATGTATTGATTTAGTTAAAATAAAAGCATCAGTGACATTGCCAATGACCCAGATGTTTGAGAAGAAGGAGAATGCTATGTTTAGCTATTGAGACTGTTACCTCTAAATCCCATAATATTACATTAACAGAGACCCAGAAGCTTTGAAATTGATTTAAGCCTACCACTTGAACCCTTACTATAATCTCATTTTGCACCTTGAGTGGTGAAAATAACAGCATTCAGCTTCCACAAAAATGACTTTGCAAGCATTTTTCACATTAGTACGCCTTTGAATAAAGTAAAAAGAAAAGCTTGATTTCTTTTTGTAACAGCCCTAAAGGATGCCAATTAATTTGTTCTTGTATAAGTGTAATTTTACACCTTCTGCTACTGGCTTTTGTGGTTTGCCAGGTAGACTGGCATAGTTGGCAAGCTGAATCTTTTCTGCAAAAGACCACATGATTACGGGCTGCTGGCTGCTGTTTAACACGATGCAGATATTATGTGTTGCAGTTTGCTGCCAATACTATGTTCTAGCAATTATAAGATCTGCTCTTCTGAAACGACCACTTCTTCCCATCTTGAACATTGTTGTAGATTGGTGCCAGGGCTTTTGACAGACTAGTAGGCTGGCTGGCACCTTTATGCTACTGCAGAAGTCTCAGCACAGAGACACTATGCTATCAGAAGCAAATGTAAGGAGTCAAGGAGGCAGAATGAGAGTCAGAGATTGTCAAAAATAGTCTGGAATAAACAAACATAGATATAGGCTAATTGGGGATCATAGAAAGAGCTAAAAGTCTGCCTGTGTCTGTCTGTCTGTCTGTCTGCCTGCCTGCCTGCCTGCCTGCTTGCCTCTCTCTCTCCTCACCTAGGCCCCTCAGATAGGCAGAGACAGATTGTAATAAACTGGCAGACTATAACAGGCTGATATATACAACTAATCATTGCAGTCAGCAGCCCAGCTGGATCATTGTGGCACAGCAGGTACAGAGAGAAAGAAAGGCTGACTGGTTTATGCAAGCTCTAGCAGTGAAGCTGACAGAGAAAAGCAGGCAAAAGAAAAATAATCTGGTACAGAGAAATTGGTATTCACAGCCTTTCTTGTTGTAATGAATGTTAAATGTTTGCACCAAGAACCTATTGCTATGCTAATGGCCATTAACTCAGTGTTAAAATTTAAACTTGTCCTAAGCAAAAAGAAAAAAAAATGTCCCAAGAGTTTATGCTGCTTGGCTTAAGACATAGAAGTGAGAGTGCTTGTTATGTTGACCATTGCAGCTAAACAATTGTAAATTTAGTACAAGACTTGTTTTAAGAATACATATATTCTAATGGACCAGAAGGGGCTATTACAGCATGTGGCATATGTTTTGTGGTCAAGCTGGCTGTTCCTAAGCTGGCATGACAAAACAGACAATCAAAAACCAGGGAGAAGCAGCTTAGGTATGGCCTTGGAATGCAGTTGCTGGTCAGGACTATTCTGGGGCAAATCAAGGTTTGGCCAAATCTGATTGGCCAAATCTAATATATAGGTTTTGGAATGTAATACTCAGTTGCTGAAAAAATGCTAGCAGTTTGAAAGAGAAAGAGAAAGAGGGAGAGGATATGCCTCCTTTAAGTGCCCTGATAGCATTATGATTGTGATAAAACTCATTGGTCAGCTAGTTATATTAATTTCAGGAGCCCATCTCAAAAATCAGCCAATCTTTCTGATCCAGGCCATAAAACATGTTGTTTGAAACTGCTACAGCTAGATACCCCAAAATCACTTGGGAAGCATCCAATTTCATTCTGTACATTGAGTTGGATTGGAATTTGCTTTAATGGATGATTCATACAAAGATTTGCAAATTGGATCTGTATGTTGAAGACTTGCAAAGCTTTAATTTTAACTACAGTTATCCATATTTATAGTATAAAGGTATTATCCCTGTGATAACTTATTTGTCTGAGGATTTCTTTTCTTTCTTTTTTAAAATTTAAGATTGTAATCAATCACTCTCTCTGTGATTTTAGATGTGCAAAAATACGTGTAAGACTGATAGCATTGATGTTCTAGTATGGTCAACTAATTATGGTTGAAGCGGCATATAAATTTAATAAATAAATTAATAGTCAATAACTCCAAACTGTGCTTAATTGAAAGCTAAATATTTCATCATATTAAAGAAGAAATGTTAGGGTTTGGGATTTCTCTATGTCTAAGCTGCATGGCTCAGACGATATGCATGCCATAATGATGAGGAACATAAAGAAAAGACACTAAATAACATTCAGCATTGGTGTTAGCAAAACAGTGGGGGAAACCCTAAATCATAAAGTAGTTTGCTTTGACTTGCAGCACCTGAATTACCTTCTGAAGTTGGAATTAGCAAATGGTCTCTTCAGTGCAGACAATTGCTCTCTCAGTGATAATTTGCCATCTGCTTCAAACAGGTGGCATTTCCCTTTGAACACTGTATTACAGCACATAAATGACATGATGAATTTCCTTTCTGGGATATTTTGTTCAAAGAAAGCAAATCATTTTTACATTCTTCAATAGAGCCAAGGAACTTGGGAGACATCTCTCTTTTCTTTATCCTGGCTGCCACTATTTTCTATCAAATAAAAACTCTTCTCTGTGGTGGAAGTGGAATGACATACTCCTTAGAACTTCATTAGTTACGATACTGTTTCTAAGGAATATGTGAACATCTGTAAGGTTTTTTTTAATAAAGTTCTTGGCTGTAAGATTGTTCATCTTTCCAAATAGGGTAATAAAATGTCATGCCCTGAGCACTGGATAATGTTCATTGCACATACAGACTTAGAATACAACCAGTTTATATATTTTTTATTATTTATGTACTTACACAACACAATCCCTCTCATTCTTACATACTTCCTTACTCTTGCAGTTAAACAAATTATAAAATTTAATAATGTTCTAAACAAAGAAACAAAAAATAAAGAAGCTAAGAATAAAAACCTCAAAATCAAAAGGCCTCACTAATTATTCAACTCATATACTTGTTAAAATAGCCAGGTCTTAAGTGCTACAGTATATCAGTATATCAGTGGCGTCAAACTCGTGTAATCACATGATGTATCACAACTTTTCCCCCTTTGCAAAACTGGGTTGGGCATGGCCAATGTGTGATCGCAAGTTTGACAGCCCTGAAGTATATGCAGGATAGAGACTAGCCTAATTTCAAGTGGCAAAATGTTCCAGTGGGCAGATGCTATGACTGAAAAGGCATGTCTTCTGGATCCTGAAGGTATATTCTTTAATTAATGGGCCTCAAAGCAATAATCTGCCAGTAGATCTAATTCTTCAAGAATCCTGACTCAGTGCTAGAATAATTTGTAAGTAACGATCAGCTCCTTGAATTCCATTTCGAAGCCTATTGGAATCCAGTGTAACTGATAACAAAGATACAATATGATGAAAAGAAGAATACCCATAATTCTTCCATACCACTGCATTCTCTACCATTTATAGCTTATGGATGCTTTTCATGGGTTGCTCCATAAGAAACATGCCCACAGATAAAGCCATCTGGTCCAGGAAAGGCTGCAATTGTTTTCCTAGCAAAATTAGCATTTATCTGATCATAAAAATAATCCCATTGCCATTATACCTTGATGTCAAGCAGACAGGAAACATGACTAAATGAGATAATTTTACTTCTCACTTAATCTTGTAAATCGGAAGGTACAAGCCTGCTACTACTTTCAACTGCTTGATTAATTAGCATTTCTTTTCCTGTTCATTAAATCACTTTTCTGATTATTTCCTAGGCAGCATCTCTTCCCCCTACAGATATCCTGGGTCAGACTTAAGATTTGAAGAAATCCAATGGGTCAGTTCTACCTGTTTTATGCAAAATTTGGTGTGTGTGATTTTGCTACACAAGGCTAATACAGGTGTGAAATATTGTAAATCATTTCTAAAGGTAATTGACTTCTTTAAAACAAACAAACTCATGATTATCTCTCACAACACAAAGAGTTCTTAAAATTACCATTCATTGTTAAAGGTCATATTTTCCAGCTTTGAGCAGATGTCTGCAAACATTAGGCTTTAAAATATGTATAATTTTTCACAGATGATTTATATTGAACGATAGAGATGTTTAACAATTACTGTCACTTGAATTGTCACATTGACATTGGTGAAATTATGCCGCTGGGTATATAAAAGGAAGTATACCCCCATAAACATATGCATGATTTATAAGTTGGACAATTGTCTGTGACATTGAACACATATTTGTAACATTTTGAAGACTATATAACCTAGTGGCTTGTTCTGGATTGTGCCATTTTTATGCCCAGCTCTTTTCATGAAAAAATTAAAAGAGAAGAGAATAATAGAAAGAATAATGGCAAACATTTTTCCTGTTTATAATAATAATCCACCAGCATCAGATGTTATATTAAACATTGTTTTTATGTCAATCAGTTACAAATATTGGTTACATTTCTATTGATAATTGGGACATTACTATTCCCTCCCTTCCTCTCCTTCTTATATTTTTGGCATTAAATTGTGTTACACAATTGTACAAATTCTTTGAAGTAATTGCCATTTTGTTTTATTGGAACAAGCAAACCAATATATTCAGAAATGCAGAGAAAGCTAGGAGCAATTTTTAAAGCAACAGCATGAGCCTACAAAAAAGATGTGACTGCTTTAGTTCTTTGTAAAGTGATACATCATATTTCAGTGCCCTTCTAAAACTTAATATCTAACCAGCTTGATTGTCTTATATGTAAAAATTACAATTCATTGTATTTGTAACTGTAGCCAAAATGCAGTCACAATAACAAACAGATGTATTGAAAAGTTCAGCCTATCTTGACAATTCACTCAATTCATGTTAGACGTTTCATTTGCTTCCTCTGGCATGTGGAGAATAATTTCTTTTTAAAAATGTGCTTTAAATCTCCTATTTATAATAATTTTTGCCTATCCTAGTCAAGTGGAGTGTGTACATGCATACAAATAGCTGTGGTACAATTGCCACCTCTGACTTTCTCAAATAGGAATAGCTAAGTCTTTCTTTCTGGAGAGGTCTGGATGGAGCCCATCTAGTCACTGCCATGATTACTCTTTGCAAAGAACATTTCCAGCTTTTTTTTTCTTAGGAGGTACTGGGTACATTGTCTTCATTTCTTCCTCTTTTCTAACTAGCAGAATGGCCAGGCCATGTGGTAGGCTAAATTCCCTGTTGAAAAAGGCAATGTTCTTTATTATGTAAATTAAGGTCAAGGAGCTAATTGAGAAGGGATAAAGGAAAATATCACAAGAGCTGCATGGTTTAACTTATAGCCTGTATTCCAGGATGTTTTAACTTACAGCCTGTATTCCACATACTATGAAATAAACACTGATAATATGAAATAGGAGAAAGACTTCAAACAAACAGATCATATCAATTCATAGCATAAACAAAAAGAGGGCCCTAAGTCTCATCAAATTCCATTTAGATGATTCTCCAACTTTCTGAACGTTGAGTTGTGTTCTTCACCTTATAGAAGCCAAACCAAGAAGCCAAGAGAACAAAGGCAAAATGAAACTGTTCTCTGTTCCTTTTAAAAGCTCTTCTCAAGAGAATAAGAAAACTTACTGCATTAGTTATTAGATTTTGAATTTCCTGAAATTGGCAACTTTTTGCTCATAATTTAGATTGGCAGGTTTCAAAGTAATTAACTCTTTTACAATATATATTAAACCAGTAAATAAAAATGCAGAAGGAACATTGACTTGTAAAGTTGTAGACTTTGTTGTTTATACATTAATGCTCATATTAAGAAAAATATTAAAATAAACTTCTCCTTTTTATATAGGAATGTAACGCAACAGATACAGCAGGGACTTTATTTCATTATTATTTCCTTTATTGGAAGGTAGCAAATGAAGGTTTCAGTTTGTAATATAAGCAATTGAAAGGAAAAAGCTGCTTAGAGAATCAGATAAATAGCCAGCAATATTATAAAGAGCATTTGAGTTAGAATAAGTGTAATAAAAAAAATTATTCTATATTTTAAATACCATCTATATTTATTTTTTAGTTGGGAGAAAACAGACTGTAACAAAAAGCGTCTGTTTTCTCCCAACTAAAAATATAGAAATTATATTTGAAAGTGGGATGAAATAACAGTGAAAAGGGAATTTATTTGTTCTGTCATTGGTAAGAAGGCTAACTTTGTCAAGCATATTTTTTTCCAGAAAGCTACTAATTAGTTTTGTTAAAATTTTCTTCTTCAAAGGTAGAGGAAAGCCGAACATGATTAACTATCCCTGACTTGATATTAATCAACAGGAAAGACTTAACTGATGAAATGGAAATAGGAACATTAAAGAAAAGGAATAATGTAAAGCTGAAAGCAGATTTGAATGAGAAAATGGAAAAATATTTATCAGATTTACATATAATACAAATTTTCAAAAATGATGATCAGAAACTAAGAAACTAGAAACTACGTTTTATGAAGAGTGATTGAACGAGTTGAAAATATTTAGCCTTGAGAAATCTGGGGAAATGGGGATATGAGAGTATTCAATTATTTGGATGGGTGGCTCAGAACAGGAAATCCAAAACCATCCTTCACTTTTTTTGCCACAAAGACAGTCTGATATATTTATTTATTTATTTATTTATTTATTTTATTTATTTTGTTTGTCAAGCATGTATGAGAAAACAAGTATGTATGAACATAACATATAAACATAACATATAAACAGATATAAATATATACATAATAAATGAGAACTGGGAGTAGTAGGACAGGGATGGTAGGCATGCTGGTACGCTTATGCACACCCCCTTACAGACCTCTTAGGAATGGAGTGAGGTCCATGGTAGACAGTTTAAGTTAAAGTTTACAGGAGAGGATAGATTTCTAAACCCTTTATGATAGCAAAACCAGTTCAACTAAAACTATCCACAGAGACAATGGATTTTATTTCACTGGAAATGTTCAAATTGAGGTTTTTATAACCATCTGTTGAGGATGTTTTAATATGGATTGATTAATTGACCATTCAATGCTGTGTTAAACAAACATTCAGTTCTAATGTTGCCCTGCTGGAAGAGTGTTACTGAGATAGATACTTATTCCATAACAAATTGCACAAGTCATTGATGATGCTGAACTTCCACCAACCATCTTCACAGGATTTACAGTTCAAGGCACTGCACTTCATTTCAGGAGGACCAAATATAATGTAATGGGTGCAGGGTCAAGAATGGGCCTTTTATTTTGACCAGAGATCAAAACATTTACCAGAATTGGGTCAGTTTTATTAAAATTCTATTCATTTACTGCAGTAACTTCCACGTTGTTACTGTAAGTCTTGTTTCCACATTTTTCCCTTAATAAATGGTAATGGTATCAAGCTAGCATGTACTTACATTTTTTTATTCTATACAAATGGAAATGCCATGTACTGTGGATTAGTCATATACCTGTAATTTCTGTTGCAAGAAAAGGATTTATTTTTAATAAAAATGTTATTTGACTTGCTATACTACAGTTTGCACTAACATTTTGTATTACCATATAAGATTCCAATAGCAGTGTTAAATTTTGAACTAACCACTGGATTGCAATATCCACTTTTAACATTTTCAGCTAAGACATTGCTTTCTACACTGCTTTCTTAGGCATTTTTTCTCATAAACATTCTTGACTCTGAATATAGTTTTATGGCAATGGATTTAAGTTGGTCTTTATTTTTGACTATTAAATTAAAAGACCATACTTTTATTAATATTTTTCTCCCTTTTTGCAATTAGTCCAAGAGTCTACCTACATGTTTAAAGTAGTATGATACAATCAAATAATACTTTCCCAATTCTTTCCTTTCAAAAGCATTTTTGAACACAATTCTAATTTGTTATGGAAATGGAATTAACTGAAAAATATAGTATCAAAGATTTTATGGAAATTATCTAAAGGAAAAAGAAAGAGTGCTATCAAATCTGTATTATTGTGTGTAAGTATTTTCATACAAAAGGATAGAGAAATGCACCTATTCCTAATATCTTATTTTTATACTTGATTTAAGATGGACATCTATATAAATTATATAAGTAAATAATTAAAATAAAAATACAATGCACTTGTCTTGTTTTTTCTTTAACTTTAAATATTTCCTTAAAAGCATGCTATTTCTAAATGATATTACTAGAATGTAATTATATAATTTCTAGCTATATTATTTTCAAGATATTTCAAACCATATATATATTTTGCATTTTCCAGATATTGCATATTTTAGATAAACATTATTATTGACTTCAGATATTTTTTTCTAAAAATAATGTAAAAACGAGGTCCAGAGAAGATTGAGTGGATTATGCATATTGACTGTTGTTAATTTAAGTGACAAAACTATACTACTGCACTTAAACACACCCACTAGTATCATCTAAGTCAACTTTCTCTAATACAATATGAAAATATGTCACAACTGCAACTCTGAGAATTTTCAACTAATCTGGCTGGTATATATTCCAGTGTTGGGCATAATGGGAGCTTTAGTCATTCATATTGATTCTTCCAGCATGGAAGAGAAACTATACCAATCTTTGATCCTATAACACAGGTCTGAGTAGCAGTCCCAAATCATCAAACAATATCATTAAAACCCTTTTCCAGGCTTAGTAGTCTGTCCTGAAAGATACCATTAATGCTACCAACTTTTTCCATCTGATATTATACAGATGTGTTGGAACCAAAACCTCAAACTGTCAGAAGAACATGACTGAAAGAATTGAAATTCCAAGGCATCTGGAGAATTCAAGAAAAGTAAGTTATGTCTTTTTTGTTCAGAACCATTCGTTCTGAGAACAAGATACCCAATGATGTCATGCTTAATACAGAGATTTGTTTAAAGAAAATTGAAGTGTGATTTGAATCCATAAAAGACTACAGCAGAAGACAGAAATGTCCAGAAGATCTAGCAAAGTAGTACTCTTCTGCCTTATTCATGACAGTCCCTGATAAAGTATGAGCTATTAATTTCAGCAAAATTTGCTACAGGTTGGCTATATTTAATGCAGAAATGGCATGAGCAAGGAATATTTGAGTTATACTGGGCATTAGACTTCTGCCAAAACATTGAACAGCTAATAAAGTTAGATTCACAAAATCCAAAATGGAACAAATGGGAAAGAGCCTTTTGTTAGAGCCCCCTGAACAAAATGATTAAATGGGCCATTTCCATCATTTCAGAACTGAGGCAGAAAGTAATGCAGTTTGTAATTGCTGAAGACAGTTGAGCTGGTTTAATATACTGGTGAATTGACGAGTTAATTCTTCTTCACCAGGAGGTTAAAGTTGTAAATCACCAAGCTACTTGTTCAACTCTATGTTTCAATTACAGTGATGTCTGTGAATTTCTAGGTCAGAGAGAAAAGCAGTAGCCATTTACATGCTGGATCCTTCAAGGAAGTGGAAAATGTAATGAAAATGGAAAATAGATTGTGTACTACGTAATTGATTTAAGCTGCTGCTAAGGCCAAATGCAACAGAAGAATATGTACTATCCCTAGATTTTTTTTTTAAAGGCCATTACCAAAGGTCACTTCTTTGGAAGAAAAAATAAACTTGGCATATGAGATCAAGCTATTAGAGATACAAAACAATGGTTCTTAATAGCTGCTGCTTGAATGAGTTTTAAATTTCACAGAAGCTTACAATTATTGCAATAGTAATAATGAAAGAATGGTATTACCCCTTCATTGGAACAAAAGGAGAACAAAGAAAAATATCTACTGCATAGTGTTTCTAATGTTTTGTGTACTTCACTGAAAGGATTGTATATAATAAAATATGGGAGACATTTATACAAAATACAGTAGGTTAAAAAAATTCATTGTGTAAATATATTAGAAATATATATGTTTTGATTAATATTGTATTAATTAATGTAATCAATATATTGTATTAATATAATATTGCATTACACAGTATATATATAATTGTAACTGTTTATGGTTATAATGATATATTTCTCATGTTCTAGTTAAGCATTTTTTGTATGTTCTTTGCTGGTTAATAAGATTTAGAGTTGGTTTATAGAAAATCGAATGAAATATGGAATGAGGAAGTATTAGTTTCATTTTAAGAGACAATGATAAAATGTTAATGTTGACTATCATTGTGGGGGATAAAGGGGAAAATTTCTTATTCTATCTTTTCCTTCCTTTTCGTTTTTTGATTTTGGGCATGTTTCTGTATTTTTTTTTTAATGAGATAGATGATACATGGACAGACAGACAGATAGACAGACAGACAACAGACAGACAGATTATAGATTTTTGTATTGCATTTTGTACTATTCTCATTTTAATAATATTTAAGGATAACATAATCCTTAAAACAATTATTGACAAAAGAACAATACTGATATTGTGTTGATACTGTATAATACTGAAATACAGTTGAAATGCTAGATATTTTATAATTGTTACTTTGCTTTTTATGATATCAATGAAATATTATATTTACTTGAATGTTACATGTTTAACAATAAGGTGAATCCAAGTCATATGACAAACTTGTTTGTCAATCACTATAAACCCAGTTCTAAGGCTGAGAAGTGACAAATTAATTAAGGATTGATAGTCTTAGGTTCTTATACCCATGTGTCCTTTCAATAATATGAAATTATCTTCTTTGCAAAAATCAAAGCTTAAATAGGCATCTTTCATTGTTCTGTAATATAATGCAATGCTATATTAAGATTCTTAAATCTGAATTTCCTCTCTTGCAAAAATCTGGTTCATCATAGTGATACTATCTGATCAATAAAGAATGATTAACAAAAATATTCATTAAATTTTTTAACCTTGTTATTTTTGAAGAAGAAAAAAAATTACAGGTAACCTTATCTAAACATTTGAGGAAAAAAAGACTTTCTATCTGAACAAACATACTTTCAAATAGTAAAAATGTATTTCACATTTCTTTCTATCTGAAACCACTGCTTCTGAGCATTCCTAGTGATGAGAGCCTTTCCTACATGCATATAATACCTTCCTGAGGTAGAATGCCTGACAATGCAGGATAATAGAAGTGACAATTCTGAAAGGATCAATAACCCATAATATCCATATTGACAATTTCATAAATTGGATGACTGTCCAATTAATGTGTGATTGATTAGGAAAAAAGATGGGAATGTTAATTTTCCTTATTTTTCAGCCTCTTAGTATTTCTTTTGACCAATAGCAGATAGCGTTCTTGAGCTACAACATTTTTATAAAGGCAAATAGAAAGTTTTAACAGAAAAACAAACAAAGGTAATTTGTTACTTTGTAGAGCAACAAATACGGATACTTGAACCACCCTATGGACAATCCTAAAATTCAAATAGCATTGTCTTGTTCAGTGTTTCTGATGAGCTTGTTTTTCAATCTTTGCTTTGTTCCCTGGATGAAACTATAAACCCATGTGGAAATAGCTAGCTTGTCAGAAAAATACTGGAAAGGTCAAAGTGGCAGTTTGCTGTCATGCACTGTCAGCCATTACATGCACTGAATAGCAAGTGCACCTAGTTCAATATTTTTGTCTCATGACAAAGAGAGGAAAGAGACTGGGAAATATGTATTACCTATAGACAAGTTCTTCGTTGGCATTATGCATCATTTTCTGTCCTTTAAGTCTCTGAAAACTTGTTTGGTTGATTTATAGATAGATTTTTATTATCATAGCCCTGGAGGAAGAAGGAACTTGTCATATTACTTTCTGCTAACGCAGCGCAGACAATACAAACACAGCTCTTGAATCCAGCTGACAGATCCAATGGGATACAATATGCTTTGCTCTTGCATTTGAGTGAATGAATAACCTTCCAAACAGAATGGCTTTCACTTTTTAGGACAGTATGGTTTTACCAAAGATTTACGCTTCAACATTTGGACCCTGACATACTCAGTTTATCGAATGAAAGAAGATCTCTACATGTCTAAATTTCACAACCTATTACATTAATTTCTGTGACACTTTTTAATAAGTACATTTGGACTAGATAAGCTTTTTAATCAGAATTTAAGCATCAATTTGATATAGTCAAAAAATCTGCTATTTTATCAAAGAAGCACCTAACAATTAATATCTAAAGACTACATATTTTGACTAAATAATAGCTTCAATAGAAGAGAATATACATATCTCAGATTTTAACTGTGGAGTCCTCAGTGCTTTCTGAGCTGGCTGTTTGCTTGAAGACATTTCATTACCTGACTAGATAATATCACAGCTAGTGAATGTGGGATTTCCTCTCTGTTTATATATGTAGTTGGCTGCCCTGCCAAATTTTGGTACTCATTAAAATATTTAAATCTTTTATCCAGTATGATATATTAAATACCTCATGACAGAAATTTGATTTCAATAGAACTGAAATTCTGAATTCTCTCAATCTGCTTATATTGAACAAACTTTTGCAAAACAAGAAAGGTACAGTATTTTAGGTGACTTAGCTTGAATATATATACTGACCGTCTCTGAATCTAGAATTATCTCTGCTATTTCTTGCAGGACTTATGGTCAGAATTTGAAATTTAGGATTATTTCTTAATTAAATTATTTGCAGTTATAAATTATAATTACTGTGCACAAATTAAGTTTGGTTTGTCTTGGTGAAATATTTTAATCGCCATGGGCAATGTAATATCATGATAATGAATAGAATCATCAAGGTGACTTCCTAGATGCCTAAGGGAAAAATTAATTCATGTAAAAAAAACTATCATAAAACGGAATCATACATATTAACTAACTAAAAGGATACATTCTCCTGTGTGATGGGATGTTATCCAGTTAGGTATGGATTGACTCTAGTCTATTCATAGCTCCAAGACAGAGTGTGCAAACTGAGGACACACCTCTTCCTCTTCCAGTTTCGACTCTGTCTTCAGCCATGTCTAGACAGGTTTTTTTCCGGTCCTCTGGGGCCGGAGAATAGGTGTGCACTAATAGCTGGACTGAGTGCTTAGGAGGTCATAGGAGTCTGCTCATAGCATGGGCAAGGCAGCGTGTGGGTCTTTGGCCCGAACCCGCTACTCTAAGGACCTTAACTCTACAACTTCGGACCTTCTGAGACTCCGTCCACCATTTTGGACCACCGCTTTCCCCACCGGCTTGCAAGCAAAAGGGGGGAAAGCGTTTATACGCTCAGGACGTCTCTGCCGTGGCTGTAATTTCCTACCGGCTTGTATGCAGTGGACGGTGTCCAGGCATTTCAAGCGGACGGGTGCACCTTGCTAGGCAGCCTCGCTGCATCACAGCTGTTTTTCGGGCCGTCGGAGGATTGAGTGAGGCCATCGGCATTCGCCATTTTGGCGTTGCTCTAGGGCGGCTGCCATTTTGCGAGCTCCCCAATAGCGCATCCGCGACCGGGCGAGTGTTGCTAAGCAGGTGACGTCGTCGAGCAAGTTTGTTGGAAGCCCTGAGTCACTCCGATCTGGCGGCCGCCATTTTGGAAACGCGATAGGAGCATGTGCTCTCTTGCAATGGGCTAAGTCATTGAGGGAACGAGTGGGCTACCTAGCGGAGCGTTGCCGTTCCTCTCTGCTATTTCGGCAGTTTGAGTTCATTAGACATTCGATCGAACTTTTACCTTGCCTTTGCTGCCTGCAGGACTGTGTTAAATATTCGGCAGCTGCCCTTGGGTCATCGTACGGTCTTCTGACTAAGGGTAGAG
>JAOYMU010000002.1:30858957-30870466 GCA_025802295.1 Psammodynastes pulverulentus
GCTATTACTTCCGGGTTTTTTTAACGCGACGGGGGGGCGCGTTCCGGCACCTTTTGGTGCCGAAAAAAAGCCCTGACCTTAAGTACCACAAAAAACAAGCACCACAATCTTATTGTATACAAACTCATAGGATCTTAATAGGAAGAGAAAGATATACATTTTTGGCTAAGTGGCCTATTTATAAACCTGTTGTAAAGTTGTAAGAAGTCTAGAAAAGGACAAATATTAAAAAGGAATCAGAATATCTTTGTTAGTCGGGTTAGAATTAATTACTTTACAATATCTAAACTAGGAGTGTCAAACACGATTTCATTCAACCCTGCATCAGGGTTGTGTTTGATCTCGGGATTCCAGCAGTGGTGGGATTCAAATTTTTTTACTACTGGTTCTGTGGGTGTAGCTTGGTGGATGTAGCATGGCTTGGTGGGTATGGCTTGGGCGTGGCAGGGGAAGGATACTGCAAAATCCCCATTCCCTCTGCATCCCACTAATGTGCTTTCCAGCTCTGTTCTCCTGTAAATGGCAACAAAAGAAGACCCAGCTGATCAGTTCAGGAAGCAGAGAATAAATGGGAGTGGGGCCAGTCAGAGGTGGTATTTGCCGGTTCTACGAACTACTCAAAATTTCCGCTACTGGTTCTCCAGAACTGGTCAGAACCTGCTGAATACCATCTCTGGATCCAGGGTAGGTGTGGCCAGGGTGGGCATGGCCAGCTAGATGTTACTCATGTCAGGGACACCTATGGTGGCTCAAGCACTCTGCCAGTGGGTTCTTGAGGTCCGCTTCCAACTGCAATGGCCTCCTGCAACCCTCTACCAGCAAAAATGGAGCTTGGGAGGGTCGCTGGCAGAGGTACCATGGGCTGGTCCCTCGCTGTTTCCAGGGTGGACCCGTGGGGCAGATCTAAGCACCTAATGGGCCCGATCCGGCCCACAGGTGTTGAGTTTGACACCCCTGATCTAAACTAATATCTAATTAGGCATACTGTAAATGTGATAATATATGAATGATATTAGAAATTGGCAATGTTTCTATGTGGTGGTGTAAAAACTACAGAATGTTAGAACTACATACATACATTTTTTTTACAAATAATTTTACAAGGACACTATAGTAATTCTACATACAATACTTACCTTAGATTATAAATTCAAACTACTGCACTTGCACAGACTACTGACATAGTCTTCATAAATCCTCTAGGAATGGGGAATTTATAACTTTTACAGTAGACTCTTTCACTGTCGCACAGATTAAGAAATGCTTCTTTATATTTAAATGTAATCAAGGTAGCTGTAATTCAAATCTATTATTTTTAGTTTTAGTGACTATGGACTTTCTATCCTAATCTTTTATGTACTTCAACCCTTATATGATGTTTCCTCTTGGTTTTCTTTTCCCTAGACTAAGTTCTAAGTTCAGCCTATCCTGCAGAGAAGGCCCCCCCGATCCTTGTGTTATCTTTGTTAGTATTGATTTATTGGTTGTGACAGGATTGACCAACCAACCTATCACTCAAGCCTAAAATCATGAGAGAAAATGACTGGCTCAAAGTCACCAAGCTGGCTTTCATGCCTAAGGCAGGACTGAAATTCATTTTCCTGGTTTCTAGCCTTGAGCCTTAACCACTAGAGTGGAGGTGAATATACATTTGATTAATCATAGAACCAGAGTAGGAAAGGATTACATTTGTAGGTTATTGACTCCAGTTCCTTACTCAGTACAGGAATCCAAGCATCCCAAATGAATAGCTATTCAGCTTCACTTGAAGACATCCAGTGAAGGAAAACCCATGACTTCTCTGTGTATTTGGTTTCTCTGTCAAATTGCTCTGTTAGAAATGTTTCACCTATTAACATAATCCTCAAAGCATAGAAATACCATCTAAAAATACAGAATAAGCCATGACTTTACAGTCATTGATTCTCCTGTATGTTGTCATTAATAGAAAATTATAGATTTGCAATTGATAACTATGGCAATGGAATATAATGAGTAAATCTCAATATGCTAAGTATAATTAACAAATAGTTGTTGCATCTTTTGGGGTAAAATTGGCAAATTTAAGAATGTTGACAATGGCATTGTACCCCTTGATTTGAATTCTGTCACATGTTACATTATAGAATTCTTCATATGTTTTAGCCTGAGAACTCAATTTGAACAAAGTATTTCAGATACATTTAAGAGCCAAATATATCGGCTCTTCATACTTTAGATTTAAATTGTAAAAGTAGATAGAAACTATCCTGAATTGTTACTTTAGTTTTTGATACATATCCTAAATATTTGAAGTGAATACCCCTTAGTCTGATTAAAAATAATATAGATTGTCCTCAACTTACGATCACAATTGAGCCCAAAATTATGTTGCTACATACAAAATTTGTGAAGTGAGTTTTGCCCCATTTTATGACTTTTCTTGCCCCTTTGTTAAGTGAATCACTGCAGTTGTTAAGTTAGTAACAAGGTTGTTAAGTGAATCCCATTGACTCTCATTGTCAGAAGGCTTCAAATGGTGATCATATGACCCCAGGATATTGCAAGCATTATCAAAATGAACCAGTTGTCATCCGAATGTAAATCATGTGACTGTGTGGATGCTGCAATGGTCAGAAATGTGAAAAATGGTCATAAGTACCTTATTTCAGTGTAACATCAAAGTGGTCATATGTCATTTATTTCAGTGTAAGTTGAGGACTAGATGTAAAAAGATTATTAATTAAATATAGTGATCCTGTATTATTAATAGCACAGTTCTGTGTTTGTTTATTGAAGAAAAAGTCACCTCTACATTCAGTGATTTATATTCAGGTGCCCATGGAAAAGACGTAATGTAGACAATCAATTTTAATTTATAATAAATGCACTTTTTACTTATAAGTTTTCATATATCCTTTCTTGTCTTTACCTTAATGCTTTAGGATGCAATCTTTTAATTCAATTTTTAAACATTTATAGTGTATTTTAGCATATATTGTATAGTTTAAAATTATTCTAATTTTGTTGTAAACTGGAAAAAAATGGTCAGTCATTTAAACAAGAATAAAATAATCCCATTTGAAGAGTTGTTGGGGACGATGTCTTTGCATACAATCCATATTCAAGGTAATACCAAAGGGCACACTGGGAATCAGGAGTTCAAAGACCACAGATGCTTTAAATTACATATATACACACAACATGAGCACATGTTAAATTACGATTGTAATCATTGCCTCCTACAAGATATTCCTCAAGATTCTTTCAATTAAAAAAAAATCTTAACAGTGTTGAGCATTTAAACTTTATACTTCTATTTCATATTTCTCCTGTTTTATTCTGCACTGTATGTTAATTCTTACATTCATTAAAGATACTTTTTATTTTTAATGCTTTTAAAACTTTTCTCAGTAGCAGTAGAGCATCGGAATGAATCTATGACATTCTGACATAATCTTCTTTTTCTCCCAATATTTTTGAACCTATCAAAACTCATAGATATCCTTAGGGTATAATGATAGAATCTATACATGAACATCATCATAATCTGCACTGCAGTACATGGCAGACCTGAGAAGTTGATGGTTTAGACATGTGACAGGACTAGATTAGGGAAGTTGGTAGAAATGGAGGAAAAAAATCAGGGGATAACTTGAAAAAATGGGAAAGCCAACATGAAATATTCTTTGAAAACTTAGTGCAACGATTCACTAAGACGATGTGTAGAGCTATGCAGATTTAGCCGGAAAAAGTAAGTATTTCATACTGATTGGCTGTGGATTTTTCAGTATGATTGAGGAGACTAATGTGTATGTTGCTTAATGCAGCAATTTTTGTATTGGTTGCTAAGGAAGTTTGTTGTGTGGACAATACATTTTAACATGTATTTTAGATGATTGTGAACACACTCGTTCTTCTGTGAAATAGTCTGATAAAAAGTAGAAAATGGGAATCACATTAATTTCCGTTGATCTCTGGAAAAGAGATCAATTGTGTCAGTAATAAATTGGATGACTCTTCCCCAAAAAAGCCTATTTTGAACCTCCACAGGTATTTCTGAATCACTAGAACCTGCCAAGAATACATTGCATGCACCTTCTCTCTGGTGACCAAAAGGGTTGAGACCGGCCTGTGTCAATGATAACCTAATGAGGCATTTTGCAATTGGAAAGCCCATTAAAACTGAAAATTTCAAAATTCTTAAGCCATGAGTCAGTGATTTGCTTTTATAAATACCCACTATTTTTCTTTAAAGAAAATAAAAGGATTCAAAAATATTCTGCTAAAAATAAAGAGGAAGAGGCACACAGAAGAGGACTTTCCCACTGGTAATCGGAATATTGCCCAATACTGCCTAGTCATAAAGGATACCTTGCCATTTGTTCTGTAAGGAAAGTTACACAGACCTATGACTTTATTTTATTCACACCCTACATCATGTACAAATTATTTTATGATGGCTCCTAAACCTTTTTATAAGGCAGGGAGGATCTTTTTTTAAAATACATATAACTAGAAAGAATTTTTTTCTTTAAGTACCACCGTGTTATTTCTGTTTTGTTAGTGATAACCCCCCCCAAAAAAAATCTTATGAAGACACTATCATTTACACTCACCATAAATTGGAGCCTTTGCAAACTGTCTGTCTGCCAGAGGTGTGAACAAATGTGAACAAGTCCCACTGAACGTATAAACCATCTGCTCTTTACCCAACAGGCTTACTTCTCATCATAAAACCCCAAACAATTCCTGTTCTACTATATCCTTTCCCCTCTGCAGGGATGCATTAAAGTTCAGTTTCAGCATCAGGGCAGCTCTGTGCAGAAGACAACTCTCCTGAGCTGTGGGCCAGCTTTATTACCCTTCAGTAACATTTAACTCTTTGTTTCCTTCATGTAGCTCTTTCCCCAACATATAGATAGTTCTTCTGTTATCAAACTTGACAAAGACTGCTGCTTTTCTTGTTTTTTACAGAACTGTAATAATAAAAGGAGTAGCACTGCATAAATTTCTGTGTAGGTGATCGTTTATATTAGTAAATGAACATCTGCTGGTTGACACTTTTGATCTTTCAGTATTTAAAATGCTTAATTGTACCAGTATATTTTTCTTCCCTTAATATGGAGTATTGTAACAGCCAAACTGTTATCCAAACCAAACTTTTGCTGTAGATTTTACAAACTAAATGCTTTATGCAAGTGTAATGATTTTATAAATATAGTTCCTGTCTTTACATACCACAGGTGACTAATGTGACATCCAGAAGTTGCTGATTAAGAGTTAATTAAAAATGTTTTTTCATAGGGCTTGATTGGCCTGTGGATGTTGCTTTCCTGTTTCCAAATCACTTTTCCAAGAGCTGTCCATAATTCATCCAATACAAACCTTTTAAGAGAGTTCCTTTAAAAGTCAACAAAGTGCAAATTTGGCAAAGTTCCCACCATATTCTGTTGCAGTGGGATTTAGCCATCAGGTCTCTCTGGGTTTGGCCATCTGAGCAAGTGTCATCCACGTGTTCTCACTTAGCTGGAATGTCCATAGATGTAGTGAGAGCATCATCTCAGTGCAATTGTTCCTGAAAATATTCTGAAAATATCCAAAGACTATTTGGAGATTGCAGGTCAGTATCAGAATTTTCTGTTCATCCTAAAAAAGCATTGACAATTACACAATCTATGAGAATTGTTTTGGTTTCATGGGAGAAAATGGGTTCAGAATTGACAAGAAAGCAAGTATTAGGCCTTTTAATTCTGTTCCAAATTTAGGTGTACTCTACAAATTCAATTTAAAAATATGAAGTGAAACAACTAATTCCTTTGGTAATCATTAGTTTCTTTAATATGAAAAATTTCAGAGATAGAATTATAATTATATGCATGCCAACATTTAACATAAGTCTAATTATTACAGAGAACAGCTTCAGCTCTTATCATTAAATTATTATTTATTTTTATCACACCTTTATTATTTTTACAAATAGCAAGGTGGCAAACATACCTTCATCCTTTAGTTTCTCTACAACAACAACCATGTGGCCTAAGAGAGATTGACTGGGCCAAAGTCAGCCAATTGGCTGAATCAAGACTTGAACTCATGTTCTCCTGATTTCTTAACTGGTGCCTTAACCACTAGTACAAGGAATCAATTTTTCATCATAATATCCATTGTTACTATAGCCCAAATGTTGCTATTGTGGCACAGTGGTTAAAATGCAGAATTACTAGCTAATTTTGCTGACTGCTGACTGCCAGCAATTGGGCAGTTTGAGTGCCACCGGCTCAAGGTTACTCAGCCTTCCATCCTTCTGAGGTCAGTAAAATGAGAATCCAGATTGTTGGGGTGTCATTATGTTGACACTAAACCACTTAGAGAAGGCTGTGAAGCAGTATATGAGTCTAAGTGCTATTGCTATTTCTACTCCTTGTTATAGTATATTCTCTAGTCTAGATATTCTGGTAGAAGGGGATAGCATAATAAAGATATATTTCTTTTCCACTGAATGTGGAATGACAGTAACACAATAGCAAGTCAAAAATATTCATACCTTAAAAAAACAATCTTTAAAAAAAAATAGCTATCGATTTTGAAACTTCATTGTAAAAGAAAAACAGCTTAATGTAGGATATTGTGGACAGAAATAAATTTTATACAATAAGTTCAAAAAGTAACCCGAAGGAATAACTCTGTGAAGAGCACATACTTTATATTTCTGGCAGCTGTTAAAGATTTCTATGTGAATCCTATCTGAAAGTCTTGAAAGCAGTTGCCAATCAATATAGAGTACACTGAGGTGTGATACAATGCAGTTTCCTATACCTATTTCAGAACAACTTATAAAATAGAAGTCACAGTGCAGGCAGAAACAGAAGTTTATTTGCTATAATAATATCCTAAAAGCAGTCAATAAATCAATAGCAACAGGCTATGGGGCTTCTTGGAATAGATAAACAAGACTTGCAAAGCAAAGACAATCAAGTTTGTAATGATAGGAAGAGGGTAAAAAGCAATCAGAAATTGAAAACTGTACATAAGACTTATAAGCTACAACTATTGGTGACAAAGAATGAAATAAAAATAATATTGTTTTAACAGCCAGGTTGGTGTAGGTACCAGACTAGAAAACAGGAGACCCTGAATTGGCAAAAAGCCATCAGGGTGACCTTTGGCCAGCCACTCTCACTCAGCCTTAATAGGAAGGAAATAGCAAATGATTTCTAAATCATCATCTTCTTTTAACAACCCCATAATCCCTTGCGGGTTGGAGTCTGGGCAACTGAGTGGAGTTAGAAGAGTGTTTTAATGGCCAGATGCCCTTCCTGTCACCAATGTGGAGTTTTATTCAGCAGATATATTCTCAGTGTGCCCAGACAGAGAAATATCTGCTTTTACCTATAATTGAACTCACAGCCTCCTGATTGCCACCTTTAGTCTTGCCAAGAAAACTACAGGGGCTTGTCCAGGAGGTTGTCAGGAATCAACACTAACTCAAATGCACACATGCACACACAAAATATTGATTAATATTTCCATGGCTATTCAAGGTGTGACTGCAGAAGAAATTAAACTAGAAGATTAGAAATTGACTGAAACTTTAGTGAATGTTCCTTGAATCCTACCCGCAATTATTTTATGGATTACTGGTTTCTTTGAGTATAACTGATAGTTTGTGTTTTGTATTTAAATTATGAAATTAAAGTGCACTTTTTATAAATGCCAGAAATATATCAGAAGATTGGAACATGTCCCAGGAACAATTTGTGATTCTGTAAGCAACTTAAAGATTTAATCATACAGTGTGATTTTAATTAATCTTTATAAAGTGGGTCCTTAGGACATCACCATTGAATAAAAGTCTATTATATATACATCTGCAAATTAGCAAAACCTGAATTGGAAACAAAAGACTGTTATGGAAAAATTTGGGAAATTGATAATTTTCAATTAAAGCCTTTCAGAGTTATTGAAATCAGACAAGCAAATGCAAGAAGTCTCCAAGGAATAGATTAGAGTTTAGGTCTACTGTATAACAACACATTATGTCTATCAGAACTGTTGCTAAAAATTTTGGCAGCAAAAATATTCTAGCATAAAAATTCCTTCAATATTCCTTTCTTTTCACATGATTTATCTTTCCTTGTTCCCATTTCAGTCTAGTTTGTAATGTATTTTCCCTTTCAAAATGATGAAGAAACTGGAGTAATTCCCCTGCTAGGGAATAATACAACATTTAGAGCTATTCTCTCAATTTTTCATGGAGAGAAAAGTGAGTAGAAAGATTTTCAGCTTCAGAATTATCCACAAGAGCTTAGTTTTGCAAGACGGTATTAAAATATTAAATGGAAGACTGTTTCAAATGGCAGTTGGTTAAATTTAGGGAATATATTTTTATCTACAGGCTAGCTAGCTAGTTGGTTGGTTTTAAAATTTACGAAAAATATGGTGATCACTATTGTTAGTTTTTCACAGGTGGCTATATGTTAGAATAAGGATAAAAAGGATAAAAAATCTTGCATACATGAATTAGAAAAACAACCCCATAACAGTATTATACTGTAGTGCAATTATTATTTTTAGTTAATAATTTCAGCAGTGCATTGTATAATAGTCATGGCCCAGTTATTGCTGGCTTTGATAGATTTTTCACCATTTAATTTTGTCTTTTTCATTTTTTTCACTCTTTAGAAGTATTTTTTAATAATCACATTTTTAACTTGTCCATGCTTGATTTTATCCAACTATGAAATGCCCAAATATTTGCAGACATATCTTAGCTTCTGATAGTTTGCCATTCCATTACTGTTCATGAGTTTACCCCAATTTATTGCTACTGTAGCATATTTCTCTAGGCCAAATTCCACTGCTATATTTATGTTAAAAATTCTAATGGTATTTTCCAATGACTGGATTTCAGTTTCTGATTTTTTCATAAAGCTACAGATTATCCATTCAAAGGAAATGTTCACAAGCCCATATTTTTCATTCCCGACCACAAATTCTGTCTTCCACCGCTTTATTGTTTTTTTTTCTATAAACATTCTAAAGTTTTACTGACACCAATTGTTCCCAAACATTTGATAATCTAACTATGCGGTAATCAATCTAAACTATTTTATAAAATGGTTTTCACCTTTTGCAGTTTTCTAAATCCATTTTATCAATCAGAAGTTGATCTTTTGTACCTCTGTTTTTTCTTTTATTTCCTTTTTGTTCTAGTGGAAGGATGTTATTTTCTTCTAAATAATCTTGAATGTAGTCTGTTATTATGCCTCTGAGTAATTTAAACATTGTAGGCAAGCATGTTATTGGTCTATAGTTTCCTGGTGTTGTCTCTTTCACTGTGTCTTTTTGAATCAGGTAAATTTTTCCAGGATTAAACCCCTCATTGATGTCTCCTTTATACAATATTTCATTAAGCTGTTTGGCTATAACTGGATGTCAGAAATTTGAGCTGTGCAATTGGTTCTTTGATTTTAACCATTTCTGCTGTTATTTATTATTAGTTCTTCCAATTGATTTTTTCTAAATACATCTTCAAATTCTTTTATTCATCCAGCATTTTTATGACACTCTTGAATTTCTCATAGATCTTTCCTTTTTCTTTCGTATTCCATTTTTAGAATTTCTATTGCTATTTATACTTTAGTAGAATTGCCTTTGATCTGATTGAAATATCTGATTTTGCTTAAATTTGATAATCTATGCATCATAACATTCAATTTTCCCTGCTATTGCTGTTATTTGTTGCTTTATGATTTACAAAGCGTTCTCAATTTTTATGGTGCTAGGCCAATATATTTTTTTTAAATTTGCCTTGTTTTGATCCTTAAATTATTTAATTTCTGCTCTTCATTTTTTTAGTCTGATCTTCCACTTTGGTATTGAATATGATTTTGTTTTTGGTTTCCTAATTTTGATGCAATTTTTCTGTAACTGCCATTGATTTACTATAGGCAAGCTGATAGGTCTTTTCAACATTCGGTGTTATTTTAATTCTAGCAATCATCTTATTTTCTTTCATTATATGTGCCAGGTCTTTTGTGGGCATTACTCTCAATTTTGCCATTCTGTTTTTTACTGTTAATTCTGCACATACCATATTTTTCTCTTTTAATATTTCTTCAATGTATCAATTCATAGGTTGTTTCAGTGTTTTCCTATACTGGTTCTGCTGTTATTCCTTCTTCTAAATTATCATTTCTATAGTTCCTATCAGCTTTCCCCTTTTTATTTGCAATTGGTTTTATCAGAGTTTCTTCTAATATTATGTTTGGATCTTCTGTTTGCACAATTTTTCTGAATCTCTTCCAGTTCCGCATTCCTGAACATTTTATTTATGGTAATGGATCTCCTTTGATCTGGTAATCGTTGTCAAGTAATATTTAAGTCTGGATAAATGTTTTTACAATGTGCAAGCATTCACTTTAGAAATCCCCACAATATTGGTTCATATTATAACAACAGGCCACAATGATGCAATTTTCAAACACAGTATACTTTTGTCTTGTCTATGGTTGTTGTTCTTGCAGTAATCTCACATATATCATAATTCAACTTCAGAATTAAAAATATATTTATTTCTCATAATTTTGGACTATCTTTTGCCTGAAAAAGAAAGGAACAAAGGAAGTACCACTTGTTTCTCTTCCAGATCTGTTTTATTTTTTTTCTAGTCTCCTAAGTATGAAAAGGAGTTTTGCATGAACAATGTTTATGTTCCATAAAAGAACTGGAAGATTCAGTTTCTAAGAGTTAACCAATGATACATGCTCTGCTAAAGAGTTGGCAGCTTTACACTGTTCTCCATAGCAATGGTAATGTAGTGATTTTGAATGTTCCTTAGTAATTCAGATTATAGAATTTGGCCTTTGGTTCCCAAACACTCTCTATGCTTTGCACATACCAGAACATTTAAATGGAAAGCATTGTAGGTTTTGTTTACTGCCAAAGGTGGCTTTATTCAAATCTCAAGTGTAGAATTAACAAGAAGGTAACTCTCCTTTATAACAGCTTGATGAAAGCATACTCTTTTAGAAAGACTGTTGGAGACATGGTTCCTCAACTCCAAGACCACCTGAATCCTCTCCTGAATACCACAAGAAACAACAATAACACCAATAAAAGCAATAGTTGCACCTGCAGAAAAGGCAGCAATCTGAGATGGGGAGAAATGAGAGATGGCACCTTGAAAAAGGAGATGGATGGGACTCTCAATGAGGTCATTAAATATGGCAAAGCAATTTATTATTTCCAATTCATTTTTTATATCAATGATTACAGAAAAATTCTAATCTATACTTAAGCATCAACTATCAAACAAAGTACTTAAAAAAGCATAACGTTACACTTAAATCATGCCAGAAACCCCATTTGTTATTTTCAGGGCTTTTTTTCTCAGAGAAAAGGTGGTGGAACTCACCCCCTTCCCCTGGCCACGCCCCTACCCACCCCTAGGACCGCCCCTAAAACTGATCCTTTAGAGAACAGGGATGCAAGTAAAATTTGGCGGGGAGGGTGTTAGTCTGCAGCT
>JAOYMU010000002.1:30892034-30902969 GCA_025802295.1 Psammodynastes pulverulentus
AAACACAAACACACATCCTTCACATTCTATACATTGAATTGAAACCCCCGATATTGCATTAATATTGCACTATACATCTCCGGAAGCGCATGCGCAGAAAAAAAATGGCGTGCCTGTGTTTTGTTGCCACCTGAGCACCCATTCATGACCAGAGGTAAAAACCTTTGGTTTGCACCTGAATTGGTTGCAAACAGAAGCATTCATGACCAAAGGTTTCACCTGTTTCTTGAAACATAGGTTTTCCATTCACATGAGATAATGGGGATCTACTAAGACTGCCAACTATTAAAGACAACACCACTTGATTACAAATGAACTCATCTCAGGATCCAGTCTAGGTTGGTCACTGGGACCAGCTTTCTGAGGTTTCGGACTTGTACTGGAATCCATCTTCAGGGAACTTCTCTCTAGAACACTCTGCTGGAGAGAAGTTCACTGAAGATGCGCTCCAGCATAAGTTCAAAATCTCAGAAGACTAAACCTCTGGTCCCGGTGACCAACCCAGATTGGATCCTGGAACACATATTTGCCTTCATTCGTGAACTCATCTCATTCCAGAACCAGAATTAGATTTTTCTGTTGTAGCTATTGCTAGACTGTATGCTGGTTCTTATATGGCTCCTTTGAGTGACATTTCTTCAGTCTGATCCAAAAACTTTTGGTGTTAACTTTAGATAGCGTTTGGATTTTATAAGTTTTCCTTTTGGTTTTTATGACTCTAATGTTAGATTTTGGCCTTTTTCCTGACCTCATAAAAAACTGGTTAGAGAACTTGCTTCAAGAGATTGGTGTCTCTACAACAGAACACCTCTTGGCTTCTCATGCTTCAATTAAACCCCAAACAAGGTGTCATGTGGGAACTTCTCCCATGAGACTTTTTCAGATGAGGAATGTGAAAAGCAAAGCAGGTTGCAATTGACAGACGTATAACAGAAAGCAAAGAAATGACAAAAAACCTTCCTTCAATCCATGCAGTAAAGGAAGTTCACAATCACCACCTATTCTAAAGTATCCTAAGAATAATATGGAAAAAATGAAGGTCTTCTAAGTCTTAAAAAACCAATTTTTCTCACTGTGTTAACTTCAAGTGCTAAATATTAGACTGGCTTTAACTACTCTGTTGCTGTTTTAAATGTTTTCTTGGTTAATTGATTTGATTCCAAATCATTAGAAGTTTCTAATATTTTTTTTATTTAAATTTGCAAGCTAACTACTGTAGTAGGTTTTTGAATATTCAGCCAAACTAGAATTCTATGAAGTGAAAAAAATATTTTTAAAATAATATCACTGTCCATTAATCTTTAAGACTCATCCTGAAAACGACTGTGTGCATAATCATCTTGTTGTTAGCTGTTTACATGTTACAAAAGTACCATAGTCAGAATATGCAGAGTTTATACAAAAGGTATAGTCAAAATAAGCTCTGGATTACAGTGTAAAAATGTTTAGCCCTATAGGCATCTAGAACAAACTGCAATTATGCAAATATGATTCAACATGTGCTCTGATGTCACAACACAATCCCTGTTTTTCATAATTGCATCCAATATCACACATAGGCATGTAAATTGCACAGTATGGTTAAAACACACATTTTATCTATCACTATCCCCACCCCTCCCTGCTGTGGATGCCAATGTTTAGTTCTGCATATCTCTCAACATTTGACATTTAAATTTAAACACAGCTGGAGAAATAGCTAAATTGTCATTTCTTGATTTCCTTATTCTCATGGTCCTCTATTTAAAATAGTATCTTATACTACAGCAAGCAGGAAGTACCACACGATAAGTGTGGCACAATGTATTGGATTAATATTAGTTTAATACTGAATATACTTTTTGTACTACAGAATCAAGTGTCATATCTTTATCTGCATTAATTTTAATGCTTTTAACTAATGGGCAAATATTTGATGTTATTTTTATAGGTGCAGTTTCTTAGCATTCACCCAGAAAAAAAGTTTATTTTTATTATGCAGCATCAACATAAAAGGCAAAGGATCTTTCCATCTTTGAGTTGCTGTCCACTTTAGTCTGCAGTACTGCTTTGATTTAATCCTTGTTAAAGCTGGATTATATGTATGAATTGAAAGCAAATTTGTTCATCATTAAGTATCAAAAATAACATGTACCCCAGTGACTATTTTTTTTAATATAGTTGCCTTATTGTTTTATTCCAATGGGTGATGAAAGGAGAACACCAATCAGAATTGTGGGAGTAGACATCAGAGCCATCAAAGTATACCTTAGATTGATTCAATGCTGAGTCCCAAGTTTGCATTGTATTGTATTTTGCGTTGTAAGTTCTTCAACATATATCAGAAATACATCTCTGAAATAAATCAGCAATTAAATATGAATTTCAATGGCCATTGGGAGTGGTCATATACTAGAGACTGTAGGATTATCCAGTTTCCCCCTTTGAGATCAAAGGACAAGAAATCCAGTCTGAATGATGACAAATAAGCCAGCAAAATCTTCCCAAACAGCAGGAGCAGCTTCATAGTATGATACTATGGCAGCTGGTTGAGCCAGACAAATCCTCTATTTGGCAACAGAGAAAGAAAAAAAAATTGTGAGGGATAGCCATTCCACTTTGGTCCACTTAAATGCCAGCAATGGAAGAAAACACAGGTCTCAGGTGGCTACTGATGGCCAAGGCATGGAGTCAATGTACTGAATCAAATTAAAGAATATAAATTAAATTAAAATTAAACAAAAGCAGCACAAAAGCTTTTCCTCCCTCTTCCTTGCAAATGGAGAAGGGTTTATTTGGTTCACATAAATGTTCGACAGTGGAACTCACTGCCGTCATTGGCAAGTATATATTTATTTCAACTTATTGTTATAATTATTTTTGTCAGTCATGTTTGGAAAAACTTTTTTTGCAGTACTCCTTAGACATTGATTGAATCATTAGTCTGAAGGTCTCAAAAGAAGGGAAGTTCTGGCTATTGTTCACAATTCTCTTTGTGACATGCAAAACAACAGATGTGCAGGTATTTAAAAGCTGAAATTAAAACACCAGACTGGATGTTCTATGTTCTATGGATTTAAAAACACAAGTGTAAGAGAATACTTTGACTCTGTTTACTTATTGGTTCCATTTCTTTATATCTAGCCATTACATCACAGTTATTGGGCAAGATCAGTCATCTATTTCATGTCTGAAACTTATCCTATTTCAGTTTTGTGAATAAATGGGAAACCTAAACATCTCAAACCAACTGGCAGGCACATTTAAATTAGTATACGATTAGGCTGTAATCATATATCACTTCAGTTAGACACAATATGTTGGAGTAACTCTTTGGAGTTAACTACTGGGGAGAAAAATTCCAGTTAGATCTCCATAATTCTTTTTATTTTATTTTACTTAAAAAAAAAAAGAACTTCCAGTTGAATTGCATAAAGTGACATTGCAGCCTCAGAAAGTTGATAATGCAAAAGTATTCAGCACAAAACCTGGGCTGTAGGAATAGTTTTTAAATGCTTCAGCAAGGATCAGCTAAGCCAAAATAGATATGATTGTGCCATGGAATTTCCTCAAACATTGATTAAGAAACCAGATCAAGGAATGAAAAGATAAGAGAGTATCTCTACTTTTCTTCCAAATAGTTTTTGTCTTCCCAGCTATTCAGACAAATAAAGTTTGTCATCAATTTGGCCTTGAAAAATTAAATCAAGAGTGACAACTTGTGACTCTGCACAATTCCCATCCCTAAAGGCCAATAATGGTAGATACTGTGTCTATCATTTATCAAGATCAAGGAACTACATTTTCTGTATTCCAATTCTAAACAGTGAAATCAATCTACTTATACCTGAATTTTGTTCTAAGTAATATTGAAGATGACTTGGAATTGTTTTTTCCATTGTTACTGATGGTTATTACAATAGATTAATGTTAAAAATTAAAAATTATTTATTACCAGCTAATTGTGTATAAAATTAAAGTCAAGAATCTCTATAAATCACATACTAAAGTCTTACAAAGTTAAGAATTCTTCACATCAGAAGATCTGATATAAAATCTTGTTTGTCATAGAAACTCGTGATTTACTTACATTGTGAGTTTCTGTGAAAAACAAGATTTTTCCCCACATGGATTTTTACAGGATCTTCATATCAAATCTTCTGTTGTAAAGACTTGTGATAAAATAGCCTGTCATACAATTGCTATTGTATTGGGAATATATTTGTATTCATTTATTTATCAAATTTATATAGATGTATATATCACTAACAATTATTAGGGTGTGTGAAATGAACAGCATTTTATGTTCATTTATTGTATTTATTTTGATTTTTTGTAATTCAGTAAATTTCTCTTTGCCTTATGCATGAAAAGTAGTGATCTATAAATAACATTGAATTCTGTGAGCCTGACTTAAACCAAAATTGTAATGTGAATATCTTTTTAATATATGGCTTCCTACAAACATAGCCTTGTTAAGAACTATTTCCTGCATTCCAATCTCTATGTTGTTGTGGTTTAGCTATAAAGTTGAATGCTGCTTCTTTATTTCCACTTTGATGTCAAGATGATGGATTGTGAAATCCCTAATTAAATTTGATACAAACCTGTTAAGAAAATAATTAACCACATGAAAAATGGTGCTAAGACATCATTGTTATTAATTTGCTAGGGAAGTAATTGTGACTCAGAATAAACAGTAATCCAAAAATCTTTCTGGATCACATATTTTGTGGTGTAGCAAACAATGCATTTATTTATGTTTGCAGCTGAAACAAATGAATCCATTTAATTCATGCAGACATTTGCAGTTAAATATGGAAAATAGAATATTGTATGAGTGATCCTTGCAACGCATAACTGAGTGCTTGGGATCAGTTCCAAGGATGGTTTAAGAAGCATAAAGGAAATTGGTAAGAAGAAGTCCAATATTTAACAATGGTATCCAGCCATATCTAAAATGATCACCTGCATTACAAATTCTTTCTTTGCAACTAATCACATGTGGTCAAAAATATTTAAGACTGATATACAATATTTTTGAAGAGGTACATAATCAGATGTTTCAGTTGTCCCAAAACCTAAAATAGTTTTTGAAAAAGTTAATGGCACATAAGCCCTAGAGTGTAAATCAATATCATAAACAAGGCTTCTATTAAACACAATCAAGCAATTCAAAATATCCTCTACAGGAATGATCCCATCAAACTTCTTTGTATATCCAACATAATGGATATAAACAAAGAGGATAATTAAGCTTACAATATTCTCCTACATGAACAGGAATTACTTTGAATTACACAATGGGGACATAAACATATTTAAAGCATATTATTGGTTAGATATGTTGTCTATAAGCTCCCAAAGTGTACTTAGATCTACAAGGTGAAGAACTGATGCCCATTTTAATAAATTGTGCTTGGTTATTTACTATAAATATTTTTAAAAGGTTTCTAATACTTTGATATTACAATAAGTACACTGACTTTAAATCACTTTATGCAGCATTAATAGAAAACTATATAATCTTTTCCATCTCCTTTGAGGGATAGCAATGAAAAGTGCATAACTCAGTCTGCAAATATGCACCATGTGCAGTGCATGGTAATAGTTTTCATGGGACAATTAAGAATAAAATTCCTGTTTTAGATTTAAAATCTAGTTAATTATGATTACAGATTGCATTATTCCATTTTCCAGATCATGAAGGGATCTGTAAAAAGTTTTCATTAATAGTATGAATTTTAGCTTTAAAATTAGCATCGGTAATTATTGCAGCACTTGTGGACACTATATCTCCTTCCATTTTTCCCATAGGATGATGTTCTGTCATGAAACAATTTGGGTTCAACATATTCCATTAATTGACCATTTTAATAGCCTTGTTTTTATGAATAAGCCACAATTTGCTGGCTTATTCAATATCTTAAGCAAAAACCAAACCACACTGAAGCTTAACAAAATATGCTTACCCAATCAGAAGTGGGTAAGAAGTGGGAGGAACTAAGGCCTAAGAAGCTGCTAATGTAAAAAAAAAAAAAAGCCTTCATGTTACTTTTGCAGCACTGTTCTATCACATAACAAAATTTCACTGCACAGCCTTCTCCAATCTGGACTCTATATATATTTTGGACAACAAATCTAAAACTCTTAATTGGAGTTAGACATAAAATCCTTCATTCTGTAAAGAGTACAAATGTATGATTGAGATTTATGTGAATGGAGAACACATGGCAACATTTTCCTTAGATCCCAATGTTGGCTTTATCAGAATCATGGCTCTTCACTCAGAGGGACACTCATTTCCCTTCTTTATTGGCCAGCATGTTATATTGCCTGAAATGTGTCATCACCTCATTTTCCCTCCCTTGAAATAATTGGGGGCAAAATCACCCCCTAACTATCAGCAACAGAAATGCTATTATTAAGGAAGAAATGACGTTTCTTTAAAGCTTTTACCACATTGAATCTACTCTCATTTCTACTGAAGGGATTTTGCTTATATTTTATGAAGGAAAACAAAATCTGTCCAAATGGTCACATGTTTCAAAATCATATAGCATAAATAGGTTGATTTCTGTGCACTTTATGATGCTGATGTGCCTATTCAAATACTTTATCCTTGAAAGAAACAAATACAATTAAATGCATGTAAACACCAAATAATAAACAACAAAAATTCAGAAGATAACAAGTTGAAATATTATATAAAATAATGTTCAATTTCAATTTCTGCATAATTTTGCATAAGTGGGATTCAACTGATTTTCATGTAGGAAACCAGCTTTGCCCCTGCACATGGTAGGGGGTTGACATGTCTGTCCAATCTTTTAACTATTCTAACATTGGAAACAGATGGCAAAGCAGGGGCTGTGCCAGAACAAACACAATTTATTAAAGGCAATCCATTGTAATGCCAAAGCAAATATCTCTCACCCAGATCAGTCTATTGAACCAACCAAAGCAAATAACCAACAATAAACTGAAATTTTAAGAATAGCTGTTTTGTGTGTTTGGTTGAAATATACCCATCCCCAAGGATGTGTGAATCATTACACAAAGACAGCTTGTGGAATATGGGTGGAAGAAGAGAAGGGGAAGATGACCTCACTATTTCAGCTATTTGATTAAACCAAAATTTTGCAATGTTTCCCACTTATTGTTACAAGGGGATTTAGAATGTCTAGATTTATAATAGCTCCATTTCTTTTTGTTCCATATTTCTGACCTATTGTCATGACTACATTCTAAATGAAACCAACAACGTAATCTATGGACACATTCAACCCACATAGACTAAATGTGCATTTTTGCATGAGTTTATCTTTCAGTAAATCAAGTGGATGTGTCCTTATTTAAATGGTAGTATCTTTTTCTTTAAAAAAGAAAAGATCATAAATCTAAGACATTAAAGACCTGAGACAATGGACAATTCTTCAAGCAGCCTAAAGAACAGCAAATTGGAAAGCACCTGGATAATAATACAAGAAGAACCAGCATATAATTGTGCACACATCATGCCAGACTAATAAAAAAATGGGACAAATTGCTATCTTAATAGATTAAGGAATGCCATGGTCAAAGTTTGTCTTTACATCACAAACCATGCTTGTCATGCTATCTATATTAATAAAATTGTAAAATATGAACTATATAATTCATCTGTTAGATTCATAATTTGCCAAATGATCACATTGACAGAATAATCATAAAATGCTCCATACCATCTTAAAAGTAATTTTGATGGAGTGCCACAAGTCTATGCTGGGGTCTTCAACTGTTTTATTATTAGCATGGATGATGATGTTGAGGAGCTGATAATGAAATATGCATATATATAACTGAAAACTAGGAGTAGTTAACTGTTTAATGATAGTTCCACTAGATGGACCAGATCAGGAAATCAGCTCTATAGAAGGGATAACACTTCTCTTTTTTGAGATTGACTATTATAATAGAATCTTGAAAATCTGATTATGCTGTGTCACTTTCTCTTTGTTATAATTAATGAATTATGGAGATGTCTTCCTTAAGCAATTCCAAATAACATCTCATTGTTCTGGACTTATAAAATGTTTGAGCACTTTTTACCTAGCTAGCAGCTTCTATATATTTCCATCAAGGTCATCTTTTTTAGGGCACATATTTTAGCTGCAGAAAATGCCAGTTCATCATGTAAGATCTAAGTTCACCTCAATGAGTTTAAAAATGATCCAAGCCCCACTTTACTTTGCATTCATTCCTCATAATTAGGTACAGAATTAGAAGTCGGATGGAGAATGTAATTGCTATCGATCCTTATGCAATGTGCTAATTTTGACATATGGATAGACATCTGAAAAGACATTTGGGTTTGAATAAGCACCAATACTTCAGAATTTGATTATGGCATCTGCCTTGTCTCTTTCCATGGAGCAAGAAATGAGATAAGGCAACTTTTGTTTTTAATTTGGCATGTGAATATTTTGTCTTGATTTGGAAATTACGTCTCTAGATACTTCTGTTTTGAAAAACTGGTATATGTCTCCTATACAAATTCATTCTGCAATTTATGTACTATAGTCCCTAAGAAATGGATAGTGGCAATATTTTATCTTATAACTATGTTATAATTTAATTTCTGTGAATGACATTTTCTATTTGTACTAGTTTGTTACCCCTGCCTGGACAGACTATTCTGAGATTCCAGAAACTAAAATTCATATGCTTAATATTTATGGATTATTTTAACACCGGAAATATTTCTTGATTGTTTCAGAGTTCAGAACCCAGTCCAATTTATTTCACTTACCTGTATGAACATTTGTGTTGGTAGTATTTGGAAATCGGTTTGCTGTCTGTTAGGCAAAAATCATAGTTTAGATTCTTAACTATTACTTTTAAATCTGAATGCCTAATTATGCTCTTTTAATTTGTCTATGAATTATAATTCTATATTACTGCATCAAATCATTAGTCTGCCATAGTTGTCTTCAATATACCACTCACCATTTTTATAAAATGTAAATTCATGTAAATATTGTGCTCTGACTATCTCATTAAGGTCACCAATGATGAAATCAGGCTAATTGGCCTTTCACTTAATTTTTTTTATTAAGCAGGAAATCTTTACTTGTGATAGCCAAGAAGGTCTGTAAACTAAATAGTTTCTCTTTCATAGAAGTAAATGGTAGCTATGTTGATGCCAAGTTCTGTTAATCTAAATTGTAGTCCGTGAACACTGGACTTAAAAACATTCATTCCTACAGGAGGAAAGAATATAATTATATGTACTTAAGTTCCTTTCATTCTTATTTACTAATGGTTGGTTAAAGGGTGAATTAAAGGACTATTTCAATTTATGTTAATATTATCAAAATATTACCACGTTGTTTCTTTATTTTTCATTGACTATGTTTTTTTAAAGCTCATATTTTCTATAAAATTGCTTTCATGTTTTGTTATTTATTAATATATTATTTTAATCATGTTTTGTTTATAACATTTAATTCATAAATAATAACAATATACCATCACACTTCCACATCTATCTATCTCAGGTCCCTAGGAAAGACTCAACAGCTGGACAAAAATGCCAAATCCAGTCTGAACATCTGGATGATTGTGCAATGAAATAATTAATTTATGTATGCGTACTAAGATTATGCTGAAAGGCCTGACATACTTTATTGGCTGTACCCTAGCTCCTGAAAAGCTGGGCTTTCATCTTGAATATTTAATAGAACGAATCAACCAAGGTGTATATAATGTATTTCTTAAAGTAAACTTCATTAAGTAAACCTGTAAAGCACAGGTGTCATACTCAAGGCCTGGGGGCCCAATGTGGCCCACCACATGATTTTATGTGGCTGCGAGAGCTTCAAAGTTCCGATTGTCTTTAAATAAATAAAGCAAAACATTTAGGAATTTGGTTACACTTATACTGTCTTACAGTTCCATGTGGCCCTTTGAGGGCAACCATTATGCTGATGGGGCCCTCAGTGAAAATGAGTTTGACACCCCTGGTGTAAAGGAAGCTGAGAGAATAATTATTTTTTTATTTCAGTTTATTTTCTGGAAAAATAAAAGGCTTTTATTTTCTGGAGGAGGGAGGATCCACTTTGTTCTATGGCTGCAACATTTCTAGAAATTTTATATTTTTACCAAAAATGTAGGAATGTCATTTTATAGTCTCCTGGAGAGTTGTTCAGGACACAGTAATTCTGATTCCTCACAAGTTGAACTGCAAACCTTATTCTGAATATGAAATGAACTTCCACAGACATCTTTCTCTCCGTCTCTTTCTATTTATGATTGTAGCTGCTACTTTGTTAACTAATTTCCTTTGTGTTCTCAAAGCACTCAATAATTACTGGGAGTAAAAAGTGATTAACACTTGGGTTTGCAGTGCCCTTTCCTGACCTCTTCAGATAGGCAGAATGAATTTATTGTCTTCATTCTCCATATTGTCACACATGTATGACAGTGATTTGACCAACTGGTGCTGATTTGATCTTATGGGTCATTTGACAATGGACATAGTAATCTTTGAATCCAATATTCCTTCACCATTCTTCCCTTATCAAGATATCTTATACAGAGACAGCACATTGTTTGAATTTTGCTTTCTGGGTGGCTGCAACTGCAATTCCTGAATCAAGAAATCAGAATTAATGTTTTCCAATATTTTTTTTTTAATTTAGATAAGGTAAGTCCATCTTGATTACTCTGATTTGTCCCTATTTTAGGTTCTGCCATAAAGAAAAGCTCAATAATAATTTTATTGAAAGTACCATAGGATTTTCTGTATTGATCCCTAGCTAACTTGATCAATTTTGAGAGCTAAGAACCTGAGTGAGTCTAACGCTCAAGTTTGTTACTGAGATTTCCAGAAATTTTATTTATTTTTATTTTATTTTATTTAGACTTCTATCCCGCCCCATCTCCACAAAGGGACTCGGGGCGGGTAACACACAC
>JAOYMU010000002.1:31173518-31188522 GCA_025802295.1 Psammodynastes pulverulentus
GTGTTTTTACCCTGCTGTAAACCGCCCCGAGTCCTCGGAGATGGGGCGGTATATAAATTGGATAAATAAATAAATAATAAATAAATTATGAAGGCTTTGAATAGGGCTATACACAGTGACATTGAGCAGGAAGGAGTGGGTGTCAAGGCAGACATGGTAATAGAAATAAGTAAAATACAAAAAGGATACAATTGTGATGCTCCATCCATCATCTTGCTTGGTTTGACCTTGTTTCTTATGGATGCTGCTGGCTGTGCAGCACATGTGATCCCAAGAACAGATGCAGCTTGCTTTGTATCCATTTCAAAGTTATTATTTTCCCATCATTTTTCAGGATCAGCAAACACTTCTAATACTGTAACTTTTCCCATTTTGTGAATACAGGATGAAAATTTGTACCTATCTTGTTTCTATGCCTTTTCAAAAGACTGGTAGGCTTTTTCTAAGCTTCCTTTTATGCTGCTAATATAATTAAGGACTGAAATTAGCCCTTTTTGAAATGTGTGCTGTACCTGCTTCAGACACTTTAGCTAGAGGCACCTCTTTCAAGTAACTCTCAAGTTCTCAGTGCTTCCTGATCTGAGTACTGATTGATTAGTGGTTATTCTTCCAATCTCTTATGGCCAGGTAGTTAACAGGATCTCTTCCTCTTGAGGAAGAGTCAGAATCAGTAAGCTATCATATTAAAACAGATATTTTCCAGTATTTACTCAATACATTAATTAACAAAATAAAATGAGATGTCTAATTTCATTTTTATTTTGTTAATTGTAATAAATTAAAAGTCTACTATGTCTTATTTATTTATTTACTAAGGGCAATATGTCAACAGGGATTTTTCAGGATCTGCAAAATCTTTTAATACTATAAATCACTACCACCTTTTGTTACCCAGATTATATTGCCAAATCCAACCTAATAAAACTCTTGCTTGAGACCAAACTTCAGGATTATTGAGAAACCACAGGGCAAAACAGATTAGAACAACTCAAAATTTATTTTAAGGAAAGCTAAAGAGCTTCCATTTATTAATAACACATTACAGATATGTTTTAACAAAAATAATTTATCTACATGGAATGACTTGCTTTTCCCTTAGAAAGCAACTAACTTAATATATTTACTCTGTGGCAGAATAAAATTAAGGTGAAGAAAGAGATCCTAGCCTTCGGGCATAATACAGATTGTCCTAAATACAAACAAAGCATTGCTGGACAGTGGGCAAATACTTAAATGATGTTTGTTTGTTTGTTTGTTTAGTAAACTGTGCAGCTCCTACAGATATGCTTATAAATTAGTATCTTTAGATGTTTAAAATAATTATTTTTCTACAAGCCAATAAAACAAGAAAAGAATTGTTAGTTCTTTTTATGACACTCATTTTTTTAGTATTTTAATACTGTGAACACGTTGTTTCATACAATTGTCACAACACTGTTTTTTCCTTAAAATTCTCCACGGTATCCTTTCTAGCTTAACAATGTCTTTCTTAACTAAATCACACAAAATCAGAAAAAGCTCTGTTTTATATATATGCTAATTTTCTGATTGCAAGTAGTCGTCTTACGACCTTACAAGTGCAATTGAGTCCAGAATTTATGTTGCTAAGTGAGAAATTTTTAAGTGAGTTTTATTTACTCTTCTTGCCACATTTGTTAAGTGAATAATCACTTAAATTAGTAACAGGGTTGTTAAGTCTGACTTCCCCATCTGGCTTTCCCATTGACTTTGTTTGTCACAGAACAGTCGTATGATGCCGGGACACTGTAACGGTCATCAATATGAACCAGTTGTAAAGCATCCAAATGTAAATAATGTGACCATGGGGATGGTCATAACTCTGAAAAATTGCTAAAAGTCACTTTTTTCAATGCTGTTGTAACTATGAATGGTCACTAAATAAACTGTTGTAAGTTGAGGACCACCTGTAGTAGATGAAAAATGATCTAAAGTGTAACCAGCTACATCAACCACAGAAACATATTAAAGCTCCTAACCCTTTTTTTGTGTGTGTGGTTTTGTATTGCTGTTCAAAGAATGTAAAGTACATTCATAATGGGAAATATTCCAAAAAACGAACACAAATACAAATTCTAACTTTACTTGTTATAGTTCCCTAACAGAGTGGAGAACAAGGCAGAAACAATATAACTTAGATTTATATACCGCTTCATAATGCTTTACAACCCTCTCTAAGTAGTTTTCAGAGTCAGCATATTGCCCCCAACAATCTGGGTCCTCATTTTAGCAACTTCAGAAGGATGAAGGCTGAGTCAACCTTGATCCTGGTGAGATTTGAACTTCAAGTTTCAGGCAGCCAGCAGTCAACAGAAGTAGCCTGCAGTACTGCATTCTAACCACTGCACCACTACGACTTGGTTATGTCTTGTGTTGTATATTTTCAATAACAGAATCTTCCATGGCAGATAATTATGTCATTGACATCATTTATCAATCCATCATAGTGCTGGCAGCTTTTGCGGTTCTATCCACTATTACCTTCCCTGTTCTAAAAATGGTGTATATCTGGAAGTTCTATCTACAGCTGATTTTGTAGAAAAAGAAGCCTCAAAATATTAATCCATTCATTCTTAAAACAATATTTTCAAATGTATCTTTAATGGTATCACTGGAAACCTAAAACACTAGTAGCTCAACTTTCTTTCCCTTACTGTTATATATATATGAAAAACAATTGGATATAATCAAGAGCTGCAAGCCTTGGAGATAAAGCAAATTTTTATAACCCATTTCTCATTATGATATATATTATTAATACTTAAACTATTTATCTGTATCATTTCCCTATTACCTAGACTGATAGAATTTGAGGAAGAAGGATATTTGGGCCAGTATGAGATGGTGGGAAATTAGCAGTTATCATGATAGATACCTTTGATCAGTTTATCTCATAATTAATGTTCCCTGTTTCTCCTTTTCATTAACCAAAAACCCTTCTACTCTCCTAATATGGTACTTTATTCAGGCAAATGAAGTAATAGTTCTCTGTACTTTAAGACTGTCACAGTTTATTTGATTGGTTAATAATTTATATCCTATGCAAGAAAAATAGTATCAGCTACATTGCATAGTGCAGTAATTGAGGTAGGAACTGATTCTTCTATTTGGCTAATAAGCTCAATGTCCTCTGAGTATTTCATTGCCACATTTGATCTGTTTATTGTGCTTTGCACTGCTAAATTTTCCAGACAAGACACTCTCATTTTAGAAATCTACTCATTGTGCTAACATTTTTAAAAAACCTTGGAAACCTGGGAATCTAGTAAGAAAAACTAATGAATCTGTGTCATGCTTGAAGAAGCAGCAAACATTTGGATTCCTAGAGTAGTAGAGTTGTGTTCATGTTGTTTAATATGCCTCTAGACAACATTTATAATTCTAGATAAAATCCTAAAAAATGGCATGCAAAGTTTGGGTAGTAATCTTATCATTCGTACTATTTTAATTATAATAAACTGAATCTTAAGGGTAAACTGAAATATGGTGCTTTATGCATGTAAAAATTTTCTGGAGATACCCAAGTTCTGTTTTAAATTTAGTGAAAAACACGTGTACTTCATATGTTCATACTATGCACGGAAGATATTTTTAAAGAAGCAAATTTCCACTTTGGTAACTGCAAGAATGATATATATGTTATAAAAATGTCAATTCTCTGTGTTATAAATTGAATAATAAGAAATGAAACAGGCCCTTCCATTTTTGAAACTGAAGTCACAACTAAGTGGTCTTCCAAGTTTCTATAATTTACCCTACCATGTTAAACAAGTGACCTACCTTTTTTCCAAATTTGAAAGAACAGAAGTGGGTAGAAATTATTCCAATACTTTCATAAGGATTATTACTATGGGAACAAGATCTAGGGATGAGAAAAACATTATAAAAATTTGGCTGAGGGTTGTTCTGCAAAATAATCCAAATGCAATTTAGATTCAACTGAGGAGCTCCATCTTCCCTTGTAGGTGAAATACAGAAGTGTTATTTTCTAAAGATTACCTTCTTCATGCTACTGTTCAGCTACATACTATATTTCTTTTTAGTAATCTGAATCCATAAATCTGCAACAAATATTTTATATAATGTTGGATAATTAGCTTCAAAATATATAAATTAATAGCTTGATATAAGAAGTGTAGATATTTGCGTTCACTCGCTCTATGGAAATCTTACAGGCTAAACAGGTTTCCTTCTCAATGATCAAAGATAAACTATATGGCAAAGACTTTCTTTCAGCTATAGAATCACATTCTTAGCATTGTATCAGCATATTAAAGTGGCCTGTGATCTTAAGATATATTTTATGAGCTGATGTTTCATTCCCAGAGGGGGAAAATGTCTCACATTTATATGATCCTGGACAATGGTATCCATTTCTATGATCATAAATATGATAACACATAATTGAATAATTATCTTTATATATAAGGTCACCAGATGTTTGAAACTGCATACTGCATTATGTTTTTCACAATGTCATTAGAATCAAAAACTTGCCAGAATTCTTTTCAAGACATCATTGAAAATGTAACTGGAAGATAAAGGCAAAAAAATGAAACTTAGAGAGCATACTTTATTTGATAAATCAATCTGGGGAAAATATGATATTTCTTTCTCTGAGATCTGCTGAAATAATTTACACAAAAATGATATCAATGCTCATATATTCAAAAATAGATGGATTTTATATGGATAAGAATAGCTTGACTTTGTATAGTTTTTCATATGCTTATAGCTGACTAACTCAATGTATGCAACTAGCAACTATTTTATTTATTTATTCATTTATTGCATGACCATGTTCCATTAGCAAGAAGACCCAAATGCTAATACGGAATAATAGTTTGGCTGCCCAAGACTTCTAATCCTATTTGGTTCATGCTTGCCTGCTTTCTAAGATGTGCCATAGGGAGTGAACTAGCTCTAGACCAGAAAGAAAGATGAGCAGCTTTCTTGCAGTTTCATCCAGGGCTTTTTCACTCTACCAAAACCTCCTCATAAATGGGCATCACAATCAGGAAGGTCCAGCACCAGCAGATTCTAACAATCTTCACAAAGCGCCAGATCACTCCTTACTAAAGTACTATAGTATAGTACTTAGTATAGTACTAAAGTACTATATCTACTCGCATATGACATGCTTTTGAACTGTTAGGTGGGCAGAAGCTGAGGCAAGTGATGGGCGCTGTCCCTCCCATGTAGTGCTAGGACTCAAACCACTGGACCAAAGATCATGTGCAGCATCATTAAGCCACTGTTCCTCTGCACTACCAACTGGACAAGTTTGTGCAGTTTTTTGGGACAAGATTTCAGAAGTGGCTTGCTATTGCTTGCTTCCTAGGGCTGAGAGAGAATGACTGGCCGAAGATCACCCAGCTGGTTTTGTGTCAAAGGCAGGACTAGAACTCATAGTCTCCTGGTTTCTAGCCTGATGCTTAACCACTACACCAAACCTTCCAAAACCATACAGGAAAAGCAAAACAAAGAACCAATATTTAAAAGAACCAATTCCATCTTCTAACAACATTATTTTTTGTTTTCTGCCACCAGTCTGTGTAGTTAATTATCTCCAGCTACTGATTTGCTTTTTTCTCCCATATTCCATTCAGGTTTCCATTCCATTCTTACTATCTTCTCTACTAGCACATTTTCACATGTTTAATCTTACCGCTAATTCTTCATTTACCCAAACCTTGGGATATTGCTATCTGATGCAAAGGACAATGAGTTGCTGTTTTGGCAATTCTGTTTTGTAGCAATGCTACTGGTTTTAATCCTAGCTAAGCATAGAATTCTAGCTAAAAGAGGTACAGAGAAAGTCATTTCCTTACCATTGCTCCATAGCTATCAACATCTGCAGTTTAGTATGGCACTGTGATGGAATTTAGCAACTAGTATAAGAATAGTGAGTAATTAACTTTTCAACAATCAATCAATAGTAATCAACTTTTCAGATTAGGAAAATGACTCAGTGCAGTGAGATGAGAAAAAACTTTCACCAATAATATTTCAAGCAAACTTCATTTCTTAAAATGAGATTACTGCAGAATGTAAACAATGAAATATATCCTTTCCTATTGGGATGAGCCTTGCCCTTGTTGGTTTAAGTACTCCCTATAACTATATGCCAAACTAAAATTCTAGTTAAGTGCAACATGGAAGCCATGACAAGGTTGAAGTGGTGGAATGAATTTTGCTGATTATATAAAGTGTTTTCATGCACAAGGCCTTGAGAAGTTAGAAAGACTATGGAGGTGCATGAATTTAACCATGGTTTGCTTCACTTGTTACCATTTATTGTCCAAAGAGTTTCTTGCATTAGCTAAAGTTAGTGAATATACCTAACGCTTCCCTTTGTAATACTTTTGCTGTTACCTTGAATATCAACTTCATTCCATTCAGGAATTAATATCATTTATTACAAAAAGCCTTTTATGTGTTCAAAACTCCCTCAAGTTATTTGTCTGAAATCTGGAATGAAGGTTTCATATTTCATTGCTACAGATATTATTGCATTCTATTCTCAAACATAAGAATGTGAGGCATTTGAAAACCCAGGAGTAATATGGTGAATCATACATAATATTTCAGTTTGTCTAAAAACTTTCAGTTTTACATGGATAAGAAAAACACTATACTTTGTGTAGTTTCATGCTAGATGATGAAATAAATTGAATTGTATTCCAAAACTTGCATGTCTATACTTTTCACCATTTTCATTTTATTAACAAGATTATATAAATAAGCATTAGAATACAATATTAAGAATTGTAGAAAGTGTCAGCAGATCAAAGGAACAAATTGTTTTTCCAAAGAGTCCTAAATAAAAAAAAATACCAAAAAGTAAAAGCATTTTATGAAAATGTTGCAAATGTTAGTGGAAAGCAGTGAATAATTTTAATCAAATTCTACTTGACTAATGTATATATGATAAAAGGATAAATATTCTCTTTACCCATCTGCTGAAGCATAAGGAGTCCTGCCATCACAATATTAAAAATACACAATACATGTTACTTAAGATAGAACCCATCACAATTCCCATCTTATTCCATTTTTTGGCTCCATTTCCCCTTGAATGTTTCATATTGATCAGCTCTGTCTCTTATTCTGGGATGTCTGCCAAACACCACCCACCAGCTATTATGTGATTAAATATATTGTGTCTATAATATGAGGAAAATATATTTTCTGCCACCATTATAACTCAGCATCCAAGTTGTAAGGCTGTTTTACATTTCTTAGCCTGGAGCTAAATCACCCTGTCTTACAGCAAATCACAGGGCAGATCGCCAAAGCAGCCTTCAAACTATGTTACTCAGTTTTCTGAGAAAGCTTGAGGGATGGAGAAGGAAAAAAGTAGAGAAAGGAAGAGAGACATTATGAGTCTAGAATTTCAGAGGAAGCAAGATACTGCTTGGCTGTTAGCTTATGCCCCCTTTTAAGAAAGCATACTGCTATGTCCCTGTAAATCTAACCTTTGATTAAGGCAGGGGTGTCATCATGACAAAGGTACATGATGTATCGGGAATTTTTCCCCCTTCGCTAAACTGAATGTGGGTGTGGCCAGTGTGTGATGCATCCAGCCCATGGGCTAGGAGTTTGACAGCCCTGAGCTAAAGAGATCCGGTGTGCCTTAATTAAGTATGTTGAAAATGAGTCAGATTTAAATCTCTGATCATAAATTTTACTGAGGAAAAATAAAAAAGACTGGCAAATCAAATAGATAAAGTATCTCTTCCTTATACCAATTGCCAATGATTACTTTAGAATAAATAAACCCTGACCTATTTGCCTACAATCCTGAGTTCAGGTGGAAGAAGAAAAATGCATCTGAATTAAATGATGGCTTTCAAGCTCCCACAAAGTAGCCCAGACAAAAGCAGGACTGAAAAATAGAAACTTTGCCTTCTCTTTAGCATAAAACTGCTTAGGATACACTTCTTTCATAGTTTCTAATTTTTTTATACGGAGTTGGGCTGAGGAGTTGGATATAGTTACAGGATTTGTAGCAGGAAAAAAGAGATGATTTTGTGTTATGCTAATGACCAAAAGCAACCACATTTTTTTGTGAGACAATACAGTTCTAAGAGAGCCATATTACTTGAAAAAAAGACTGCCAAATGGCTCTGTGAATGAAATAAAAGTGTAGAAATTATTTCAATTCATGACTTGTATCACAACAAAGCTAGTTTGAAATTGGAACATATCTATGTCCACCCATATTTGTTCCTTATCTTCTGCCAACAATGCCCAGACTTCTTTAAAAAAAACTTCTGTGGTATTATTTTGGGCATAGAATTTAACTGTTATAAGCAGCTTAAGACAAGAGTAGATCTTAGACTTGAACTTACTTCAACTTCAATAGATCTCTTTCTATAACATTTGCATCAGCCTAGTAGAAGATAGTGAACTAACAAATCAAATGTTTTAAATCCAGAATAGAACTTGCAGCCACATAGACAAAGGGAAATACTTTCAAGATGCATCTAGTGTAAAAATGTTGGCTAAATGCCATTATGCCTAGAAAGGAGTCATTAATATCCTTGCCAATATATTGAATCACTCTGGTGGCCCATATGTTCAGATATTTTAAGACTTGGTAGCTTTAATTTTAATTAAATCTGTAACATTCAGCTGCTGGTTGCATGCTATACATAGAATTGTGTTTCCCTAACTTAATAAAATACGGTCTCTTTCTCTCTGATTTGGAGCGTCTATGAAAAGCTGACAAAAAAATTACTTGCATCATTGTTTCTGAAGTTCGGTCTGCAGTACAATTCCTATTCCTGCATTCTTCTAATAATTCTTTTAAAATGTCTAAAAATAAAATAATATGGGATATAGCCAGAGGTGAAAGGGTGATGGGAAGACTCCCTTTGATTTGATTTATAACTGAGCTTGATTGGTGTGCATTTTGAAAAACATCTTTTTGGGTCTCTCCCCTAAAAACAACATAAAGTAAGCAAATAAACAAGTAAAAAGACTTGCAGTGTAGACACATGCTGTATACATATAATCTGAATCATTAACCTGATTCTTCCTCTGCAGAGAGAAAATAAAGTTTTGACAATAGGAAAGCTCCTTCCTTCTAAAATCCCAATTAAAAACAATAAAAAATAATAAGGAAAAAATGTCACAGTGAAACGATACAAAAGGTTATCAGTGGAACACATTCTTTCACACTATATAGAACTGGATTTCTATGAGATTCTCAAATAAGACAGTAGAAATCATTTTTTTTTCCTATTAAGGACTTCAGATTAGTAATTCTATTTCAATTCCTGGAAAAATAAGATAGTCTATTGGGATTTTTGCAATAACACTGCCACCTTTGCTGCCATTCTAGTAGTTTAGGCAAGTGTTTTTTAGCTGTGGAGAAAAAGGGAAAGGAGAAGAGTTAGTAAAGGTAGGTGCTGATTTGGGTTTTGTGAGGAGCCATACAATATTTATCCTTTTGCTTTTGAAGAATTATAATCATCATCATTGCCATCACCACTACCATCTTCATCATGAAAAAAAATTAGAAGATAATAAGATAAGAACTAAAAAAAAGTATTTCCCATCTGGCCAGTTCCTGCTAGGTGTTTCCAGTCTGTAGCCTATAACTCCCCCTTCTTTCATTGTTTTGTTGAGCTCAACCAAGCAGATGGACTGACAGATCTACACGGGTTCTCTTTTCCCATTCCTCAATGCAATCAGGATAAATGTCTGCAGTAGCAGTCAGTTAGATTCCTCATGAGCTAGTAAAATAACATGTTTGTTAAGTCAGGCTTGACTACTGGGGATTTCTGGGACATGTTTGCATAGCTTTCTTGGCAACAGTACAGAAATGGTTTGCCATTGTCTTCCTCCAGATTACTGCTTTTAACTTTCTAGTTCAGTTTAGGGTTGTGGAATTTACAGGGGTTTTGCATCCAAAAAATAACCATGGCCAACCTGTTTTGCTTCTCAAAATTATCTAAGTTTGGCTGTAAGCTTCAGATTGGAAGGCAATACGCATAGAAAAATATGTGCAAAAGCATCACTCCTGAGTATATTCATACTTGATGTGTAAGCGCTTACAGTGGCCAAGATAATTAAACATTTGTATTCTGAATATGTAAGATGACATGGCAGAGTTATAGTTCAAAACATCTGGAAACCATGAAATTGAGGAAGACTATACTTTAGTATATTTACAGACTGTAAACTGTTACATGAATTATGCAGAGATAATTCATCTGAGAGGAAGAATTGGTCTATGTTTAATCTGCTAGTGTAAATGCAAGAAAAAGCAAGTAGATATAGATGGAAAAAGGAGACAATGCATCTGAAGAATAAGATCAGTTGCCTCAAAACAAGAACTTAATGCTATTAAATATGGCATAAGTTTCAGTCATCATAACATTTTCCCATGCATTAAAAGGAAAGGAAAATCCAGTAATTTACAAAATAAAAATTAATGCACAGTTTGAACTGGAGATTATTTAAAAAGTTTAATAAATTATTATTGATTGTAGTGAATTTGTAATATTTATAGTATTGTAGTGATTAGAGAAACTCTTTTGAGATAGTTCTCATGTAGAACATGATCACACCAGTAATAGTGGAATATTTTTATTATCAATCATAACCTAGCATTAGAAATCTATGTACTGTCTACTGACAGAGCTAGCCGGGCATCACCTGCTGGAAGGGGGACAGAGATCCTTTGAAGTCTGGACTGATCATAAAAATCTCGAGGCCCTCAGGCCCCCATGGAGACTATCACCCAAACAAGTTTGCTGGGCTCAATATTTCAACCAATTTGAGTTCATGCTGAAACACATCCCAGGAGGGAGGAAATTTTAGCGGACACCCTCTCCCGCATGCCCCAGTACAAATGCGAACAGGAGGAGATGGTAGAGGCCATCATCCCCTCTACCCAAATTTCTGCCCAAGTGGCCACCAGATGACAATGCTGTGATCGGCAGGAACAAACTGTTAGTGATCTAACCACAAAACTCAAAAGCGAACTGCTAGCAGACCCCTGGTTCCGGAACAATCAACACATCTTGACAAAAAGTGATGATCTAGCATGGAAGGGGATGAAACTCTACATCCCTACGCACCCTAATCCTTCAGAGACGTCATGACACCAAGCCAGCAGACCACTTCGGATTCTTAAAGACCTACATTTAGCACAGAGACAATTCTGGTGGCCCAGCATAAAGAAAGACATGGACAGTTATGTGAAAAGGTGCACCATGTGTGCCGCAATGAAAAAACAACAAGGAACACCCCCCCCCGGACTACTGCAGACAATAGCAGAGTCAACGAGATTATGGGAGGAGATCGCAATGGACTTTATAGTGGAATTGTCGAAAAGCAGGGCAAACACAGTGATCTGAACTGTAATAGACTTATTCTTCAAACTGGCACACATAATGGGAAAAAACATTGCATAATCACTATATCATTGACTACTTACTCCTCTGAGCAGGAATGAATATTATGCCAGTATAGCTCAGCATACAATCAGTAATATATGAATTTTAAAACCTGACTGACCTTTATTGAATTAAAGATGTCAGTTGGTTTGACAACCTGCACACTCATGTTCTAAGTACAATGCCTTCCAAAAGGGTTGCTGCCAAAATCTACCATCTGCACTTTCTCTGCCGAGAACAGCATTTGGAAGCAAAAAAAGAGTGTGCCTTTCAAGAAATATAAAAAAATGTGATACCGTGCATCTCATTTAGTGGTGATGGAGCTTTCTCTCTTGGTATTTGTGAGTGTGCTTATGCACATCGACTTTAAATAGATTTATTAGAAAATAGTATATTAATGTTTAAATTCTTAAAATTTAAGAGACTTGTTAGGCAAGTTATGTGAATAGTAAGTTCGCTATGTTATTTGAAATACCCTGATTGATCTCATTTTGTGAAATATTTCTTTTAAAAATCTTATAAATATTGACACTCTAAAGTATGTTGGAATAGTGATGGCAACTAAGCGCTTTTTGAAGAAACATACAAAGATGATCAAACCGATTAGAATCTAGAGCAGCTTCTCTGCAAGTAAAGACTATGGTTTAAGGGTCTGTTTAGTTAGTGGTAAAGGAAGGTTAGAGATCACATTATAGAGGAGTATAAATTCAAATGTGGAGAGGCATTTTTTTTCTTTTTCCAAATGAAGGAAAATGAAGGAAGCAAATAAAGGAAAATATTGTTGGATTCACTCCCTACTCCAGATCTCTCTAATGAACTCTTACATTCTGGATAATTATCATCCAGTTTTCAATCATTCCTGATTGATGAAATGAAATGAAATCTTTATTACAGTCATAGATAGGATATTGTTTGAAGATTTTGTGGAAAAAGTTATAGATAGCAGTTGCAAAGTATTTTAAAGCAAACAGCATTCAGAGTATTGCAGGGTAAATTCAGCACCAGTAAAGTAGACACAGATGACTGAGGATTCATTTAACTTCTTTATATATAAATAAGTAAATGTACAATACCATTCCTCCAACGTGAAGTTCCAGAGTTCAGAACAGAACAATACAACACAGAACACATACACTGACTTTTTGTTTTAGTTCTCAACAAAAGCACAGAGTTAAACCACATCCAGGCAGTCAGCTCCCATTGGCTGATCTGTTACCATGCCTACTCATTTGCTGATTTTGTTAATAATCTATTCCAGTTAATGAATATACTGTGACAAACAGATTATCTAGATTGTTTCAGTCAGGTATCAAATTAAAGTATAGTATGGAGAGAGCCCTGCTCCACTTATTGATAACTGAGCTTTAGCAAGGATAGAGGTATAATATCCATTCTTGGACTCCTTTATCTATTAGTGACTTTTAGTGTTGGCAATTCATGGTATCCTTCTGGACCAGATGTAAAGCTAGGAGTGGGAGGCCCTGTGTTCCAGTGGTTTGCCTCCTTTCTCAATGGTTGGTCTTAGTGTTGACAAAATAAGAAAGATTGCCTCCATGGTCCCTAACCCCACTAGATTTGATATGTGTTTTGTCCTCTGGGTGCTAGAGAGTAACAGCACTGGAAAACTATCACCTTCTTGCCCATGTTTGTGAGCTTTTGTGAGCTTTTGACTACTGTGTAATAGTAGGATTAGGCAATGTGCTGGATTAGGCAGGTTACTAACCCAATCCAGAAGGGATTCATATACATTTAACACCTGCTGGTCAATTCCTTTACTCAGTTCCATGATAATTGTAATAAGCTATCAAAGTCTTGAGCAAAATCAATTTCCTTTGTCTCTCTCCTCTACTTTCCGCCCTCCCCTTATTCCTTCTTTTGGTTTTTTTTTGAAGAAAGTAAAGAAGTTTTCAACTGGCACACATGCATTCCATTTATCAAGTGTTTTGAGCTATAGATTAGTGCAATCACAATCTGTCTGCCTATTGACTTCTTTATATTCAGAACTGTATATAATGTCCTCCATAGGTTATGCACTAAATTCTCTTTTGAACCAAATGTATTATATATAAAATTATTTGGCTGCTGATTATGTATTTACTGCACTGTCATTGTTTATGTTTTTAATTGCTGCTTGCTACCCAGAGAAATGAGGTTGAGATAGGTGATCATATAACTTGATTTTTTTTTTAAAAAGCTGTAAGTGATAATAGTACCTGAAAAATAGGGAGTGAGCTAAAGAAATCTGAGATACCAAAGAATCTTCCCCAAATTCTTATCAAAAAGGCCCACCCATGTATGTCATGGCCCCATCCACTTTCCAGCTCTTCAACCACAACAGTTAATGAATGTTTGTTCCTAGTTTTTTTCTACAGTCCTCCAGATATGCTAAGATCAATCAATTTGGTCCACTTACATAATTAAAAACTTGTTGCATATGTTCAATTTATTCTAAATTAATAGGACTATTTACCAATGGAACAATGAGTCTACATGGGATTGGTACAACAGTGCTTTTCAAAAGTATTTCAAAAATTATCTTTACTACCCACCCTCCTGCTTTTTAATTAATTTTCTTCCCAGGGAGTTCCATTTCTACATTCTGTCTGCTGATCTACTGATCTGATCCAGTAGTTTTCTTTAAAATGCAATAATAGTGGCAAATTAAAAGAGAAGAGGAATTTTTTAAAAAGACACTGCTTATGATGACAAACAGTAGTGCTATCTCTTTTCTGTTTAATTGACATTATTTTCTGATCATTTCATGTACAACAGGAATTCTATATTTTTGAAGTCCAGAATTATATAAAGATTTAAGGATGCAGAATTTTCTAGTGAAAAGGCCATACTTTATTTTCCCATACAATGTATCATCTTTAGTTTTTAACCAGTCCATATCTGCTTGGTAGCAGACTGCTCAACATTGGATGGCAGTATTGGGCATCTTATGTCATGATATCCCAAACTTCACAACTCATACTAACACTTAACATACTAAATAACCAGGATGGTTATTCTAAATGGAATAATAGTAAGCAATGTCAATTGCAGTAACTGGTTGACAGTTCAAACTTCTCGATTGACCTGGTTTCATAAAAGAGTCATGAGTTCTGGTTAGGGTTAAGCCAGTAAGAAAAGCAATACACAGGCCATTGATAGAGTTCTTGAATTGGAAAGTAATATTTAAGATTCATATGTCATATCTTAATAATATTATTCTTATTTTTAGCTTTATTTTGACTATCAGAAATTATTTTTAACTCTTGTAATTGATATAGTTTTCATTTATGTGGTCTGTTCCCTTACTTTATTCTAAAAATGTAAACCTGGCTTTCTGAAATTATTCTATCCATTCATTTCCAACTTATTATTGTTTGATTGCCAGCTTACTCAAAAAAAGTTTTAAAGTTTGCACATTACTTCTTGAATATTATTTTAGCTAATAAGAATATTGCAATACTTCCGGTTGATGCCGGAAGGCTTGATGATTTTCTGGGAGGTCACCAGGAAGAAAATTAATAGTGTGGCGGAGGCTAAGGCCTATATGGAAGAACATAAGACCCTCCTGGAACCTGGAG
>JAOYMU010000002.1:31223728-31236430 GCA_025802295.1 Psammodynastes pulverulentus
TTCCAGGGGTCCCGGAGGGCTCTACCATGGATCCGGCTCTCTGTCAGGCTTCTTCTCCCGAAGCCTGAAATTCCACCGTTAAAAACAGCTGATTTTCGCTGTTTCTTAGTGGTTTACGAAAGAGGTCAACGATGACACCGGAAGCTCTGATATGTACATTTTTCACATTCAGTTTTGTACTTTAAAATGTGGAGCTTAGTAAAATATAGGATAGTGATAAGGAAAGTGGACTGGAATTAGGTAGCTGTAACCAAATAAATTTAAGTCATGGAAACTCAAACAGTGATTTTTGGTCAGTCATCATGAAATCAGTCTAACCCAGGGGTGTTAAACTAGCAGCCGTGGGCCAGTTGCATCACATGCAAACCATGCCCACCCCAATTCTGCAAATATGAAAACTGTCATGGAACATCACGTGACAGTAATGTGATGCCCCGAATTTCACATCTGTGGTCTAACCTATTTCATAGGATGTTGGAGGGAGAAAGGGAGGAATGAACAATACATTTAATTGTTCATTCTGATCATTAAGCTGTTCACTTAGTGAACATTTAAAGGTACTTCCAACCCAATTTTGAAGTTCCATCCCCCAGTCATGTGACCACATGTGATTTTTTTCCCCCACAGATTCTGCAACTGGCCCCACATTTATGGCTATGTGATCATGTCCCACAGATCTTCAAATTTTGGCAAAACACTCCACAGCAAACAATGAATTTGCTTAATGACCATGGCATTCATTTAACAACTGCAGATCGACTTATTAACCACGATGATTCACTTAATGACTATCACAAAATAGGTCAAAATTAATTTGGTCATGTAATCATCCGTCACTACTAAATATTGTAGTGGGAAGTCTCAATGTATGCATGTTTCTTTAAGCTTTAAGAGAAAAGGTAGAATATTAAAAGCATATATATATGAAATGTCGCCAAGACACCCTCAAGTTTACACGGGACAAGACCCAAATATGCCAAATCAAAGGACTGTATGAGGAGAAATTTCCAGTGGGCAGAATATTGTAATTGATGCCCAGAGTACTTAAAAATAATCATGAATTTCTACAGTGTTACAGAAATATGTACCGTAGTGAATTTAATAATAGAATATGAAAACCTTGTATTGGAATATTTTGATACTTTATACCCCTACTGAATAGAAATAATTTGGCTTTTGTTCTAAAGAAGTAGCTCTGTGTATGTCAAACTGATTTAATTGAGAAATATCCAAGAATGGAGTATGAAATATATTTACAGCCTTAACTGAGTACTCAAAACTCAAGATGGATAAATCACAATATTACATTCTATTTCTAATGTTTGACAGTTTGTGGTTGCAGATAATCCTGACCATTCCCATACTCATTTCTGGTTTATATCAAAATTAGATGACATGCTTAAAAGGCTAAACTATGTATCTTAATTGTTATTTAATCATATTTATACAATTTGTTTTTTTTAAATAAAATTGTTATTTGTTTTAATAAAAAAATTACATTCAATTACATAAATAAGATAATTTGAATTTGCAATGGAATGTAAGAATAACTTTGGGGATGAGGAAAAGAGATGCTGCCTAGGAAGTAATCAGACAAGAGATGTAGGAAGTTGCAATGGATTTATCAGTCAAAGGAAGAAATTTAGGAAGGACATGTTGAGTCTGACAAAATTCAGTTAATGTAGCTTATCTAGCCACATGTTTTCTATCTGGTTTATCTTAGAGGGATGATATAAATCTTGCAAGTGTGAAAGTACAATTTCTCACCACCATTTTTAACTGCCTGAAATTCCTCCCTTTGATCTTTAATCCATTGGGGATTTTTGCCAGTCATTGGGACAGGGATGTCTGTTCTTGGAGTAATGGTATAATGACTGGAGGAAGAACTAGATCTCCACAGTCTTCCAAAAGTCAAGTAAGAATTGAGAGAATGTATTGGTGTTATTAGTAGGAACTGAGATTTTATTAAGGGTCCTTGATTTTTTAATGTTTTTATTTTGTTTACTGCTCTAAATTTCTTTGATAGATAGGCAGCCATATAAATTGGCACATCTGGAATGATATAGGGTTTTCCTGCTTGAGCAGTGGGTTGGACTAGAAGACTTCCAGGGTTTCTTCCAACTGTTATTATGTTATTCTATTACTTGTATGGATGAAGGATGGAGAAATGGAGGGATGAATAAATTCATCACTGCCACATTTTGTTAGCCCTGCACTGCTTAATGAGTTCTGAAAGTCTGATTATCTGATAATTCTGTTCTTTTTAATGGTTCATGGCATGTGGTTTATTTATTTATTTATGTATTTATTTATGTATGTATGTATTTATTTATTTATTTACATGCCATCTTTATTATTTTTACAATATGTTTCCTTCTCTATTTTTTCCACAACCACAACCCTGTGACGTGAGATGGGCTGAGAGAGAATGACTGTCCCAAAGTCACCTAGCTGGCTTTCATGGCTAAGGCAGGACTTGAACTCATAGTCTCCTGTTTTCTAGACTGGTGCCTTAAACTAGTGGTTGGGAAAAGAAATTACCAAATTAGCTTGATTTGAAAATTCTCATGGATTTAGAACAGATTAAACCATTTCCCTTGCTTTTTAATACAGGAGTCATTTTGTTGTCTTTATAAAGTCAGAATGCTAGTTAATAGCTCCCAGTGATATATTCAGGCAGTACTTTGGAAATGAAATCATATATATTGATTTTTGTTGGCATTTGACATTTATTTTGATCAACCTCTTTAGCAAGAACTGAGTAATTTGTTCAGGAAATAGCATAATTGACAGTGATGTCCTGTGTCAAATATTCAGATTGAAAATGAATTCATGGATGTTTTTCTGTACAACTCTGTTACTGCAAGTAAAAGGAGAAACAGTATGAAAAAAATCTGTTTAACACGTTTATACTGGCATGACCTTTTGTTGGCTAGATTCTGATTTGATAGATCATCAAAGTTTATGAAAACTCATTCCACATTATTTTTAATCATTGAAACTTTCATTTGTACAAAGCCTTGAGAAAATTGGTTTTGAAAAATGTGGCATATTCCCATATTATATTTTTGAATTCAAATATACTTACATATTTTTTCAGATTATGTATGTATGCCTCCATTTATGTCTAGACACTGTTAAGTACTAGTGGGAAAATCTCCAGTTCAAGAAATAAAAGCTGCATGCCTTGAAAATTCATTATTTAAGAGAACCCAAATTCTGCTGTAGCCTAGAACCTGATGTGTCAGACTAATAGTAGATCCTGGATCCCTAACATAATTCCTGTAGGTACCAATCTACCCAGTGATGCCTTTAATATGGAAGAGTCTACAAATGTACTAATTCTTTTTACTAAGGTATCAATTTATTTGAAAATGTTAATTTAAATTTTAAAACAATATAATTTAAAATTGAGTCACATGCAAGCATCATTTTATTTCCAAGAATACATCTGGATTCTACATAGATAACTACAGCCAGTGCTTTGTTTTGAAATCTGTCTCTCATCATTTGTGCTGAAGATACATTAAGATGGTAGAAAACATCTCAGGAGCCTAGATGGGATGAAGTAAAACAATATCCATGATATACTATCAAAAATCCATATGTGTCCAGTGACTCAAGTAGATTAATACCCCATGCTAAATTTTTAGATGCCTGCACCAACTTGATATATTTTAAGTGTGTTGGGATGTTAATAAATGCCATCAAGTTGGTGTCAACCATATAAATAGATAATCCTCCTTTAGGATAACATATTCCCATCTTAACCTTTCATGTAGTACACCAATCACCACAGTAATTCAATCATTTTTGCTGCTGGTTGTCTTTCTTATTCCCTTTCCTTCTACCTTTTCCAGCATTATGGACATGTAAGAGGATTAGTATCTTCACATATCCAAAATATGATAGTTATGCTGGAATAATATTTCACATAACTCTAATCCAGACCATCAAAAGCTGTCAGATAATTTGTTTCTGTTTGTGTGTTTTATTTTATAGTATAAAATAGCAACCGCAATAACAACATGAGGAAAAATAGTTAATTCAAAATAGTACAAATATTTAAAAATATTTTAAAAAATAATATTTAAAAATAATGGTCATTAACATTGAGAAGACCATTTAACATATAAACTTTGATATGGTTAGAAATATTTTGAAGGTATGCAATAGAAAAGGCAATTTGAAACCATTCAAAAATTCCTCTCCCTAGCTTTCCTATCAAAAAAGCCCAATTCAGAGCATGTATCAGCAACTCACGGGTTCATATCAGATGTCAATTTCTCTTCCCAATGTTGTATAATAATCCTTTTGCTCTAGAGAAGATCAGATTGTGAAAGGACAAAGCTTTGTGTTAGAATCGTAGAATCATATATTTGAAAAGGGCCTTAGAAGTTATCACATACAAACACCTCCTGGATCCACTGAAGCATCTCTTAGAGATGACCATCCAGCCTCTGAAGCAGAATGTTCCTCTTACTGTGGCAGTGTGGCAGCCTGTTGATAGTAAGAAATATTTCCTTAAAACTATCACATATATTCTGGAAATTATTTCACATTCTTTGGAAATGGAAGGCTATTCTGTTGCTTCTAGAGACAAAATAAGAATTAAAGTCTGGCAACTTTAATGTTAATTCTTGTTAAGCTTCTGTTGTAGCTTAACAAGAAATGTGAGCTCATTCAAAACCATTTTGTGAACAAATTACAAGTAATTTACTTCATTGCAGCATATATCACCTTTTTAACAGCTTAGGACTTTTCACTTTTTCTTTGCTTCTTTTTTATATTGGGCATTATAGAACTACAGTATTTTTATCTGTTGTCTTTTTGCTGCTTTAGGAAGTAGTCTAAACATTGAATAAATGTAGGCATATGTATGCACAAAACACTAAGGAGAAAGAAAAGTACATGTCTGCTGTATAAACCTTACTATTCAAATAGTAAATCTCTAATGGGGAGTGCATGAATGTGTGCTAACAAATGCTTCAAAGGTTTGAGCTACACTTGCCTTAAAAGTACAGGGATATTTTCTTAAAAATAGGATTGTCATTTCCATGCATGCTTCTGAATAGTTTAAGGGCTTTGAATGGCGATGAGGGCATAATGTGTAAGGATTTTACTGAGTCCATTGAGTGATGTCCACTGAATCTCTTGCTGATGTGCTTAGTAATAAAGATAAATTGAGCAGAACCTTTTGTTCATCAGTTTCTTAATGCTTTATGAGCAATAAGACACGGTCTACAGACGAAAGAGACAGAATTGGCCTAAAAACAGGCTGCCAAATAATTGGATGCCATCACATAATTAAAGAAGAAAAAGTTAAGTTAAAATTCTTTGCATATTTGAAAATCTAACACATGATTCAAGCCTGGAATTTAAATATGTAATGTCAGAAATTTGCTTTCAGCAATCACTTCCAAATTAAGATTTTTTCCCCCCTTGGTTTTATTAACTTGTGTTCACATTTTTAATAAAGGACACAAATATCCAGCCTTGTTAATCTGTTCCTCACAATGCTGCATTATTCTTTTTTCCAAGTTTTAAATATACTTAATGGCTTGTATAGGAAGATCCTAATAAAATAAAGTACTATCAACTTTTTTTAGTAGAATTATTTACACTAATTACGACCAATCCCTCAATTTCCTTTACATTAATTGCACAACTGATTTCAGATAATAATTACTTACACTTACAATAACTTTGCTGGAATCTTGGCAGATACTGTTGTGTAAAAGTCTGCCCTTCAAATGTAAGTGGTCTCACTAAAAATTTATAATTCCTTGCTTTACTATGAAAACAAGCTTGGTGTATATTCCTCAAATTTTAATCAGATACTTATATACTTATCTGCTAATTTATCTGATTATCATAAGAATTGTTGCCATAATTTCTAGCGCTGGTAGCCAACAGAGGTCAGCAATTAGAGTTCCTTGTAGTGTTACCATGGCTGTTCCAGATTTCCAGAGGAAAAAAAGCAAGAAGAAAGTAGTAAGATATAGCAAAGATAATGAGGTCGGAACAAAAGAATGAAAGACACTTCCTTTTTTTACTACCAAGGTGAAAGGTTGCTCTTCAGAAGAGTCCAATTATAAGTGATCTGAAGTTTTAAAGACTTTTTTTCATTTATGGGAAAAAAATGGATGAATTATTTGATTTTGCTTCAACCTCCCCCCTCCCCCCAAAAGCATATAAGATTGCCTGAAATGTCTCTCTTCAGTACTTATTAACCTTGATTTTTTTTAAATTGTTAAATGTGAAAGTGTGAAAATAGTTATACTTCCTTAAGGTATTCAATTTTGTTAACATGGCTATGCTGTAAAAGTAACTGCTGTAATATAGAAGGCCACAGTCATTTGAGTTATGACAGGAATTGGAACCAAAATTTCTGTCACTAAGATATGGTCATAAAAGAGCTATGTCCTATAACTGTGTTGCTTAGCAACAGCAAACCCTATAATTCTTGTTGCTGTTGTTAAGTAAGGATATGGATCTTTAAGCAAGTAACTCTCTGCCAGCATCCAATAGTTCAAGTCAGTAGGGAAGCTAGCAGAAGGTTGTAAGTCCCATGAAGCACACAGGTAAGTGACTGCTTCTGGATGAAAGGGAGACCAAGGGATGTCTGGGAACACATGTGGTGGGACTTGGGATGGCTGTGCCAAGTTCTGATGAGCATGTAAAGATGAATCAGTAGCTGGAGAAGATATATGACTGGCCAGAATGCATGGGAAGCCATTGATAGGTGTGAGGGTGGTAGAGAGGCATGAGCATGGTGGGACTTGGGGTGACATGTTGCTAGTTGGGGAAGCCACTCAAGTAGTAGGGGATATACAGGACAAATGTGGCTTGGCAAAGATGCATGGATGGCAGTGAGAGTGCATGAATGGTCAGGAGGGTGCATAGATATACCCAAGCTACTTGCAATCTTCCCTATTGATTTTCTCATTGATTTTGCTTGAGTGAAGTTGAAGAGAACATCACAACTCACACTTCATTATTGCAGGACTCTGTAACCATTGTAAGTGCAAGTCAGTTGTCAACAGGACAACCTTATTAACCAACATTTTAATTTCTAAATGTGCTCACCAAATCACTTTTTTACCTGCTGTGAAAAAAATAAAGATCAAGCATGAATCTAAATATAAATGATACATTTATGCAATTTTCACCAAATTTGTTACAAACTTTAGGAGTTCCAAAATATCTTGTATATACCTAAAGTGAGTGGATGAATTTGTGTACTTTACTGTACAAAATGTATAATATATATGGGATAATACATTTTAAAACTTACAGATACTGTTAGAAAACTAGTATGTAGTCTTTGTAAAATATAGAAATTACAAGATGCTGAAAAAGAGAAAGAACTGTGAAGTCTAAAGAAAAAAAGACAATGTATTAATTAAATTATGTATGGATATGGTGAAAATAGAAGTTGTTTGGCAGGATGGAAAGCTATAGGAAGATACAATTAATTTGGTGTAAACTAAATTAGTAATGTTTCTTTTTCTTTTTTGATCTTTAATTCATTTATGGTTTTTTAAAACATCATTTTATGCTATACATAACATTACTAATCCTGAGGTAATAACTTCATAGCTATCTATGTGTGTGTATTAAAAGTACCCACTGCTTTTTATTTTCTAGTGTTGTGAAAGGGTGATGGAATTATTCCGATTCTTGACTTCATTAAATGTATAGCTGAATCATCCCTCCAAGATATTCGTTTGTTTTCTGGAAATCATGCACTTTCACATAAACCAGGAAAATAAATTAACCTTTGAATAGGGAAAGAAGAAATTAAAGGTGTAGAAAACTATGCATGCTATCACATAAATAAGTTTATCCATTTTGTCTTAATCAAACTTAGAGAAAGGTAATGCTCCTATAAAACAAAATAAAGTGACTCTTTCATATTATAGAACACGTGATGTAAAAAAAAATCATAAACAAATCAATGGTAAGACTCCATTTTAAAATTACATACTCACTTTAAAATGCTTCAGGAATAGCCCACTGAGTACACAGAATTCTCAAAACTATACAGTACAAAAGGACAGCAGTTCTAAATTGCAATGTTATTTTCCATTAGCTGAGATCATATATTGTACTATGACATGCTTGTTCTAACCATGTTCAGCGATAATTCTAAGCCATAAATTGTCATATAGAAATCACAACGCTATGCTAGACCGAAACTAAAATTTACATTATCTCTTGGCATGATGTATAAATCTAACCAAAGCTGATATCTTACAACTAGAGTGGAAAATGACTTGCTATAAATAGAACATGAAACAATAGTTACAAAAGCAAGCATCATATTTTGAAGACATAAAGATGTAAATTTTGGAGTGGAATTAAAAACGAATTAGAGCTTTAAAACAAATTAATTCAAATTCTAATTTTCACAACACAAAACCCCATATGGCTCAATTGTGTTAGTGTGGACTATATAATGAGTTTTGTTAATGGTTTCAGTATTACAAAGCAGAATAATTCATGCATTTCTGTTTATTTTTATTATTTATTTAGTTATTTATAAATATGGTACAGATGAGGTCATCTTTATATAGCAATTGGGGAGGAATACAATGAAGATTCTAACTCAAATAATTGGTTTACAACACAACTTTACTGCAATAGAATCATTTTAGATTTTAGAATGTTTAGAGAATCTGTTTTTGTTGTTTTAATAAGGTGAATGCTAATGATGTCAATGTAATATGTCAAGTAAATATCACATCTATCTGCAATTGGCTACCTCTAGATAGCATAAAGCCAGCTGGAAACTTGGGAAACAGATGTTGCTTTCTGTCAAAAGATGGTCAAAACAGTCTTGGGATTAACAATGATTGCAGAATCATAAGGTAATTTTTTTAGAGCAGCAATTAATTATCAGTGTTCTTTTACTGCCTTTTAATAATTGTATTTATCAGTGTCCATTTCTATCAACAAGCCATAATTACAACATATAATTATAGCAGTATCTTGGGAGAAAATAAAATAACAATTTCATTATTTTAGATTGAAATGATTTTCCCTAGAATCATATTTCTTTGTTACTCATTGAATATTGAAACACGTTTGTAAATGAACAATTGAATTATGAAATAAGTGTATTACCATATGTGCATGGGAAATATATATATAGATAGACAGACAGACAGACAGACACACATACATACGTTAGAGGAAATAAAGCACAGAAGAAAAAAACCACCTATTATAATTAATTTGGTATCTCTGATTAATCAGTAAGGCTAAGAAGGTTTAAAGATATAAAAGAACAGGGCTTAAGAATCACATACCATATTTATCGGCGTATAACGCGCGCCGGCGTATAACGCGCATTGTCACTTTAAGAGCAAAGTTTACGAAACAAAATGGCAGCCGTGGATGAACGGACCGGTATGTACAATGCTTGTGTGCTTTATATACAGATCGGCATATAACACGCACATGCGATTTCCACGTTTGTTTCATGACGAAAAAGTGCACGTTATACGCCGATAAATATGGTAACTGCTAGAATTTAAAACATCAGTAAGTTCCGTTCTCTTCAGTCTGCTACTATTTAAATAAATTATTATGCTACCCATTGCAGAAGATCACTTATTTATTTATGGCTATTTCATGTAGGCTTCTAATTTAATTTCTTAAAGAACCTCTGAATAAGATTCCAAGACCTGACAGCAAATGCAGCAAAAATAAAACTCAATTCTATATCTATTCTACGCAGCATGAATGCAACATTGAACAAAATTTGCATAGGCTGAATAGAATTTATTGCAAGAAAAACTGAAGGAGAAGAAACTAGAAGAAAACAAACTGATCTGTCTATACCTCTCACTTCTGTTCTGTGCTTTGTTTTCATCTTGCCCAGGCACCATTTTGTCAACTGTTTGTCTAGTAACGACCTTGGCTCAACTAATAATGCTAAAGTTCTGGCACTGCAGAAACTAGATATTAATCTAGAAGCATGCTGAACTGAGAGTTAGAAGAGACAGGAAGAAACATTGTTTGTTGTAGACAAAAGAGTCCCAAATGGACATGGAATATGGCTGTTTTCCAGAATTTCTCTGCCTTCTGCTTCTCTTATTCATCCCCAAATGTCTTTCTTTTTGAAAAATAGCTCAACACTGGAAGTCTTTTAATGAAAAAGAAACACTCAGCCATCTCTGTCTCTTCTTTTACTTTCAATTTGTTTTTCTACTTGTCTTACTTTTTACCCAGACAAAAAAAAATGTATTAACCCTTGCTATACAGCCTATGGTAGAAAAAGCACATTTTCTACCTGTATTGTTCATCTCTTTGTGTTCTTTTTTTTGGGGGGGGGCATTAACTCAGTGGAACATTATAAGCAAACTTCCTTTCACTTTGTTTTTAGTTTATTTTCAATTTTTCAGCATTTTGTCTTCTTCATTACCCTTCTTTGATTCTTTGATTTATTTATTCATCCTGTTCATTATCTTTGCATCTCTATTGGTTTTTCCATAACCCAATATTATTCCATATTATCAAATTTCATATACATTGATTTTGAATGAGCTTGCCATTATCCAAATGAGTTTACAGTGAGGTATAAACTCCAGACATCATCGGCATTACTCAACACATTGACCTTCAGTACTGGCTTCTATATTGGAAGAATCTGTATCCTATGTATCCTGTATCCTGAGTAAAATATTGTACTGTAAGAGAGTTTGCCAAGTTTAGCCAGACTAATGAGAATGAAAGGTAACCTTTTTATTTTTTTTATCTTTACATCTCTACATCCTACTTCTTCTACTACAAATAAATGCCAGTTGGTTTCCTTAAGGAATTTTTATCAGGAGGTTATCTGTATAGATCAACTTTTCTCAAGGCTGATACTCTCAGGATTTTTTTGTTTCAGAGTAGTAGATCAGGCAAAAAATTGTAACTGGTACAGAAAGAAAACAAAAGAACAGTAGTACAATTGGAATATAGAAGTTTCTGCTTCTATATCCCTATCATCTAGAGCAGGGCCGTCAAACTCTCAACCCTTAGGTCAGATGCGTCACATGCTGGCCACACCCACTGGTTTAGCGAAGGGGAAAAAGTTCCAATATGTCATGTGATGCCACCATGACAGTGTGAATTTGACACCCCTGATCTAGAGTTATAAATATCAGGAAAACAATTAATAAGCTGCAAACCTATTCTGAATCTTAAAAGGATACATTAAAGATTAATAAATAAACAACTACAAATAGTGGCAACTCATCTTATCTCATTGTTTAAATTTTTTTCATTATGACTCCTAAGTTCACTTGGAATGTCTGTTGAGCTATTGAAACAGGTGGATGTTTAAAAAAGATTTTCACAATTGAACAAAGGTTATTTATATTTAGGAATATAAATATTTTCTGTATCTATACAATTTTTTTTCTTAATAGTTTGCTTGTTAATTTCCACAAATGCACTGCTTTTAATACTATTCCACAAATCTCTTTTTTCTGCTTCCTAACATAATCGGATAACAACCAGAAGTACTCTTTGATTTACAACCACAATAGGGACTGGATTTTCCATCGTAAATCATTGCAGTCATAAGTAGGGGCACCACATGACCAGACCCAATTTTATGACCATTTTTATAATGGTTGTAAAGTAAGTCACTGCAGACATTAAACAAATCATGTGGTTGTTAACTTTTTCTAAGGACAAAAAAAATGTTAAAAACTGCCCAAAAATATGTCACAAATTGTGATATGTGACCATAGGACATTGCATCAAATCATAAATGTGAGCCGGTTTCCAAGCGACCAAATTGCAATTGTGTGACCATGGCAGAGAGTATCAAAATTTTGCAACTGTCAGAAATGTTTTACAGGGGATAAAAACACTATTTCCGATGCTATTGTAAATTTGGACCATTATTAAATGAATAGTTGTAACTGTTGTATTGGAAACTGAAATAGAGTCTGCTCAGAGCAAATGCAAAAATGGGATTTTGAGAGCATGTTATGGATTAAAAAAGCATAATCAATTACAAAACATTCATTTATCATATGGAAAAGTAGTGAGGCTACTCTTCATCTTCACTGCTTGCCACTATATTTAATCCCTTTATTTTAATTTTTTTAATTTTAATTTTCTAACATGATCTGACTAAAAAGCAAATATGAAACCAAAGTCCACAACCCATTATTGAATAAGGACAAGAGGATTAGGGCATCCGATGGTGCCAAAATTGTCAAATTGATGTCCAAGTTCTATATCCCTCACTTTAATTGAATGGAATCCCAAACTTATTACAAGCTTCCACATAGATGGCGATAAGAATAATAGTGAATAGTTAAATTGCTCCATCAACTGCATTAGGACTAAAAAGTTTCCACATGTTCAGAGATCAAAAGCCATCTCTTTTACTATGATTGAAGAATTGCTTTTATGTTTACAATTTAACTCTGAAATGTTCTTTGTTAGTCTGTAGATGCTTTGTTTGCTTTGGAATGGTATTTGGCAGTGTCCGCTTGTGTTGATATATGATTAAATTGAAAAATTGAACTCTTTGCAGCAACCAGTAGCCTCTGCTATGCATGCCTAAGAATTGGTGGTTGCCAAATAGGGAGACAAGTAATGTCTATTAGTATTTTATTTTATTTATTTATTTATTTATAATTTTAATTTCTATACCGCCCCATCTCCGCAGACTCGGGGCGGTTTACAACA
>JAOYMU010000002.1:31278073-31288497 GCA_025802295.1 Psammodynastes pulverulentus
ACTTTACAGGGCTAATCCTGTAAGGAAGGCAGGAAGGAAACATTCTGGGGTTGTTTCTAGCCTAATCTTTATTGCCTTGCTTACTGAAACGGCCTCTTGGTTAACCCATATAACAGCCAAGGTTCTTGGCAATACGCCCAGACTTACTGTCGCATGAGGTCCACCCAGTCACATGATCACCCAGCCACACCTCCCCAGCTGGTCATTAGGGCAGAGAACGCTTGTTAAATTAACTGAATCACACCACTGCTTCCATGGATAAAACAGTAGAAAAGGAAAAGTAGAAAAGGAAAAGAAATCTGTTGTATATTATGCATACATAAATATTTAAAATGATTATCAAGTTGGGAAAATCTACTATGGACACCAAAATTGCATGAATTATTATTTAAACAGGCTTTCAAAAAGCTAAATACCTACTGTATAGCTAGTGCACTCTATTAGATTTTGGTTCATCGTCATTTCCAAAAAATGAAGCAAACTTAATATCCATTCTTTTGGAAGGCTACTGTGGATTTATAGCTTATAAATAAGCAATTGTTACATTAAATGAAGTATTACTTGAAATATATGGGTTTTTTTCTTTGTGTGAGAAAAACTGAATTTATTGTCAAAACTAAAACCAGAAACAATGTATCTTTTAACACTGATATTTGGCTTAGTTTAGAATCTTTGCCATTTTCCAAGTTACAAGGATGCTTCATAACACAGAACAGACACCTTATCCTGCTTTACCATAAAGCCTAGCCCTCTAATGAATGACTATAATCAGATTTTTAAATCCATTGCCCTTGCCATCTGTTAAAACTCACCTTCTCCCATAGCATCAAGTCTGCCCCACATTAGAAAAGGAGCGGGATAATAAATTATGCTGACAGTTTTTTTGCTATTGCAAGAACTATGGGAATACATAGTGAGGCAGCTGTGAGAAACAGCTGTCATTTGGACCAGTATGATATGCTTTTTTGAAGATGTGTTGACTAACTGACCTGGCTTAGCAAGTAATATTATTGAGAAGGCCAACAAGTTCAGCATTTTTCTTATGCCACCAGCACTCTTCTTGTCCCAACAATTAGCTGACCAATTCCTAATTTCCTTTCTCCCTAAAGGAAGAAAAAAAAGTTTAGCCCAACTCATTGAATTAGACATGGATATATGGGTCTCTACCAGAGGTGGTATTTGACCGGTTCAGCTGAACCGGTGGTGGCAAAAACTGCCGCTCGGGCGAACCAGCAGAAAAATTATGGCTACCGGTTCAGCCACATATTCACAAATTTACTGAACCGGTGGCAACCTGGAGAGAAAACCACTGCTGATCTCTACCACGGCAAATTCCATTTTCCAAAATAACAACATTTCAGAATCTTTATTTGTTAAAGAACAGATTTTAAGCAAGTAAAGCTCAAAAAGCAAAGTGTAATTATTGTAGAAGTTGGTCTTGTAATGGTCTAATTTGCTGGAAATTTTCATTTAGAAAAGAACAAAATAGTTAATAGATGTTGTGCCTTTCCAGTTCTTTTAAGAGAAGAAAACTAACTTTTTTTTTTCAGATCTTGCTCTAAAATTGGACATCAAATCAGAGAAGACTACTTCTGGAATGACTTGCACCAAATTATTTATTCACAGAGCTCCTGATAGGACTGTTAATGTCTTGATTTTTATCCTTTTCTTGTCTGTTTGCCTTTTTATTCAAAAAAACTGCTTGGAGCCAAAGATTAATTATCTATAATTATATACAAATATAACATATTTGTATAATATATAGTGATATCGCATACATAAATGCTATTGCTGTTAATTACTTTTAAAATATCCAATGAATTATATGCAAAGGAATTTTATCTGCTTACTCAGAGAACTGTGACTGAGATTTTCTAAACTAATTTAAAATTTGTTAGCCTTTTGCCAAGGTAGAAAGAAAGAAAGAAAAAAAAGAAAAAGCAGGATTGTGTTTTATCTAATTTGGACTTTAAATTCAATTTGATAAAATGGAATAATAAAGTCAAAATTTTATTAAAAAAATATTTTGGGCAGGAGTATACTCATGTAAAACCTTTGAAATTTGTTCAGATATGTGATCTTAATTTTCCTATATATTTTTCAATATTTTGAAATTTCTTTAGAATTTTGACCAGTTAGGATGTAGTGGGAAACATGCTTAACCTTTCTTTTGGGTCACTTTAATATTAAAAGGGGAAATTATTCTAGGAATCATAGTCTGTTTATTTTAGCATTTCTTGTATGAAAGTTATGAATAATTGTTGTTGTTGCTGTTGTTCAGGCCCTAGGTAAAGGTATAGGTTCCCCTCGCATATATGTGCTAATCATTCCTGACTCTTTGTTTCAAAGCCAAAGAGCCAGCACTGTTCGAAGATGTCTCCATAGTCATGTGGCTAGCATGACTAAACGCCAAAGGCACACAGAACGCTGTTACTTTCCCACCAAAGGTGATCCCTATTTTTCTACTTGCATTTTTTGTATGTGCTTTCAAATTGCTAGGTTGGCAGAAGCTGGGACAGGAGCTCAGCCCATTATCTGGCAGTAGGGATTCGAACCGCTGAACTTCGGTCGACAAGCTCAGCATCTTAGTCACTGAGCTACCACTTCCCTAAGTCATGGGTCTAAATCATGTCCAAATCCTTGTGATCCCATGGATCATAGCATGCCAGCCCCACCATCCTCCATTGTCTCCAAGCATTCTTCCAAATCCATGATCATTGTGTCAATATAACTATCTAGCAATCTCATCCTCTGCCATCCCTTCTCCTTTTCCCTTCAGTCTTTTCAACATCAGGATCATTTGTAACGAGTCTTCTCTTCTCATTTGATGGCCAAAATATTTGAACTTCAGCTTCAGAATCTGTAATTCTGAAGAATAGTCTTGATTTATATCCTTAAGGATTTACTGATTTAATCTGATGTGCTCTAGACTAAAATGCGGGTTCTTTTAGAAGAATCCTTTTTAAAAAAAGGAGGATAAGAATTTTTTTTCACTATAGCTAATCATATTCAAAGATGGTATCACATAAAATTTAACTAAGTAAATGAAGTTGCTGAAAAATGATCTCCCTCATTTTGGTGTATTTCCATTTCAAGGGATTTCCATAAAAATGTGGGTATCACAGAGATTCAATTACTCCTTACTATTGTCCAAGTTTCCAGCTCAGAACACTCTTAGTGTTTATACATTCATATGTACAAACGTGCACCTTTTTACCTTTAAGACTTGTTAAGGATTGGCACTTAAGAGTGCATGGCTGATCAGTTTTTCTTTGCATCCTTTTTCTGAGATGGTAGTTTTAGCAAAATGTAGGTCTTGATAAAAGAAACCCTTAGGAAATAAAATTCAGATCCATCAACCTCAGTGAAACTAAAACATATGCTAAATGTTCAGTGTTTTGCTAACTTGAGCTTTTATGCTTGCAGCTGTATTCACTGTGGGAAGATGAGTTGCTATTAAAATATGCAACATCCATAACAGGTCCTTGCGACTCCCTTTGTAATTCTGCCACCATGAAAATTGTACAATTCTAGTGATGGAAATTTAACTTCTTCTGTTTTGTGGAATGCATATGGATTGCAGACATCAGGTTCATGATTGGTATTAATTTCAAATAAGAAATGCAATCTCTCTCCTTCTTCCAGTTTTCAATTATTTTCAATTGTTTTTAGGAGATATACTTTTTGTCCCCACTATTTTATGCATGAATTCAATGAGATCATGCTTAGGGGCAGCCTCTCCATATCTTCTAACTTACTTAACTTGTAAGAAATAGCCCCCTTTTTGGAACCTTATGCATTTACATCATAAAATCAAATGTACCGAAAGCTGTTTCCTCAAAGAGGCTGCAAACTAACTTATCTTTTTTGCAATAGGCTACCAAGAGCATACATGTGAGGTCCAGTGTAATTCCCTTTTTTCAGCACCACTGTAATTGTGAACAGTTGCCAAACAAAAAACATAAGTTGAGAAGTATCTCTAATGTCTTATCTGTTTTAATAACTCATTAAATATTAACATATCTATTAGTCCTGTTACCAATGCTATGAACTTCAGATATTTCTACCTCCTACAATCAGCACTTCTACTAAAAATATCAGCATAATCCTTGTTGTACTGTATGCTGTATACTGTATACAAAATTACTATTTGACAATGCTCATGAGGAATCCTCCTTTCTCTATATTCCCCATCTTCTCTGCAAATGTGACCTCTCGCCTGGGCTAATGCTGTTGTTGCCTATGGAAATAAAAGTTCCATTGAAGGAAAATGGAGCAAGGGTGCAGCCATTGGCTTTTGCAAACCCCATCATAGTTGATAATGTTGAATGCAAGAGGAAAGGGATATCACTGATTTATGGCAATCAAAACTGATAATTCTTTCTGAACTTATCCTTGGGCAAAGAGCTAATTCAGGAGTTCCTCTAAATAACTCACAATATACTGTATCATACATGGGAAGAAGTGGGTAATAAAATCAGATTGGTTTTTTTTTCCACACTAGGTGTATGTTACTCAAGGGAGACTGCAGAACTGATCAGGAAGCTCACAACTGTCCACCGCATTGGAAGTTTATGCTTATCCCAGGAAACTTAATTCAGTCACCTGAGACCAAGGTTTCTTTAGCAGATCCAACCTGGATCTATTCACTGTAACCACTAAGAAAGAAAAGGTCAATCAGAGTCCTCCACTGAGATGAAGTAGTTAGAACATTAAACAGGGTGCTCTACCTTCCAGAACTAACTTTTTTTTCCAGTACTTAGACTCCAGGAGTCTATCATTCCAGTACATTAAACCAGACCTTGCTGAATTGGAATTAAGAGCTTCAAAAAGCCAACCACTTTCATTTGATCAGCTAATTATACAAAGGACTAATATATCAATGCCTTTCCTATAGTTTGCATTAGCAATAGAAATAGCACTTAGGCTTATATACTACCCTATAGTGCTTTATAGGATTTTCTGAACAGATTAAATGTCAGCATTTACCCCCCCAACAATCTGGGTCCTCATTTTACCAATCTCAGAAGGATGGAATCTTGAGCCCCATCAGGATCTAACTCCAGGTTGTGGTCAGAATTGCCTGCAATGCTGCATTCTAACCACTGTGCCACCAGGCTCCTTAATCATGAATTCCAGAAGAACTGTAGAATTGTGTTGCAAAAAAAGTGTCAAAAAGCAGTAATAAGTAACTATTGTAGATTCCTTCTTCATTCCATCTGCTCCTGAAAACTTAGTTTTCTTTCCTTGACAATAGGACTGTGTAACAGTACTTAACACTCCAGCTTCCTGGCCTATCTATTATCTGTCTTTACATATAGACTAGCTCTTGAGTTCCTTATCTTTTTCCATTTCATTTCCATTCCCTGATCTACATATTGTCCTGCTTATGCACTATCTCCTTCTCCTACTTACTTAAAACTCTCTTTTCTTCTAAGGGAAATAAAAAAGGCTTATATATAATATGTGGTGAAGTTGCTAAGCAGTTCTTTCCTAAAAGCTACAGTACACTTTCTGTCCTATTGTTAACCTTAGAGATAGTTCATTGTTTTCTCTTAATTATGTTGAATGCAGAAATATGAATGTGAGTTTCCCAAATGCCATTTCCTATTGACTGTGGTTTCCCCACTGAGTACTTCATGAAGTTTCCTTTCATATTATCCTTTCTAACCATATGCTGTTTATAGTTGCTATATCCCTGTTTGAGTTTGTTCTCCAGCATGTTATTTTTTTTCTCTATACCTATTTCTTACTGACATGCTTTAATGATGCTGTTCTTAATAAATCTAAACTCTCTGAGGAATGCAGATAGACCACCATAGAGTAACACCACTGAAATTAAGCAATTAATGTTGGCATTTCACTCATCTCCCATTTGAAAAATGAAGATACAATTATCTTCTGCCATTGACACAAATTAAACAAAACGTTTTCAGACGTAATAGTAACATCAACAATATATGCATTTTTGCGGTTACCATTTGAATTTTGAACCATAACAAAAAAATTCTGAACATTGGCATATAGCTATTCTTTAATGTCACATATAACTGAGAGTTTCAAACTTGCTAATGTATAAATATTGTAATGAATCAAATTTCAATCCTTAAGTACTATCAATGTTAATATTAATGTTCTTATTAATTATGTTTCGGGAAGTTGAATGTACACTAAAGCACGGCCTAAACCAATTTGTGAAAACAATAGTAAATAATATGTTAAGACAGCCATCATGGTCAATAAAACCAAACATTAGGACTACAGTTCAGTGAACTTGCAGTATCATATCACCTCCCTCTGGTTTTGAAAACACACATTAAAAATATCGTCCTACAGATATATTGAGTAAATGTTGCATTGTCTTTGCTACTCTAATAATATATGTAATAAAATATTTAAAAATATGTGTCAAATTAATTGTATGGCTTATCTATTCCCCAGAACTGGAAAGAAGAATTTAAAAATGGAGTTGAGCATTAATTCATATTGTATTGATTTATCAAAAGAGTAGAATTTATTTTATAGTAGCTGTTTCAAGCTGTGTTTTCAAATAATCATCCACTAATCAATGTGTTCTTTGTAATGTTAAATATAGGCTTGCCTGAGAGTGAAAATGCCTTCACTTGTCAATTATTTCTAGAAATGTTTGATGCTTTTGTCATGCACTGAAAATAGAATGAAAAGGAAGTGTGTACATGTACATGTAAAATGAATGTGTACTGTGTAAAATTAAATATGTTGCAAATACTTGATTTAGGAATTCATTTGTTTATTTTGTAATCTCTTACTGTTAAAATTATTTTAAAGGGACTAATAAAGCACAGAAAACAAATAATTTAATAATACATTTTTTTTACTATAATTCAATCAATAATACAATTTATATTTAAAGGAATTACACTGAAAATTAAGACATTTCCCTTGTAGTAACTACAGTTCTAGAAAATGTATCAAATCATTGACCTATTTTCACCTGGAATCTTTCAAAGGACAATTCTTTTTGTAATGGTGTAAAGAAAGAGCAAAATATGACAAGATGATTACACTGGAAAGAGAAGAATATAAGAGCAAAGCTTCATGTCTGTTTAACAAACTTTATGACAATGCAAGCAAAAGATAGATTATATGCAATGGCAAGAGCTTGTAAAACAAAATGAGATGCTTTATTGTAGATATATAAGCTTGGATAATGGCAGTCAGAGACACTTGGATTTGTAGTACAGAATGGACAACAATATATCCAGGGCTAAGAGCTATAGGTGAACATCAATAATAGTTTATATACTTCAACTAGAAGATATTATATAGGACAATATATAAAGACTGGGAGACTCCTATGGAGACACATAATGTAGAAAGACAATGTTAATGAGCTTTTGGAAGAGAACCAGGTGATAATAACCTTATAAAAATGTCCACTGTATAAAAATTGGCGATCATAGAATACAGAAATTAGAAGGGTCTTATAAGTTATGTAATCAAACTGTCTGCTCAAAGACTGAACTTTTAACAGGTAGCAATTAAGATCTCTTTTTAAAACCTCTAGTGAGGAGTGTAAACTCTAGGCCAGCTGTTAACTGGCCTTACCTTCTAGATCAGGGCTGTCAAACTCCTGGACTGTGGGCTGGATGCATCACGTGCTAGCCACACCCATGCCCAGATTAGCAAAGCGAGGGAAAGTCCCAATATGTCACGTGATACCACTGTGACAATGTGAGTTTGACACTCCTGTTCTAAAATAACAGAATAACAGAATTGGAAGGGTTCTTGGAGGTCTTCTAGTCCAACCCCCTGCACAGACAGAAAGCCGTACACCATTTCAGACAAATTGTTGTCCAATCTTTTCTTAAAAACTTCCAGTGTTGGAGTATTCACAACTTCTAGAGGCAAGTTGTTCCACTGATTATTGTTCTAACAGTCAGGAAATATCTCCTTAGTTCTAGGTTGCTTCTGTCCTTGATTAGTTTCCATCCATTGTTTTTTATCCTACCTTCAGCTGCTTTGAAGAACAGGTTGATTCCCTCTTCTTTGTGGCAACCTCTTAGATATTGGAACACTGCTATGAAATCACCCAGTTGTTGTTGTTTTTTTCCGTTAAACTAGACATACCCAATATTAGTTCCATCTAATTTCAGCAGAGCTTCTTTTAATTGAAAGATACTTATTGATTCTCGGTATCAACAGAGAATTAGTCCTCCCATTCCTCATCCTTTAACCATTTCTCATAGCACTTAAATTTTATGTGGTCATCATCAGATAGTTCTCCTCCTTACCTTCTACAGCTTCTCTCCAGTACCTTTTAAAGTGTGATGCCAAGAATATTAATAACTGCATTATATGAATCATGTTCTACACTAAAAAGGGATAAAATATACACAGATATATGCAAATTGGCATTAGCTGTGTTTATAGTTTAATTTCAGCCAATTCTAGGCCAAAAAGAAATCAATTGGAAAGATTTAAACTGACTTTATTTTATATATACATTGGATTCCAGACACAGAATGCATGTAAGACGTTCTGTTTCTAATAATACATAGGAACATTTTTCAGTTTGCAAATTTTTCTAAACATTTTAAACATAGGAATGACATCTAAAAAGATCCTGATAATGCAACATTTAATTTCAGCTTTATTTCACGATCCAGTAATTATTTTTCTAAATACCAATACATCAGGAAGAAAATATTTGCAAATACATTATTTTTCTCAATGTAGTATATTTGTGGTCATTTGTCTTCCAATATCTACAATGGTCATAGTCTTAACTTTCTCTGAAAACATAACATTACATACATTACTGTACTTTGTGTACAAATTTTCAATAATTATCATCATAGAGATACCACTTTAATGTGCAAAGAATATTAACTTTCTCAAACATTGATTGCATTCATTATCTGCATATGGCAATGTTAGATCTCAGTTTGATAAACCTTCTTAGATATAGATTGCAAGCTAATAAGCGCTACTTTCATCTCAAGTCTGTTATCACATAAAATTAAAAGGCCATTTACTAAAAGACTGCAAATACTTTTCAGCAACTCACTTTTAAAAAAAACAAACTAAGCCCCTCGGGTAAAACTATCGGCACTTGGACTTTATCTAAGATTGCACACTCTTTTACAAATTGATTCACTTTTCTGCCTACCCTATACGTCCATGAAATATCCTAGTATCTCCTACAAGAACAATTATTATTCTGCCTGAGGTGATTTGTGTGGTCTTAAAGCCCTGCAAACATCCATTTATACTTGAATAGATTGGAGACAAGCTACCCCTTCATGCAAGCATTGATTGACAGTCGACGCTCGCTACTTCTCAACAGTTGGAGATCTGCCCCATGGCCTGATGGGAGTCTTTTATTGTGTAGTGCCGGACAGAATGAGGCTGTTAGATGTCAGTCTGATGATAAAATCTGCAAGGGTATAAGAAAACAATAACCTAGTTGCTTGAACATCTAAAAGCTTGTGGATCATTATCAGAATGAAAAGAGCTGAACTCTTCAGCTATAAGTTTCTTCCTTTCTCTTTTTCTTCATGAATTAATACGTTTGCATCAATGAAGTAATTAGATGAAACTGACATGACCTACAGTTTCTTTCAATTACATTTTCAAGAACAGGTTTTACTGATAATTTCAGGTATTTAGGTTTCAAATAGTTTTGGCAAAAGACTTTGGCATCAGGTAGGTGTAGCTCCCTTTTTGAATTAAGCAATGTTCAGTGAAAGATTTAACTGAATCACCATATACACAGAATATTTACAGAGTAATATAGAAAAATACATAATATATATGTATCTAACTTTTTTCTCATAATTTATCCCAAATCTCAAATGCCTCCCATACATTCTTCCTGGTCTGGAGTTTTTCCCTTTCTTTCCACATACAATTTGAGTGAAGTTTTCTTTCAGCCAAATGTAGCATTTTTATCCTGAAAATAAATGTCACTATTCTATAATTATTATGTTCATATTAATGCTTTATGAAAATATTTAACTGTAGATTGGTAAGTCTGTAGAAGGTTGGGAATTTTGAGAGTGCATGCAAATTTGTGACCAATATTATAATGTACAGGTAATTGTTAAATGAATCATGTGGTTATTAAGCAAAATAACTTCACACAGTGTGTTTGTATTATTTCCCATTCATCTGGTATCTCTGAGGTCTCATAGTGTCATGTCTCTTCAACAGATGATTTAATTTACTCTGTCTCTTGAAATGCGTAATGCATCTAGTAGCCAGTCTTCAGCTGAAACTGAAAGAGTTCTACAAATGGGGATGCAGATTCTCCATTTGAGTGTAGTATGGCCTCGTTCCTTCTCCTCATCCTTAAGCACTAGCTTCCAGATAATCAGAGTTGGAAGGGACCTTGTAGGTCATCTAGTCCAACCCCCCGCACAAGCAGGAGACCCTACATCATT
>JAOYMU010000002.1:31369299-31381637 GCA_025802295.1 Psammodynastes pulverulentus
GGAGCTTCCTTATTGTTATGGGTAATTTGTTTTTTTCTGGGTTTTGGGGTTATTAGTGGTACATATAGTTTGATGACTCTTTTGACTTCAATTTAAAAAATTGTTGTAATGGTCTTCAGCAGTATTGCATCCAGAGAATAGAATTTGCCAATCAAGAGATGAGAGGGCAGTGTCTATAAGATCATAGTTAGCTTTTTTAAAGTTATAGTTGGGAATCCTGTCATTGTGATAATTTTTGTGAGGATGTATGTTGAGACGAAAGTCAGTAGTGCTGTGGACACTGTTTGAAAAGGGTTCTTTTATTTGTAGTCCATAAATTGAGTTCATACTGTTGCAAAAGATGAGACTGAGGCAGTTGTTAAGTCTAGTGTTGTTGGTTAACTAGTTTTTGACCCTTGGAATTTTATTTGGTTTAGTAAGTATGTGGTTACTTTACTTGGGGATTTGAATGCAGTTACATGGAGGATTTGAGTGGCGACACTCCGATCCACTGTGTGGGAGATTTGAATGGTGGCACGTCTTGGAGGCGCATTTTGGAGGTACGTTGGGGATGATCTAATCTCTTTGGGGGTTCCGGCTAGCTTAAGATCCACCGGCATGATATTCATAGATAGAGTTTCTGGATCTAAGTCCAGGGAATCTTAAATTGCAGGGGAATCCCACCATTCAATCTCTGTTCTCTTAGCTGGACTCTCAGTAGAATGGCTGCCAGAGGTTGAGGGTGCTCCATCACTGGAGGTTTTCAAGAAGAGACTGGACAACTATTTGTGCAGAATGGTATAGGGTCTGCTGCTTGAGCAGTGGGCTGAAGACCCCAAGGTTAATTCCAACCCTATTATTCTATGTGCTATGTTCTAGAGTTACCAAAAATGGCTGCAAAAATTCAGTTGCCTGATAGATGGAAGCAAAGAGAGTTTTCATCCTTTTGCTTCCATCATTGATTGTTTTTTTGCAGTTAGACGGTGCTCTTCTATGTCAGTTTTGATTGTATGGGGTGGAGAAATCCCAGCTCCAAAGTTATTCAAGTTACTACATTTGCTCATATGCTCATTTTTACTACAAACAGTGAAAGTGCCAGTGAAGCCACCAGAAGTGGTTGAAGTTTAGATATGTCCTCAGGTAATTAAACTTCTGAAATTTAGACACATCTATCTACAGTATATCAAGATGGATATTGACCCTGAATTGGGGAAACAATTCTTAGATAAGTTATTTTAAGATAATTCTCCTCTTCCAAATATTTCCACATTTTTGTGCTACTGTCACTATTACTATCACCATTGCTTCTGCATCTATTGCTTCCCGCTATCTACAGTTCAATGAGCAATTTCCAGAAAAAAAGTAATGAAAACTCTTCTTTATTTTGTCATGTCACCTTTACTCAAAAAGAACAGGGAGAGAAAGCAAGATGGAAAGCCAAGGAAAAGGTTTCAGATATGGAGCTGGGATTGGAATTGGGAATTTAGTGAGATAGCTTTTGGCATAAGGATAACAATTCTTCAAGTCAGCCCTCACCAAGATAAATATTGATTAGATTGATATCCTGCCTTTATTTCATGCAACTCAAAGTGCTTCCTCCTTCTATTTTCCCTTCAATAATCCTGTGAAATGGGTTGACTTGATTGAGACTAACTGCCCCCTAAGAGAAGACTGGAGCTCACAGTCTTTGGGTTTCTATTCCAGCACTTTAACCCCTGCACCAAACTGACTGTCACTGGAAAAGTGTCTCCCAATGTTGGTAGAACTTGATTTGTACTATACTAGGACATAATACATTTCACAAATTAGCATAAGACAAGTGAAATTAACTTCCACTAAGATTCTGCTATTGCAGAGTTTCTGAATTTTATTTGCTATTCCTTGCCCATCTATCAATCCATCCATCCATCCCAAGTTCTAATTTGTGGAAATTCACTTCTTTTCTGTGACCAAAGGGAAACTAATTGTTAACATCAGTAAGCATCAATCACATCTATACATAAGACAGCAGGTCTGTAGGAACAAAATATTTCTTTTGGGATTTATGACATTGTTTGGCCTCTTAATAATTAAAGAAGTCATGTTACTAAGCAAGAACAGCTTTCCTATTTACCTGAAAAAGTGGCATTTGGCAAACTGCAATAGAGCAGAATTTTCAAAATCAACAAAGATGGATGAGATACAAAGGACTGTAGGTAATTGGAGCACTTTCTCACCCTCATACTACCTGAATTAATTTATGATGGCATTAATCCATCCCTTTCAAAAATATAAAACTGTATACCATGTTCACCTCTATCATGTGCAAATATTTCTTTGTTACAGGCCCTCATTAGATTTTTATTATAATTTAAAAAATAAAAGGTTTTAGAGATACAAGAGTGCTGTGATTGCAGATGGTGCCTTGTGTAAATGAGTACAGTTTTATGGGCCTTTTGGAGGTTATAGCATACACTACATTTAGGTTTGCCAGGGAAAACTGAGGTGTTCTACTTAGCATCTTTAGGCAAGTGTATGTGTATTAATATGAGATGCAATGATTAAATGAGTCTAGTCAAATTCAAAACTGATATCCACTCATCTCCTTACCCAGAATTAATAATGCAAGAAGTGCAATAATCAGCAGTTGATCCAAAGTCCATGCTGAAGTATGAGTAGAAGTGAATAATCCCAGGCAAAGTCATGCCTCAAAAGCAGAGTTCAAGTTCAGGCCAAGAAGAGCTTCAATTGCATCCTTAGCAAACCATGAGAATGTCAAAATGGCAAGGCACAAACAGTGATACTATCACTTCAATGCTGTGATTTCAGTGTCTAATGAAAAAGTACTTGTGAATCTTGATTTATGAAGATGCGGCTGATATAATGTCCTGGACTCGAGCTGGATTGATGAAAGTGATTATTAATGATCAAAAACAAAAATTATGATTTTCTTTAACAACATTCAAGCAACTATTGAACAAATTAGATTTTTCAACTCTCTAGAAGGTTTTTCAATCCTTCAGCATGAACAGCACCCACTTAAATTTAATTTTCTCCTTTCCTAAAAGAGTGCAGCAAATATAGGAGTTCCTATATGGCTCCTTTTCCAGATTTCCCGACTTTCCATGCTTTCTGCTGCAATTTCTGAAATAAATAGGATAACAGGCACTTCCACAAATTCACTCTCAACTATTTATGTATATTTCGTGTAAATCTTAACTTTAGTGCAACGATGCAGAAATTACTGTCAGGCCTGCATACTATAACCTCAGGTTAGATAGGGAGCTCCTTAATTGTAAGTGCAATTGGAAAAATGTCCCCTTGGATAAATTTCAGAATTTATCAGAAGTGCATACTGTTAGCCTTTGACGGTTTTGAGAAGGCAAATTGACTATTAATATCCTCAAGGGTGAATATGATTTATTGCTATATTAGTCAGAAAATCCTGAAAAGAGGGAAAAAATGTTTCCTGAGCTCAGTTTACTACTTTTAAGATGTTTGCTGTTGATGGTATTTAGATTTATATTTTCTCCAGGAGTTCAAGGCAACTTAGGTATGAGGTAAATGATGCTGAGGGAGAATGAAAGTCACCTAGTAAATATCCATGAAAGTGAACTAGGACCATGGTTTTCCTAGTGCTAGTGCAGCATCTTAATCACTAAACACTTAGGCATTGCTGTATATTAAAACAAAGAGTTACATATAGTTATATTCAACATTGTTATGTGCTGTTTTATATGTAAAATCCTTATTGTTATGACCTTTACCTGGGCAAAAGGGTGCATCGTAGGGCAACAACTTTTGAACTCGGGTACCTCCAATGGGCTAACTTACAGAATGTGCCCAAATCCGGGGCCCACAACTCCTGAGGGAATGAAATTTGAGTAAGTTGTTGCTGCTTCAGTGCTGCTGTGCTGCTTCTAAGGTCATGTATTATCTTCATATTCAATATTCTGTGACAGTTTCCTGGCCAGTCTCACAATCCCTCACCCATCCCACACCTAGTAGCAAGGAAATGATCCTCATATGACTCTTAAAAAAGTCACAACTTTAAGGTGTGTGAAAAAGCCTGAATGTTTTTATTGCTTTATGTGCACCTTTTCTCACACACAAACATGCTCATGTGTCTACATCTCACCTTTATTCAGGAACTCAAGGCACATGCTTAGTATTTTATCCTCCTATATTTCTTCACTTCAACCTTGTGAGGAAGGCTGGACTGAAAGTCATCAAATAAGCTGTTGTAGCTGGAGATGAAGTACAAATTGGATATCTCTAGTGTCAGTCAATTATATTAGTCAATAGACCTTAGTCCTTGCTCACCCTGTTTCATTTTTCAACTGTTTCCTTCTCTGAAACTGAATATAGGCTGGCCCTTCCTTTGGCCACCAGGGCTGTAAAAAGCACTTTAAAGCAGTATATAAATCTAAAGTGCTATTGCTATTGCTATCAGGTAGAGCAGTCCTGCTCCAGCCCTCAGGAGGTCATACAATTCTATTTTTAAACAGGTTCTGATAGTTTCCTACAGTTCAATTGTTTATATTAAATATTGTCAGCATAATTATGTTACATAGAATGAGAGGGAGGATGTCATGGTCAAGACATGGCACCAAATATCATTGGAATATGGGAAGAAAGAGGAGAGATGAAGAAATGAAGTATGAAAGGACTGCACATCTCCAGAAGCAAAAGGAAAGATAGAAAAGGAAGGAGACAAGAACAGCTGGAGAAGGAAAAGAAAGACCAACAGGAGAATATGTGGCAAATACTAATTATTATGAGAATTCGTCAATACTTCAATACCTGCTTTCAAAAGCAAGACCTCAACCGAGAAAGAAATGCATGATTTGCACAATGTAATATTTATGCTGATGTTGGAGTAATGGTCAAAGTCTGCTCTTACTGTTGTGAATTCCTATTCCAAAAGCCATGCAATTAGCATACAAGGTATGGTCATGGTTCATATCTCTTCTATAGATGTTCTTCAGAAATGGGAGGATTTGACATCAAATATATTTCAGATTAACAGAGTTGGAAGGTACCTTGTAGGTCCTAGTCCAGCACCCCATCCAAGCAGGAGACCTTGCACCATTTCTGACAGATGGCAGTCCAGTCTCTTCTTGAAAGCTTCCAGTGATGGAGCTCCCACAACTTCTGAAGGCAAGCTGTTCCATTGGTTGATTGCTGTCACTGTCAGAAAATTTCTCCTTATTTCCAGGTTGAATCTCTCCTTGTTCAGTTTCCATCCGTTATTCCTTGTCTGGCCTTCAGGTGCTTTGGAAAATAGCTTGACCCCTCCTCTCTGTGACAGCCCCTCAAATATTGGAACACAGCTATCATGTGTCCCCTGGTCCTTTTCTTCACTTGACTAGCCATGCCCAGTTCCTGTAACCATTCATCATATGTTTTGGCCTCCAGTCCCCTAATCATCTTGGTTGCTCTTCTCTGCACTCTTTCTAGACTCTCAACATCCTTTTTATAGTGTGGTGACCAAACCTGGATGCAGTATTCTAGGCATGATGTTACTAAGGCTATATAGAGTGGTATTAGTACCTCACTTGATCTTGATTGTATCCCTCTGTTAATGCAACTTAGCCCTTAGATAAGGTTGAAGAGAGGAGAACTTTTGTAAGACCTTTATAACCAGAACAAATAAAATTATTATCTTGATAAAACAATTTCATTAGCAGAACAAAATGAAGTTTTAACTTCTTCCTTCTACAATTGTTACCTTGTACCCTTTCCAGAGTTAGTTAATGGTCAGGAGCAGATTTCAAGGTTGAGTGCACAGGTTGAATGCTGCATGCAGGGTGGATAAAAATTGATGATTTTTTTTTAAAAATTGATTTTTAAAAATTTAAATCAGATTTATTTTCATTTTTATCTAATTTATTTTTAAAAAAAGCTTTTGGAGTAAAATTTTCTATTTAAGATACATTAATAATTTAGTTTATGCAGCATGAAATGGAGCTTCGTTATGTAGCATGAGGCTGTATATCTGCAATATTGAGACTGTCAGTGAGTCAACAGTGGGTCAGAGGAGGAGCTATTGCGGGACAGATGACAGTTGGTCTTTAAAAATTATGATTTAAATCGAGTTGATTTAAATCAAACCTTTTTACTACTGATTTAAATTGTGATTTAAATCGACTTGATTTAAATCAAATCAACCCTGGCTGCATGGGAGGAGAAGAAAGTCCAATTTGGTGATTATATTTTTGCTTGTTTGATCTTGGATTTTGAGCAATATCCTGTATTGCTTAAATGAAATGAGGAATTTGGAATAAATGCTTAATCACTGAATAACATTTTGATGTACAGTATGTTGTACTCCTGCATCAGTACTCAGGCTGCTACATTTTGTGCTACCTTTTAACACTTTATGAATGCACCTCTTATTAGTGGAGTAAGAAACAAAAAAATGGCTCCTGAATATGGATCTATTTATGGTCCAATTTATCTTTGCCTGATGATATAATACAGACCTCATTCACAAGTTGGAATTGTGTCATAATATATTGTATAAGGGGCTTGAAACTGTTTTATTAAAGAACAGTTTTGGTTGGGAATACATAAAAAACATTGATGGAATTCTCAGAACTTAACTAGTTTGAAAACACTGCAAAGTATTTCCCCCACTCTGTTTATTTTATTTATGTGTTAGGTTTATATCCCACCTATCCTTAGAGCTCAAGTTGTTTACATAGGAATTCATTTTCATTTTGTTCCCCTAGCAATCGTACTCTTAACACATTGACCACTGCACACCCTGGCTGTTTCTCTGGAAGAAATCTGTAGATTTAGATCATTAGCTTGAGTAGCTCTGCATTGGTCTTATCGAGAGTGTGACAAGTGGAAATGCATCTTGCATCCTTTCTGTTTCTTCTTTCCTTGAGCAGAGCTAAAATGGCAGTGCCTGACAAACTAGACATAATTCAAGATTCTTTCTGTAGTGAATCAAGATTCTGTTGTGAAACCTGGACAAAGATTTATTTTAAGCAAGGGTTCCTAAAATTTTCAATACTGAAATCTCTTAACATGATAAATGAATTTGTGTAACATTCCTCCATTTAATTTATTTTATTTATTTGGTCACATTTATAGCCCGCCCCATCTCCACACAGGACTCGGGGCGGGTAACAACAATAAAATCAACAATATACAATACAAAATAAGATAACTATGCATAGGTTGTTCAAGATAAGACATAATTAGATAAATAAAAACTATTTCTCTCACTTCTGCATCCCCGTGAAAACAGTCCAAAACTGTTAAAAAGAAAAAGAAGGATCAAATATTAGCAATTTCCCCTATATCAGTTCAGTGATACAAATATTAATTAAATCATTAACCACATAAAAAATATTATTAACACCTCCCTGGTATAAAAAACTTCTCTGTCATTTCACCATGTCTCATATAATAATATTGTTTAATCTCCTACGTAGTGAAGAATGTTTAGAACAATGAAAAGTCCTAAATATGTCATCTGACAATTAAAGTGACATTTAGATCCCAATACAACAGAAGAACAATACTGTGAATTTTCAGAAAGTGTTTATTATTTATCTCTGTGTGATTAGACCTTTGTGCTCATCTGTTATTGCTTCAATTCTCAATACCAATTTTCTCTTCATCTTATCTCTTCACATGATAGACTGAAATTGCTAGCAAAATAAGAGAGAAGTAATGCAAAATTTAATTACAATTGCAGCTACAGTGAAAAAGAGTATATAGAATAAACTGTTTCCTGGGTGAATGTATAACTATGAAGTTTGCACTGTAAAAAATATTAAAGTTTTAATATGCTTTTATGAAGTACACATGTCTTCTGATAGACTATATCTATCTGGAAAAAGCATTTTCTTCTAAATACAGAAAAATATATATACAGTTAACAAATAGTGCTGCAGATCATTCTCTTTGCCATTTCTCAGAACTTTTCTTCTTTTGCAAAAGGAATAAAATATCTTATTTTTGGACTTCTTAAGGATTTCATTAAAATTCCTCTTGGTGACCTCTTTCATCTTATTGTAGAGTTGGAAGTGGTAAAAATGTGTTTTCAACATTCTGTAGCATCTCTAACTGTCTCTGACTTTTACATATTGTATAAAAGTCATAAAAGTACATAAAAGTCAACATCTCTGACTTTTACATATTGGACACAATAAGTAAAAGTTCCATAGGAGAAGTTCCATCATGATTTCAGGAACGTTACAAACCTCCCATAGAGATCATTGCATAATGAGAGATAGGACGTTTACAATATTTGTCAGGTGTCTCATTATGAAATTCAACAGTAGCACTTTCCAACCATATTAATGTACTGGGAGCCTGGAAAAAAATTGCATGAAAATGTCATTTTGATGGGAAAAATTGCAGGAGGATTATTCTTCATGGCATTAAATATAACCTTTGGGAACACAAATTCAAATATAATGCTTAAAAAACTCTGAAGAATAGCCCTATGAGTTATCAATTTATTAATTAAATGGCATGTGAAAATGCTGCTCTACTCTTAGAGGCTAATTTCTGGGGTTATAGAAAGCAACTACCGGTATATCATTTTAAAACAAAGGGAAAATAGACCTTGAAGTTGTCTTTGTCACCTTAATTCTATATCACATGAAACCAAGATCACCAAACAGAGGCTGTCATTCTTTGATCATGTTGTGAGAGCTGACTCACTTGAAAAGTCAGTCATGCTGCGAGTGATCACTGGAAAAAGTAGAAGGGGTCACCCTAATATCTGCTGACTGGACACTATAAATGATAACACTGGAATGACCATTCTGAAGAGATAGTGTGAGACGGAAGGGCATGGAGAAGGCTGATCCATAGAGACACCAGGGGTTGGACATGACTTAATGGCTGAAGATGATGATGCTTACATTTATTTGAAAAAAAAAGTTAAATAATAAAGGTTTAAATATCTAATGGTTGCTGCTGTTTTACATCATAAATATTTTTCTGGGGTTTTTTTTGTTTCTGGATTTTATTTTATTTGCTTTGATTTTACTTATTGATTATTTTATTTATCACACTTAACCTTTGTTTTGTAAGTATTACCAAGATTATTGATAAACACCAACCAACATAGTAGGACCAGTGTTAAACTGGTTGCTACATCCAATTTTCTCAGTGATGTCAGTACATCACCGGAAGGTTTTCAACAGAGTCTTCAGAAACTTGGGATACAACTGAAACTCTCACACCTCAATTATTGCCCGGGCTGTTCTATGACATGGCTTTTAAAATATGTACTGTTCAAATAACAACAAAAATATTGTGTATAGATGCCAATTTTGACTTGCAAGAATTGATATGATCATCTTTTGATGGGTAAAGAATAAGTGTTGTATGCAAATACTGTTGCTGTTGTTCCACTGAATAAACACTTATCAAATAGTTTTTAGAAGGAATAGCCCAACTTCAAAGTAAGCATGTATGACATGGTAACAAAAAAGGATGCTTTTTGCTACAGGTAGGATACTTTCATCCATTGAAAGCATCAATCTCATAAATTTTTATATGTATCATCTCTACATGCTTAACCCAGTGTAAATACCTACCAAAATGGCTGTGACAAATACAGAGACAAATGGATGCAACATGAACTGTTTATGCCATTCAGAAATAGCTTATGGAAACTTTATGGATATAATATTCTGTCTCTTTCATTATTCATCTCTCTCCCTCTCTCTCCCTCTCTCTCTTTCTCTCTCTCTCTCTCTCTCTTTCTCCCTCTCTCCCTCCCTCCCTCCCTCCCTCACTCACTCACTCACTCTCTCCCTCCCCCTCTCCCTCTCTCTTTTTTTCTCACAATATGCATGCACACATATACTAGCTTAAGTTATTTATTTATGGCAAACTGAGCAGACATCAGTACTTGGCACCCTTTGTAAAGATTACACCAATTTTTGCTGCTGGCATTAGAGTGAGGCGTATAGCCCAGTTTCCCATCTGCAAACCGGATTTGTAACAATTTATTCATATGAAAGACTTTATTGTATAGCCTAGTACAGTCACAGCTGTCAGCAGACACTGGAATACTAACAATTCCCTACATTTTTAAACAATACATTATGCTGGGTTCCATTGATAAATTCAGATTCTGGCTTTTTTTTTCTTTTAGTAATTGCTGCAAATTCATGATTGGGTTTTGCATGATTATTTCAAACATGTATTTGAACTCTAATGAATTATAAAAAACTAAAAGGATTCTAAAACACACCTACCCCAAGTTTTATACATGTATGTACACCTATATATGTAAATTTATACATACTTACAAAATCACTCAATATAGCATTTTCTTCCTAATCTTTAAATATACAGCACCTCCCACAACATCTTTAAAATAGCATCTTTTTAGAATGGCTTTCATCTTCACTTTTTTAAAAAAGGAAAGAAAAAAAGAGTTTAAGAATTCATTCTATTTTTGTTGTATTTTTTCTGTCGAAGACATACATATGAACAACTTTTTAGTTTTTTTCCCTGATTTCTCAATATCCATCAATGTTGCAGATAAAGATGTTGTATATTTATCATGCATTTATCACAATCCTCTTCTAAAAAGAAATGTTCATGGGTCTATATAGATAGCAATCACATATATATGGTAGTGGCAAATAGAAGTAGCCCATCCTTTTCTCAGTCTTATTCATTTCAGAGGACGTATTATTATGTTCAGCCCCAGTTCAGTTTAATTAAAATTAAAGCATTCCCTCACAGATGGCTGGGTAGTTTTGCTTCAGTAGATCCAATGAAGGAAATCCCACCAACTTTCTAGATAACTGGTTATGCTATTACATTTATTTTGTTCATTGGAATCCATCTTTCTGTAACTTAGGTCTATTATTGCATAAAAATATTCAACACTTACATTATCTCCTTAATAACTTGTGAGTTATCTGATCACTTGCACTACCCTTCTGTGAATTCTGCAGATTGTCTAAATCCACATTAAACTATTGTGTCTAGAATTTGATATGAACCTGATGCAAGGCATAATCCATACATAACAAAGGAGAAACATTAGTAGTCAAGACTTAAAAACTCTGCTTCTCTTGCTCAAGGCCTCATTAAGTCTTTTATTAAGTCCTCCAAGGATAAAATAATAACAAGAAGAATAGTGTGTGTGTGTGTGTGTGTGTGTGTGTGTGAGAGAGAGAGAGAGAGAGAGAGATGGTTATAGAAGTTCTATTTTACTGTTACTTTTCATATTTTCGTTGTTTAAAACTTAAAACACTGTGCCTATTGTGCCTAATATAAGATGGTTTTTAATGCAGTTAAATTGCCTTTGCCTTTCTGAAGCAATATCAACTTGCTAAGTCATTTTCAGGTTTTAATCAACTACCATTCCACATGTCTTTTTATATATTCTATTGCAATATGAATATTTCCAATCTTATATTTATTTGATGCTTTTGTCCTAAGTCTTTGTTAATTCTTTTTCTGAAAATTTATATTTATCCTACTTCTACAGTACTTAGCAGTATAATGTTAAATTTCAAGGATACAAAATTAATTTCCTTGTGTTATTGGAGTTTCTTTCACACTAATGGAAAATATGAAAATGACAGTGCTTATGCTAGCTCTCATTTTAGGAAGCAGATGCATTCATTTTCAAACTGTCTATATAAATTATGCATTCTGGCTAGAGATGGTTTGGTATTGAAAAAAGTTATGATCTTTAGTCACATAAACAAATAGAGAGATGTATCTAATAGAAAGAAACAGACTAATCTGAAATATATTGAATGCATTTGGATTGTATTTAGAAAATAATTGCTTATCACTTTTCTATCAGACTAAGTCCCAAGAAACAGATTAAAAAACCATATTAAGTTATATATTTTGACTGAGAAGGACAAAATTATGTCGGCATTTCTATTACAACATATGCAAAATGATGCTCATAGTAAAAATATTTCAAGTCTCAATAGAGAAGAATATTTGTAGCTCAGAGCTGAAATGAGGGATCCTTGGTACCCTCTGAGCTTGCTTGTTGTCCTGCAGACATTTGATTACCCAAACTAGGTAACATCATCTCTGAGCTCAGAGAGCACCAAGAACTCTGTATTTCAAGTCTTTTTGCTGTACGTCAAGAATATTTTGTCTTTAAAATCAAAAGATACATTCTGGAGAAATATGGGACTGTAGTAAGGTGAGCAATGAAAAAAATCTTGTTTCTCACTGTACTTGCTAAAAATTCAATGATAAGTATAGTGTTTAATAAAGACAAATACAGCATTTTAACTATCTGAATTGCCCCATATAGGTGTGCGGGGTTTCTTTCCAGGCGTGGCCGGGGCTCGATACCCGCATTACAGTGGGCGAACTCGGGGGTTAAGAATACGCAAGACACCAAAGTATTC
>JAOYMU010000002.1:31581335-31591823 GCA_025802295.1 Psammodynastes pulverulentus
TTCTTCTTCTTCTTCTTCTTCTTCTTCTTCTTCTTCTTCTTCTTCTTCTTCTTCTTCTTCTTCTTCTTCTTCCCATTCCTATCATTGATTGACTTCTTCAATTAATTTGCACGCATGACATGGCCAAAGTAAATCAGACATAGCCTTGTGATTTTGGTTTCTAATGATGTGTCTGCAACTATCTTTAACATTAATGCCTTTTAAACTGATTCAGTTCTGATTTCTTTACTGCTAAGCTGTGGCCTTTCTAAAAACAAGAGCCCTCTTCCAGATCCAAGCAGAGCATGAATAATCATTCTAGACATTGCCAAACTTCCTTGTTTGATAACAGATGGTTATGGATGGAGCAAAAACTGGCATGGTAACACTTCTCTCATTGCGCAACTGTGTTATTACCAGAGATAATTATGTCTGAACAACAGATCAGGAAGCCTACAATGAGAACGGGTTAATCTAAACTGATGCTTGGAATTGCTTCTGTCACTCAAAAGCTCTCCAATTGGTTTCTTCCTTCCAAATTCTAAATTCTTGTATTTTGCAATACAGATTTCCATGTGGAGTATTCCCAATCCAGGGGTGAATAAAGAATTGTATTGTATACTTCAATTGTTAAGCAATACATGGTCAAATTCCTATATTTTGTGGAAAAAATAGTTATGAATGGGACCAGAAACACACCATTGCTAAGTTACAAAGAATGATTTGTATCACAATTATACAGTTCAACTCTGAATCTATAATTGGCTTATTACAAATTTAGGCAAAACACAGGGTTTTTCCACACTGTTTATTTCTTTCATACACAGACTGATTTAATTCTGAACATAATACATTCTATCAACAATTGGCATGTTATTTTCACATAGCCACCTTATGTGGATGGGTTTTGGAGATAAAACTGATCTCAAATGAAAACTAAAAATATCACATGTAAAGTTAGGGAGGATGTCACAATGCCATATGGTAATTTACACCTCATTCTCACTTGAAACATGAAATGCTGGAAGATTGATGCAATACTTTTGTCACTTTCTTCAATGTTTTTGGAATAAGATCGACCCCACTGGACTTGTCAGCAAAAGATCAAAAAGATTTTAAAAATGTTAATCTCCAATAGGATTATATAGAACTCAGGACTGGTGCTTTTAGTGCTGTCTGAGCTTTGTTTCATTACCCAACTAGGTAACATCATCCATGCTAGGGAATGTGGATTTATATCCTGTTTATTTACAGTTACCTATCTTGCCAATGTAGATGGGGTGCATGGTTTTCTCCTTGGTAGTTCCTTGATTAGGGCATTGTTTATCAACTTTAAGAGCATCGGTGACGCAGTGGTTAGAGTGCAGTACTGTAGGCTACTGCTGACTGCCTGCAATTTGGCAGATCGAATCTCACCAGGCTCAAGGTTGACTCAGCCTTCCATCCTTCCGAGATGGGTAAAATGAGGACCCAGATTGTGCGGGCAATATGCTGATTCCGTAAACCGCTTAGAGAGGGCTGTAAAAAGCGCTATAAAGTGGTATATAAATCTAAGTGCTATTGCTAGTGCTAGTGCTATAATTATATTTTATATTATATACAATAGATTTCATGTTCTCAAGTTGTAGGAAGTGCAGTCAAGGTAAGGCTCAGTATCATACAGAAAAGAGAATGCTGGCAACATAAAGTAAAAATAATTTACTTACATTGATAGTTAAATTTGAAGGATAATATTAAAAAATGTAATTGTCAAAACCAAATCATTTTTGAAGATACAACATAATTTTATTTGCATGTATGAAAGTAATAATACAATATACACTAGATCTTCATCAAAGCACTGTTACTTTACTGAGTGACTGGGAGCAAAAGCAGAACCAGGGCTTGTATATATATCGTCACTACATTGCAAAGGCAAGAAAGAAAAAGGGAGACACATTACAGAAATGTGGAATATTTTAGATAAAGCCATCAATGTGACCTTATTATTATTTATTATTTATCCTTTCCTACTGATCAGCATGTTAGCCATGTTGTCTTTAAAATACGATCAGTGAATAGAAACAATTTCGTTTACTGGGCCATGGGTTTCTAGACTGAGTCTTCTGCCTGTTGTCACTCAGGGTCAGTTCAACTGTGAATATTTTCAGCAATTCATATGTACCTCATATGTCAGAGATATCTCCCAAGTAGCATACACACATAGGCTTTCAATGTCACTTAATATTGAGAAACATTAGTTACCTTGATGACTCTTAAACTAAGATTTATTTTTTCAAAGCTACATCCAATTAGCTAATATATATTTTAATTGAATTTTGAGACCATCTGATTTCAAAAAAGACTCTGGGCAACTTACAATGTTTAAAAGAATATGTACTTTGAATAAATATAACTGCCTGGACAAAATCACATCAATGACATCTAGGGAAAAAAATGACAGGAGTTGCATATATACCCTAACCTCAAGCTTGGGAACGCAGCCATACATACCTTCAAGGTGATGCTGTTGCAGAGGACAAGGCCTGAGTCACAGAAGGCATGGCTCTTCAGTCTTGCAAGATGACAACATTTAATTGAAGGCATCCAGAGTGCACAACTCTGCCTGATCACACTGGACAGGCAAAACAATTGGAGGCAGGAGGCCTTCCAAATAACTAGGCCATGGGCCATGAAGGGCTTTATAGGTGATGACAAGTGCCTGAAAGCTAACCAGAAAGAAGTATGCCTCATAAAACAGCAATGACACAAGGGAAGCACCCATTACTCCATGTGCTGCTGCATTTTAAACTAGCTGTAGCTTCCAGATAGTCTTCATTTTAATAACCTTTGTGCCATAAAAGCCATTGGTTTTGATAAACTAGTAGTGCAGCCTCATCCCTATTGTAAATCTCACCCAACAGGCAGAGATTATCTGCTAAACTAATTGCACATTAATTCACAACAATTGTTAACAAACTACAGGTTACCCAAATAAGCACTTTTAATAACATAACATTGATTCTAATATTAAGCAGATTTAAGTTTACTCTTTCATCTCCAAACAAGTAAAAACAAAAATGTGTAAGTGGGAGTGATAATTAAAAGTTTTGCAGGCATTTGAATTGCAGTTCTCACATTTTTTTTTGAATGCTAGCAATCATGATCACAATAAAAATCCTGTAGTTAGGATTCTGTTTGCCTTAATCCAACTCCTGATCGATAAATTCCACTAATGAATTTCTGTTTCCACCTATGCCAATGTTAACTCCTTTCCTTTCTATGGTCATGTTGGGCAGGGGATACCCATACAGTCCCTGTCAGTTGGGAAATTTGGTGAAACACCTTTAAATTTCATGAAGAGGAAAAGAAAGAGAGGGGGAAAGGGAAGAGAGAGAGAGAGGAGAGAATGCCTGACCTTACACTTCTACTGCTAACTATGTTTCAAAAAAAAGGAATGAAGGTCTGTCCTTTCTTGATAGCCAATCCTACTACATAACATGAAATGGCAATCTATGGTATAGTATAGGGATTTGTGTGGGAGATGCCCATCGGATAACACACATCAGCTGAAAAAGGTTATTGTATAACATGGAATAAAGTGTAGCAGCTGGAGTAGATGGTTGAACTAGTAAAGGGAGAAATTATTATTTTTGAGGTGAAGCAAGAAAAATAAGAAATTTTCCTTTTGGGCAGCCAAGGTGAAGACGGAAGATGACTTTATCTGTCCCTGTCTTTCCAACCTTTGGAACAAGTCTTCTACATGCCATCCGTATTAGAAGACACCTACTATATTTGCTTGTAGTCTTCTTTTCCCCAGACTAAACATACACAGTGTCTTTAGTTTTTTTCATGATATTTTCTCTTCAAATTTATTGATTGTTTTATATTTATGATCAAATCTCTTCTTTCTTTTTCTGTAGGATCTCAAGAAGGGTTGCAGAAAGATCTTCTTCATTTCATCCTCACAACAATATTGTAAGCCAGATTGAGCTGAGTGAGTTGTTACATAATATTCCATTGATTCTGGTAGACATAAATGTAGGAACAATTCAGAACGACCCATTAATGGAGAAAGTTCAGCAAATAAATCTCACTTACCTCTCATTTATGGAGAAAGCATCCTGAAATAGCCTTCTATTATTTCAATTTTAAATCAAATATTTTTCAGATGCCTCCAGCAAAAGTCATGTTCTCCAGTCTATCTGACCTACATTCTAGATCTATTGGCCACCCAGTAGAATTGTTGTGGTCATGCTTTCACTCTGGAACTTTGTGGCTACTTTTCAGAGCTATTTGTTTCTTGGCAGCAAGAGAGTTACAGCACTAAATATCCATATCTCTGACCTTTGTTGGCAACCAATAGATGGAAGGAATAGAGAGGAAGAGAGGAGATGGAATTTATGGACCATTATTTTCTCCAGAGTTTAAATGCTACCTCCCATCACAAGCTGGAAATCGAAGAGATACTTTTCCTGTTTCAATTTTGGACATTCTTGACATTTATCCAACAATTCTCTGGAAGATTTACAAATGTTTCTGTAAAAAGCCTGGATAGGAAATCAGATGAAGGCAACCTCATGAGTCCATTACAAGAAAAAGAGAGCTTACCCCAATGCTTTCATGCAATAGTTAGAAGCAACTGTAGAAAGGCTTTAAAAGTACGTTGACATGCCTCATAAGTTAGAGCAAAAAATAAAGCTTTATTTGTCAACTAGAAGAGTAGAAATACTTAAAAGCTATCACTGCCATGAATAAAGGAATCCATTGAAATTTATTTCTGGTTCAATATTGATTTAGAAAAAAAGAAAGATGGGTAGATTAATTTTAGAAATGAGTATTATTTTGCTGATTATACATTGATCATGGAGATTAGGGAAAGGAATTTTGGTTGACATACACAGAAATTAAATTATGTTTAAACTGATACCTGAAATTAAGTCTTTTAAATTGAATATATTTCAATGCCATATTCATCACTATGTCTAGTTATGGACATCAAACTTTATTGACACCGAAAAATCGGAAACAATACCAAAAAAAAGCAAGGATGATCAGGAACTGGAAACTAGTTTTAAAAATAAGACAACCACATGATAGTACTAATCAAATAACTGTAGTTCAGGTGAGGTATGGCAAAAGAAAAGAAATCCAGAAAATTCCTTTTCTTTTCTTTGTCCTATTTCTCTCCTTCTTCATCATATTAAATTAAAAGGTGTCTGATTTTGGTTGATCAATAGAGAGCAACAGAAAAAATATGTCCCTAATTATGTTGGAGAAGTGGATCCCATCACTAAATGTCTTTAAGAATAGCTTTGAAAAACATTCATAAGGAGTTATTTCAAATATGACTATAAATAAATAAATTTCAATTTCTATACAGAGGAGGAGATTGGATTATTTTGATGTCTATATCATCCTTCCAATTCTATGGGTCTTCCAAATCAAATTTCAAGTGGAATCATATGTAATAGCTGTTTTCCCAGTATCAAAATTCATGTATAATGTTTGGTTGTTTTGAAATGCATATTGAGCTATATTTCATTATAGACATAGTATTACTAATATACATCTGTTCTAACAGTTAAATATTTACATCTTCCAGCAGACATGGGAATATAATGTAAAAAGTAACCGGAAGAATTTATGCTCATATTTGTCAGTTCAGGAAAATGGTAGGTTTGATAAATTAAAATATGTTGCCATTTATATGGCTTTATGATAAAAATGTTTTGAAGTCACAGTGATTTATTTAACCGAAGAATAATTAGTGAAATAGAGGCTAAATTCCAAAGGGAAAGTTCATATTCAACTACAAAAGAACAATTGAATTTATAGAAGTATTCTTTTTCTTTGGTGAGTAAATCTTGGAATTGTTAGTTGTGAATTACATTTCAGTATAAACTTGATAAAGAGCTCAACCGTAAGTGATTTGAATTTTCAGCAGAAAATGACTCTTCTATGAGAAATGATCTCAAACTACTCCCACTCAGAATTCATTGTTATGTTTAATCTACTGCTGCTTCTTTGGCTCATTTACAAAAAGTGTTGGCACGTTATGAATGCAAAATCATTTTAATAGGAGAACTCCTGGGAAAGGGAGCAAAAGTTTTCAGCATTTACCATTTTACAATGAAGTACGGCCAGCTGTTGGGAAGCCTGCATTCCACCGTGGAGGCTTTCAACAATAAAACTATTGGTGTTAATGTTTTCAAATCTGAAATATGTAGAGAAAGAAGTAGACAATCCCAAAACTGAGGACAGGATCAGTTCAAACATGGAAACAGTGGTGAAACATAAAAGACCTGTCAAAACATAGCCCAAATGAATCTGCCAAATATATTTCAACTTTAAAGGGTCTGCGTTGTTTTTAACATTATTTTTAAGTGTGTGCTATTACTATACTATAGGGCATTCTAATAGAGAAATTACTTTTCCAGTTTTGATGGAAACTCGACCATGACTGAAAAGGAAAACCAACAGCTTCTTCACCTAAATCACAGTCAAATGAATTACTGAAGGATAAAAGATATAGCATTTCCACAAATTGAGGAAATAGCATATCTATTGTTGTTTGCCAGAAAGTCATAGACAAGAGAAAAGACAAAGAACATAAGTGGAAGCTAATCTAAAACTGGTGCAGACACACTGGATTTGTCCAGTCCTCCACAATGTATATCGGGGTATCAAACTCACATTGTTATGGCGGCATCATGTGACGTATCGGGACTTTCCTCCCCTTCACTACACTGGGCAGGGGTGGGGCCAACATGTGACACATCCTGCCCATGGGCCACGAGTTTTACACCCCGATGTATATCATCCAATTGTTTCTGTATGAAATCACCAATTTTATAATTCATAAACTACAGTACTGTTCATCTGATAGAGCAGATTAAGTGAAATTAGTTTGTGACTGGATATAGACTTTAAAGATGCAGGATAGGGAGAGTATTAATGCTTTTGAACTTTTGTGTTGTAGAAAACTGTGGATAGCCAAGAAAACAAAATAATGGATTATCAAAGAAATCAGCCCAGAGTTCTCACTTGAGGCATAAAACAAATGACCAACATTAAATTTTACAACTTTAAACATGTTGTGAGAAGATCCAGCTCTTTGAAAAACTGCTCTAATGCTGGGAAAGGTGGAAAGAAAGAGGTGGAAATGATAATTAGCAGCACAATGGATGATATCAGTCAAAGTGGTGATGAGTGCATCATTGGGAAATTAGTGATGGAGAAAATCTGTGTGGATGTTAGGAGTCAAAATTGACTTGATGGCACATAATCAATCTTTGATCAATCAATTCTGATATGATTTAAATTATATTTCCTTAATACATAAGGTGTAATCTCTAAATATAATAATGACATATTAGATTATATATATTGTCTTCCAGTCCCAGCAGCTTTCTTGGCGAGGCATTCAGAAGTGTTTGCCATTTCCTTTTTACTAGAACTGAGAATGATTCACTCAAAGTAACCCAGATAGTTTCATACCTATGTAGCTATACTTAAACTGTTGTAGAAAAACACTTTAAATTTTAGTTGGAGGATTAACTCAATTTGTTTTCCTACATTTAAAAGCATTTTGAAAGTAAAAAATAATTAAACATTCTTTAGGTAATATTTTAGAAAATAGCCTTGCTTTTGGGCATGCAAACAGTCAATTTATAAATAAGTCCAGAAGTAAGTAAATTCTAAACAGCCGAGAACCATTATTCTGTGATGAATTTAGACAACCAGCAATCATACTGTTTGCTTGTAAAGCATAATCATACCATGGCAAGAGGAAAACCTGTATTCTGTTATATTAATCTATCTTCTGACAGATAAATTTGCTTTTGTGAGAGTTTATTGTTAAGGCTTCAAATGGTGCAAAATGTATGAAGTCATTTAAACTCCCCACCATTTTTCCTATTTTCCTGTACATCCCATTCCTAAAGCATTTTGTTTAATTACTTAATTATCACACTTAGATAATGTAAATACTATACTTGGGTCGCTTTAAAGAAATCCAATTTTACATGTTGGCACCATTTCTAAATGCGAAGCAATTTGCAGTGAAGAAAATGCTGTCTTCTGAGTGGAGCCAGAAATCTTGATAATGTTCTCATTTTATGTGATAGTATGCAATCTTGTGGGGTTGCCAAACTGTTCAATCCTCCTAATTTTACAGTACTCCTACTGATTTCATTTCTAGAATGGAGAGAAATGCCAGAGGGGGAAAATGCAGGTATAATAAAAAGTTATCTGCTTGGGGAAATAATTTGAGATTACTATGATATCACCAAGATGCCAAAATTGCAAATAGGGTCCACTGAACATTATATGCCTAAAGTTCGGAAAGGGGTATGAGCAGACTTAAACATCCTTCAATTTTCCAGTCTATGTAATATGATAGCTAAGATAACTAAATAGTTAAGTTTTCAGGTTTGCAAATGGGTAAGTTTTGTTTCCAAGCAGCAGGTATCATCACAGAAGGAAATGTTTTGTGTTGATTCTATTGCATGAAGTAAACATAGCCTCTGTTGATGCTTGGCTTGATCTGCCTGTGTTCCTGATGTAAACATACCAAATATAGCAACATAGTAGTTTGCAACCATGCTGTCCAGTTATTTATTTCTCAGAGTAGCAAAATACTAAACTAAAGGTATAGTTGCTGGTGGAAAGATAAGTGTTGATTAGATAGGACCCTTTGGGATTTTTCTATTGTAAGGAAGAACTAACTCTCTTGACTATTCTTGCAAAGAAGTAACTTGCTGTATCTTGGTAATCATGAATAACCAGAACAAGGTACTTCAATTCAAAGTAAGTAATCTAATTTGGGTAATAGAAAGTCAAGTCACCTGGAAGAACTTCAAACCAACTCACTTCTAAGTCTTCGTTTCCTTCTTAAATCTTCATTTTCTACAGTAGTAATCCACTAATTCATGTTTATATAATAGTTATTGAATATTTCTGATATATCATGTTAGTCTAATATTTAAAAATGCTAAATTGTTTTAGAAGATATTTTAGTTAGCAAATTTGTTCCAAATAAAGCTGGTTTCAGAAATGACTCAGATTGAAGGAAGCAATACAAGTTGCAGGGAGAAAGATGCAGAAGAATAGGATGCATGTTTAAACAAATATCCTTTAAATACATGGATCTAAGTTCATGTAAAGTTTGGGTCTAAACTAAATCCCAACAGAAATCTAACTACTAAGCAGAAATAGTGATTATGAAAGCCTTACTATCCTAGTTCATTCTCACATTAAATATCAGAATCTTTCCTGAAACTTTTCTTAGAAATGCGTTAAAAAGCACTGCTTTTGTGACTTCAGAATAAAACAATGGTTATTTTAGGACAATGATTTCAGAGTATGTCAAGATGAAAAGCAATGCTGTCAAACAATTCGTCTTTCTGATCTTCCAAGAATCTTCCATATTACATAAATATGTAGTAAACAATTCTACAGTAAATTCATCCCATTACAATTAAATACTGGATGTCTGTTTGCTTTAGTAGATCATTTTAAACAATAAAAAAATTAACTCACATCATGGTTCACAAAATAAACAACTGTGAATAGTTAACCAATTGTAATTTCTGTTATCATTATTCCATTAAATTTTGATTCTGCATTATGCTATTCATTATGATTCCATTCAACATATATAGTTCTGTAGTTAATTTTGTTTTTCTTTCTGCCATTTGCAATTCACTTCCAAAATCATACAGATTGTCTCTTCATTAGAAGATGTAAATACAAGGTTACTGATACTTACTAATATAAAGTCCATTCATAAAATAGAAACATTACAAAATTGCAAAGTATATTTTTAATTTGTATTTTCTATCATAGATTTACATGATTGCAGATCTGTAAATTATATTATCATATACAATGAGTACAAATTTGTAATAATATGTCCATTTGATATAGTCTATTTCTTTTCAATATTTGTTTATTTTTTAAAAAGAAAATCGAAATGGCAATTTGTTATTTTTTGCAAGGGTAAAATGTTAGTGGACATAAATCAAGATAGCTCTATTGATGTGAGGTAAGAACCTTCTCCTTTTCAGACTGGGTTTATAATAACCATAGAAGAATAATCTCAGAAAGTAGGCATAATAATTATACTTTTATAGCACAATAACTCAATTCTTATTTTCAATTCTCAGTTCTTTGTTTTTTGCATAGTCCCCTTTACATTAGTAAAATGGCTTTTCACTTTTAAAGCTAGGAAATGTATGAGAAATATATTTCACAGGTGTCATTCTCTTATGGAACTTTTTTAGATAGTCTTTAATTTTACACTAGAAAACTAATTCTGACTTGCTAAAAAAATTCCTACAATCAAAATGAAAATGTAACATTTGTTTTTGGACAGAAGATTGCAATTGTATGATTAACCCAATTAAATCAAATTAACAAACCCTGATCCCTCTTAACTACCGTATTTTTTGGACCATAAGACGCACCGGACCATAAGACGCACCTGGTTTTTGGAGGAGAAAAATAGGGAAAAAAATATTCTGAACC
>JAOYMU010000002.1:31751163-31769983 GCA_025802295.1 Psammodynastes pulverulentus
AAGGAAGGAAGGAAGGAAGGAAGGAAGGAAGGAAGAAAGAAAGAAAGAAAGAAAGAAAGAAAGAAAGAAAGAAAGAAGAAGGAAGGAAGGAAAAAAAGAAAGAAAGAGGAAGGAAGGAAGGAAGGAAGGAAGGAAGGAAGGAAGGAAGGAAAAATAAATAAATAAATAAATAAATAAATAAATAAATAAAGAAAGAAAGAAAGAAAGAAAGAAAAAGAAAAAGAAAAAGAAAAAGAAAAAGAAAAAGAAAAAGAAAAAGAAAAAGAGAGAAATATTATTTTCCTTCCTTCCTCAATATCACTGTTAAAAATAATGGGGGACTTTTTTAACCCTTCACAATTTCTAAATGAGACAATCTTTCTACCATTTTATTTCTTTTCTTTTAAAAGTTGTGTTATTATGTTCCTTGTTAAATTATGCATAAGTTGCTCCAAGATAAGGTATCAGCTGTAATGATAAAACCATTTACTGCTGACAATAAGATTAATGACTAGTCCTGCACCGATTTCCTACTATTAGCACTCAGTGGATCTATTCCATCTGTCATGTTACAGAAAGAAATGGGAGGAGGAAGGGAGGGGAACCTCTGCATTGATTTTATTTCATAGCAACTTTCAATTTGTCCTGCTTAAGACATGGCCTAATACACATTAATGATAGATCATGGCCAACATACATTTAGTGACTACTCCTTCCAAGTGGATGATGTTGGGATGATCAAATTGCCCCATTATGCTGGCTTCACTTAAAAAGTCCCTTCTTTGTTTGTCTGTGTAGCCAGCTTTCAGAGTTTTGATAGCCACACAGATCTCCCTCTTCCCTGGAACCTTGAGACGGCCACTGCAAACTTCACCAAATTCACCTGCAGAAAAAGAAGCACAATCAAAAGGAATCTGCTGACACATGAACATTGTTTTAATGCAATTAAAACCTAACTATATTCCTTCCACTAAGCACCGAGAACCTTTTGTCTGGCTTAGGCTGCATGCAATCCCAAAGTCCCTTTGCAACTTCCAACTGCGCAGTTCCTGTAGATTTCATTTAGCATCATTTAAAAACATGGGACACCATTAAAAACAGAAAATTCAATATCCAATTGTATTTATGACCTAGAGCTATATATTTACATCACTGTTATGTTTATTGCATTTTTTCCTCCTTCTCCTGCCCAAAAATTAAGCACACAATTGTGCTGAACAATTGTGGGCTCTCGATTGTCTATCTTAATTCAAATGAGGGTAATGTATAGTTTGGTTTATGGTATGCCTACTTCACTTGGATTTATTCTATTATTTGTTATTTTTGTTTACTTGAAAAATACTATAGAATATAACTTGTAAAAACAGAAATACAATAGACTTGTTCCAGTTATCTAAATTCATGTGTTGAAAACTTAAAACCCAGGTCTCCTCAGAGACACTGTAAACTACTTTATTCAAATGTTTTTGAAAATTGCCTGAAGACTGACAATATAAAGATGGAACACAATGTTTAAATTAAAAAATAAATAAACCAACAATTAAACACCCCAGTAAGCCTTCCACCATTATAAATTCAGTGCTAACATGATGTCTTGAGCTTACCGACACCTATGACTTTTTCAATCTTTATGCATGAGGCATCAATTTCTTTGGCAAATTCCCGCACAGCTTGGTTGGGATCCTCATAGGTAAAGGGATCTACATAGGTTCTGACACCTAGAATGCAAATATGATTTTCTGAAAACCTAAGAATTATATACAAGATAGATAAATAGATAGGGAAGGAACATTGCTGCATGTCCACAGAGGATTATAAAAACTATGTAAAGAAAATAATATGCTCAAAAAGCCTCATGAATGCATTACACAGGTGGATGGAATATATTAAAGTCAGATCCTATAACAAAGACTATACATTTGTGGGAGATGGGAAGATGTTTTCTTGAATTCCAACAATAAGTTTGAGCTTTCAGTAGATTCCATCAAGAACAGCAATGAATAAGCATATCCTTAAATTTCTATTGATTCCTCTGCCCACGTGGAAAGACTCCAATGGGATTTAAAGAAAGGAACAATTCCTGTAAGTTCTACATCTTAGAAATCTTTTCATCTATTGATCATTTTAAAATCATACCTATAAAAGAAAAATTTTGCAGTAGCATGGGAAAGAAAAAAGTGAAGGATGTCTTTCTTATCCTGTTCAAATACTATGCTAAATCATATTTGCTTAACTATTTTTTGACAATCTTAAATGGCCTGAATTAACCCAACTCATTAGGCCATAAATCACAATATACATATTTTTAATAGCTTAGTATGTTAAGAAACAAACCATATTATATCTGAAGGATGCAAAGTGTAATTCCAGTTTATATGTTCCAAGCCTCAATGTTTTCTCAAATGAAATAGCAATAGCACTTAGACTTATATACCACTTCACAGTGCTTTACGGCCCTCTCTAAGCGGTTAACAGAGTCAGCATATTGCCCCCAACAATCTGTGTCCTCATTTTACCAACTTTGGAAAGATGGAAGGCTGAGTCAACCTTGAAATTATTGAGATTCAAACTGCCAAATTACAGGCAGCTGGCAGGCAGCAGAAGTAGCCTGCAGTACTGCATTCTAACCATTGCACCACCATGGCTCTTAAACTTTACTTCTTTTAAGTATTATCTGAATACTACGCAACAGGGTGCAGCTTTTATAGGAATCTGCATGCATATACATTTTCTGCAGCAATTATGAGGTTACCCATAACAGAAATACAAATACACAATTTGAGTGAAAAAGCTCCAAGTAAAGAAAACTAAGCAATAGAACATATAGACTAACTTTAAGAATGCATGCAACAGAAGAAAATCAAGCACTACTAATTTTTACCTTGATTTAAATGTTTCTCTTCATCTGCTTCTTGCTTAGCTTTACTGTATTTGCTCCTTCTGTAGAAATGGGGGGAAAACATTAGAGATTAAAAGAATTATCTAACTAGTGATACATGCAGAGAGATATATGAATTCCTGGATTATTTTACAGTATATGCCAAAATTTATTCTGTCAATTATCACAGATTTGGGATAATTTAAGGCCTACCTGAAGTAGACATTGCTATATAGTTTGCATTGTACTATTATTATTATCGTCTATAAATACATATAATCAATGTTTGGGGAATATGTTTTGCACCGATATTTTGCTATAAAACAATATACTTGGGGAAAATGTTTTGCGCCAGTATTTTACTATAAAACAATATACTTCTATGATCAGACTCATTTTTTTCATTTCTGCTAATCAAAGAATATGGTGGTACATCACATCTGCGAGCTGCATTTGTTTCCAGCTGGCTTATAAATATTATTCAAGGTGCTGATTATCATGTATAAAATCCTTTGTGGCATAGTGCCTAGTTACTTAGAAACTGCTTATCTCCATATTCTACACATCCAGTGAGATATGGCAGACTGGATGCAGTTCCTCTCAATTAAACAATCTCAAGTGTGCCTTTTCTGTTGCAACACTTGCCCTCTGTGATAGTACTGTTCCATAAGATGTTGGAAAACAGCTTATTCTCCCACACCATGTGGTAGGATGGTGGTGACCCTTCTAATATTTGGTTTTGCTTGGCATACTTTTTAAGACAAATGAGCGGCGTGGTGGCCTGGTGGTGAAGATCCTCGCCTTCCACTTGGAAGGTTGAGAGTTCAATCCTAGGTAGCGGCAGATGTTTCCTAGGGTGCAAAGAAAAAATATCTGCTGCAAACTCTGCATGGCGTCAGGAAGGACATCGGGCCAGTACATGTTCAATTCCATCTAGTCACCCCCAACACTACCCTGAGTTATGGATTATAGGGTCATAAAAGGCAGGGTTGGGTTGTTGTTTTTTTACTTTTTAGGACAAACCTTTGTTCTTTTACTTTATTATTCTGGCTTTTAACAATGTAACATATCCAGAGTCATTGGGGGGGGAGTGTCTAGCATTTTTAAGAAAATGTTTGTAAATAAGTGTAGGGAAAGGCTGGATATAATTATTGTGGCCATCAGAATAATGCAAATAGAATAGCTGGTTGTTGGCTGATATTTGGGCAGTGCTTCAATGGTGACTACTAACATGTACTATTAAGCTATTTATACTTTGCATAATGAAGCATCAAGACTATTTACATTATTGCAATGTGTGGTGTATCTTTAATCTTCAATGAAGATTAAACAAGAAAAACAAAAGCAGCAAAGACATAAAAATGTAACAATGTTTAAGGAAGGAATTTTCACATAGTTAGAAATAACCATGTGACGCTAACGTATATCTCCATAAAGTCCTAGAGTCTCAGGATTCAATTCAGGGAATGTTCTTTAAATACAAGTTTCATTAGATATAATTCAAAACATTCTTATTCTGACATCATAGTGTTTTAGTCTTTTTCTTCTTTTTGTTCTTCTGGGAGTTATTAATATTTCCCAGCATCAGGGCATTCATAGTTATCCTAAGGAATAATTTGGAATATACTGGATAAATCTGCAGACAACAATGAAAGTAACTATCACTTTAGCCAATTATGATATTTTTTCAAAAGTGTTAAACCAGCTAGTCAGCCATGGAACCACTTGCAATCTTCACACCTTTCAAAGATATCAAAATGGATAAAGTTGATTAAACTATTGTAATTATGACTAAAGAGATATTTTCAAAATAAAATACTAAAAAGATGCTACAGAAAGACACGAACTAATACCAAATTTGATGTCTCTAAAAGTGACATGAACAAAAATTCATTCTGCATGCAAACTATGCTCTTGAGGCTGTGGACTCCTGCATCATAACCATGCCAAACTTTAACAAGTACATGACAGATTAAACATATAAACATTTCAATCAGAACCTTGGCACAAACACAGATTTCTGATCAAATATGGGACAGAAAAGTTTACCATGCAAACATATATAGGTTTATTATGCATTTAATCATTGTAAACAAGCTGCTGACTTTAATATATTCCTAATATACCCTAGAATGTCTGGAATAAACATTTTTATATATTTATGAATGATACATTGTTCAGAGGAAATAAACCTAGTAAATACTTTTTATCTTCAATTAACAAGAACATCTTAAAAAACCCCAAAACTCTAAAGATGGGGGCAGGTAAAAGAGGGCAGGGGCTACTTTTCAATCCATTAATTATACCCTATTAAGACCTAACAGGCTTCCCAATCTACTCTTTACTTAAGTTCTGTCACCTGTTGAGCTTTTACAGAATTGGAGACTACTGGGCCTTTTTGTTTTGAAAAGATACTCCTTTCTTTCTTCCTCCCTTTTGCTGTTTTAATCATCAGGAGGGTCTGAAAAATGCTCGGGATGCCTGAGGAATGCTGGACACAAACTGACATTTGTAGACAGCTTACCTGAATGACAGCAAAGGAGCCTTTTGTTATATTCAGTTCTATAATTATAGGGATTTGGGTGAAATGGAAGGCGGGGTTCAGGAAGGGAATACAAGCACTGTGAAAAAACCCTAGGGGTCAGAGATCCAGGCAAGTCTACAGGTGGGATTTAGAGACAAAGAAAAAGGTAGGTCTTAAAACTGGGAGGCACAATACAGCACATGACAAAAAGTGAGTTCCAAGGGTATTAGCAGGTATTGTAAAGAAGCAGCATGCAATCCACATTCTTCTTTCCTAGTCAATACATCAATTTGCAATGTCAGCATTCACAGAGCAAAGTGGAAACATAAAGACCAACAAAAAGCTTTAAAAAGGCTTGGATACTCTGTTGAATTAGAAGAGTGTGGTCATACAGGTTTCCCCAAATTATCACTATAAGGCAACTGAACTCTTAGTTACTGAATCCTAAATGACTTGATTTAATGATTATAATAAATAGCCTTCAGTAAAACATCACCTAATAACAAAAAATAAAAACATTAAACTATTCAATTTTCTTTTTTAAAGCAAAAACAATGAAAACCTCTTCCTGAACAGTTTTCCCTTTCTTTTGTTTTAACCAACTACCTTTTATTTACTTACTGAAAATTTTATATACTGCCCTTCCAGGGGCAATATAATATAAGCCTTAGAATATAGTGCAAACGTATAATAAAAACCCGAAACATTACAAACCAAAAAGTACTGCAAACAAAAAACCTTATATCTAAATAAAACCAAATACAGAAGACAATCAATGCAATTGATTCTAAGATTAACGAAACATAAGTAAAATGCATGGTTTGAAATGGTTTGAATTTTCATACATCATACCCTTTGACAAACAGCTAGTTCATTTTTCCTGCATAATATGTGACATTAGCTCTGATATCGTGTCAGAAATGCAAAGCTTTATTAAAGAAATAAAACCTTGTAAGAATGGGTACCTTTATATAAAAACACAACAGCTCTCCTCTATCAGATCAATGATACATTTGAGAAAGCTAAATAAACAGAGAAGGTGATAGCCCACTGTGGATTCCCAGCTGCTGGAATTTAAAGCATGATATCCAGTATTCAGGCGATATATGTCAGACATTGATGGTTTTAACCCTATGGCATTATTTTCTAAAATCTCTTTTTACAAATACACAATTTATTGTGAAAATGAATTCTATAATTTAAGTAAAATAACTTAAGTGTGAATCTGTCTATTATACACAATTTTTCAAACCTACATGACATAGAGGTCCAGAATGTGCAAATATGAAGTAGGTAAACATTGATTACATACAGTAATCATCATCATCATCATCATCATCATCATCATCATCATCATCATCATCAAGATGTTTATATAACACAATAAGTATAATATAAATATAAAGTAGTTCATATATAAAGTAACAAAGAAATAAGCTATTTATAAACTCTGAATACTTCATTTTTCAAAAGAGTTGACTTCCAGGTAATTTCTTCCTCCTGTAGATTATCAACGCTGTCAAAGATGGTATCACTGACAACTTATTAGGAGATGAACTCCATATGGATAGTATATATAGAAACATATGGATCAAATCAAGCACCTATTTGATTCAGCATTTTGTGTCCAAAGTTGTCGACTGATGTCTTTGGGAAGACAAGAGCAGCACAAAAGTGTATCTCAACACATTTCAGTTCCTGGCACTGACAGACATGTTGCATTTGATAACTATCATGATCAATACTCATATGCTCAGTTAAAAAAAAGTTTTCTTCCATATTGTGTGTGTGTGTGTGTGTAAGAAGACTGTAAGCAATTTAGCTTACAAGTACATTTGTATTAAAGCAACAAGAGCGGGTAATGTATTATATCTAGCTTCAGGAAATAATTGTTTTTGCTTCAACACAATGTGAAAGTCTTATGTAGAAACTCTTTTATCTTTATTATTTTTTAACAGTGTTCAGCACAACTTTAAACATCTGTTACATAGCATGATATTTGTGTTTCAATTTCAGAACAACACACTTCAATACAATGGTCATTTGCATAATTTTATAATGAACTCACAAGCTTTTTATAAACCACATATTTGTTTTTGTCAAATAAGTCAGAAAAATATATATATAAAATCAGTTATCTGGTTTCAGTTTTATGCTGATACCAAAGAAAATCAATAGGAGGGCAAGGGGTTGACATTTCATTTTCTAAGAAGTGATCCAGTGAAGTCCAATTACTAGAGTATGTTTATCTGACTTCAGAAGTGGTAATTTAAATAAAATAAAAATGAGGAAGTGGGTTAGTAATTATTTTAGAGAAACTCAACAGGGACAATTCTCTAAGGTGCTGACTTGTAATTAGAAATCCAAAGCATCTAAGTATCAATCCTGTCTTAAATAATAAGGCAATCAATAAAACCAGGAGGGAATTCAAGTCACCAGGCTCAGTAATACTATTTTCTGTTGGAATAGCTGTGCTGTATTTTCATAAATTATTTTTCTCTTATCAGCATGGAAGCTGGGGAAACAGCTAAACACCTACTGAAATCTATTACAATGATGACTAGTTCTCAGGTTTTATAACTGCATGGATTATATAACTGTTTTTGTTTTTTTTAAAAGCAGAAAAAATAAATAGAAAGTATATAAGAATACATTAGAAAGTATATAATCTTATTCACATAATCCTGGATTATATCATTCAGTTTAGCTTCTTATTTTCAGTTGAATTTATGAGGAGACTAGAAGCAGATCATGACACTAAAAAGGTTTTTTAGTATCTTAGTGTTCCAACAGAAAATATTCAGAAAAAAAAAGCTTGAGTCACAGAGCATATGGACCAGGAAATGCTATGTTAACTAGATCTGGATATTGACCTTTCTCAATACAGTATGAATAATACAGCCTTCTGTTTTATTTACTGACTCTGGAGCAACATTTTCCCACCCCAAGAAAAGAGATAATCTGTGCCAAGCACTAAAACTTAAAATTTGTCATCTTGAGCCAGGGTACTTTATGGTCATTAGAATCATAATACAATCTTAGAAATCCTTCAGTAGCATGGAGCCAAATGTATTCATTCAATCTAGGAAAGTATTATATATGCGTACTCTATTACTATTATTATTTTGAAGGATGGGAGAAGTGATGGATTTATCAATCCTTTTCATTGAAATGAAACAGGACATCTGTTGGAATTAATATCCTCTAATGAACAATGGAACATATGGGGCAGTGGAACAGGCTGCTATTGGAAATTACTTCTGCAGTATAGCATAGTAATCTTTAGGGGTATGCAAAATGTTTTGAATTTGAACCATTTCAAATTTAAAACAGTTCATCTTGACTTCAAAATGTCCTGCTTCAAAGAGAAGCAGCTGTTTCAAGTGTGAAATAGGCTGTTTCCCTTAGAAGTGTTCTGAATTTGAAACAGAATGTTTTACTTCTGGAACAGAGATGTTTTCTTCTTGAAACATTTCCACAATGGTTCAGAGCAGACTATTCTGCATTGGAAAATAGTAGTTTTGCACTCGTAGCAGGATGTTTCCAATTTAAACCAGAGTGAATTTCAAGCACTATGCACACCTCCAATTTTTATTTCTACAGTTTATGCATCATATATCACAGTTCTAAAACCTCATTTTTTTCTCTGTTCAGTGGACTACTGGGAAAAGGGCAGGAAAATCTTGCCAGAGGTAGAATAGCTTCGTAAGTACTTTTAAAACAAGGGCAAGAGTCACATAAAATTCAGTAATAGGCAATCCAACCTTGTTTTAATCCTATATAAATTCATATTTGATATCCATACATTCAATAACAGAATATAAACAGATTAGCACCACACTGTGAATTATTTGAAGTATCTTTACATTTCATTTGATTGTTTAATATTTATCATTAATTCTTGCATGGATTCCTACAAACTACTAAATAATAGATTCACACATTTCTATTCAGCCATGGAATAGGAAGAAAACGAAAAAAAAATAAAATCTGGTAATTTGAAAAATCACTTTTGATATAATTTGAATAAAATGATATATACAGTTAGATTGTCTAAATGATTTGTTCCAATTTCTTGGTGCTAAAAGAATAAATGGTATACATTTCCTTATTAATATGACATACTATATTATTACTATTACAGTACTCATCTTCATTTGGAAAGACAAGTGCAGAAAAATAAAGAAACATGTAATAAAATATATTCTCTGCATTTCCCCTATAAAATAGTTATCAATATTTAATTTTTAAAAAATAAATCTGGAAATGCAGAAAAGCATGGGAATTAGAATCAGCCATTGTTTGCCCCTTTGTTTACAATTTTAAAAATGATGAGAGATTCCCTCACTTTCAAATAGTGATTAAAGAATGACATATGGCTATAAAGGTTTTTTTTTTCTTTAGTATCAGGACTTCATTTTCTTGAAACTAAAAAAAATGGGTTAAATGCTGGCAATGGAGACTCTAAGGCAACAGAAGCAAAATGTGTGTTGTGGTCCGCCGGCAGCCTGCGGAACTAGCAGCAGAGTCTGACAGTGAAGAGGTTGGGGAGGCTGAGGAAGGCTTGGGCGAGGACTCTGCATCCGATGCAGAGATGGGGCCAGGGCTATCTGGGAGTTATGTGCAGACTCCATAGCGTCCAGACTCTTACATAAGCAAGGCAGAGGAACAGGAACCCCCTGTTACCAGTGCGCACATGCGCAGAGCCCCAGAAAGCAAGAACAGTTGGGATTGAAAAGGCAACTCGGAAGTAAGGCTCAGAGATATTTGGCCCCTCCCAAAAGACATAAAAGGAGAAGCAAAGGCAAAGAGTTCTCTGCAGGAAGCAACATTGTTTATTCGGTTTAGTTTGCACTCTGAAGCTATGTGTGTGATTTTGGTTTTACACACCTAATTGGCACTTAGGTCATTGGCAGCCATTCAAGTAAGGTAAAGGTTTATCTTTTTTTTTTTTTTTGTAAAAGACTGTGGCAGACTGCTGTTGAATTATTTCTGCACTGTTTTGGACTTATTAAGGGATGTGAATGAATATAATTCACAGCCATGGAAATAAAGAGGGGTTTTTGGACTTAATTGAGTGTTTGTAAATGTCTCAGGAAGCCTAGGTAAGAACAATGTGAAAGAGACCACTTTTTTGTATACATCAAACCTTTATTCTAAAAGAAACAGAAAATTGACTGCAGAAAAAGAGCTAGTCTGCATCAAGTCTGCCCTTTGAGTTTTTTGAGTTTTTTTAATTTATATATTTATTTTTAAATTTTATTTATTTTTATTTTACTTTTTTATTTATTAATTAATCTTTGTTGAAACTTCTAACTGTCTTCTAACTGCCTCCCTATCTCATTCTCTCACTTCCTTCCAGCCAGATTTCCTGATAAATCTTTCCCGAGATTTTCTACTTTCCTCATCATTCCATTAACTTCCTTCTTTGCCATTTTTTTTACTTGTATTCTGTATTTAGAGAACCCAACTTCCACTGTGCAATCCTGTTCTTTTCGTATCTTCTTTCTCTGTCCCTACAAATTTTCTACCAGTAGTTGAAACTAAACCAAGAGAACGATGAGGTCTTTCTTATTGCAAAAGAAAAAGTACCTACTTGTCTGCCAGTCCTTTCACTTACAGATGGTAGTGAGTTCCAAATATGTCGTGAACATTTCAAAGAAATATTTTTTTATTTATCTAATATTTCCCTTTTCTTGCTTTGTCCAAGAAGAAAGCAAGATAATTTATGCCCTGAAAAAAAAACCTTTTACTTGTGAAAGTATGAGTAAAAGCTTTCTTTTTCAGGACTTTTAATTTAACCTGGCTAATATACCCACTATGGAATATGTAAGTCTTCTACTGTGTTCTCACAACTAACAACAGCTGATGTGGCCAAATGCAGAAGTGATTAGAAAATCAAAAAAGGCATTCTTTCCCCCCTGGGTATAAGCTCAAATACAGGAGCTTGTTTCATTCCATCTCCCCAGAACCCCTCCTCTGATCTGGCACTCTTAGCACAGAACTCATCAACCCAGAAAACTGCATTCATTAAATTCTACATCAAATTACAGTCTCTCTTCAGATCTCATGCTGCTGGCTTGCATCTTAAAACCTTCAACCCCCACCTCCATAGCTAGAATTGGTTTTGCATCTGAACAGCAAATAATTCTAGAACAATTCCCATTAAGTTACATGCTGCTGTAGTACTGATGCTGAGAAGATCAAAGCAACACAGGAGAAGTCTTGTGATGCAAATGCAGTGTTTATGATGCTAATCAAAGAATTTAGCTTTGTTTCAAGGAGGCAAAAAGCTCCCTCATGAAAGAAAAGGGGAAAGAAGGGGAGCTTAAACCCTTACCTCCTACTGATGACAAAGGCAGCAATGAGAATCACCACGAGGACAACACTGCCAGCCACTGAGACCAGAAGGACGGTGGGATTGGTGCCTTCCCCAATGATGGGAGAAGGAACTAGGAAAAAAAAACCATCAATACTTGTTAAGGTTCTGCAGTTATGTCACACATAGGAGTAGGATCAGACAGTGAGGCATATGCAGTTTATATGAAGATGTGAAGATGAAGGCAGTTCATGACTTTGTCCTGAATTATTCTGTCATCTTTTCAGTAGAGATATTCATTTGTAATTCTTTTCCAGAAAAGCCCTAATTAGTAAAAGACATGCTCCATAATGAATTTTTGGGAAACTCTTCAGTTTTCTCCCTTCACTTTTACTCTTGAGAATATAATGGCTGATTTAGTGCCTACTGATCTGTTTTCCTTTTTATTTAATTTAAAATGGACCAGATGCTCATTCCTTCACTATGAGCAAGAGGAAGACTCAAACAGAACAAGATGTTTTCCACTGTCTTAAGCGACATAGAGCACTTCACATTTTCACATGCTCTGCCTGAGGGTTAACATGAACAGCACAACCTGAAATGATTAAAATTTCTCCATGCAATGAAAATTAAATGTCTAATCTGTTCTGTTATTTCAAGAAAAAAAAACTTGTTTTTTTTAACATTTGTCCAACAGAAACACACATGCACAATATTGAGATTTTTATTTCTCAAATGAATCAAAGAAGAGAAAAGAAGAGCTAGATCTAAAACAGTCCTAATTATATTGAACAAAGTTTTCCTCTTTGGCCAACAAAGTCAGCAGAATGGCAATTGTTGGCAAATGAACTGGAATAGGAAGGAAGTAAAGATTCAAAGCTGTTAGCTACTGGCTCATCTAACATGATTACTTCATGAGAAAAAGTTCTCTTGGGTTCTATATATTCTCATTCCTAAATGTGCTATACACCAGAGAAAGCCCAAGGTATATTGAGGCCTGAAGCCAAGAACAAGTCAATACCCTCATTTATCCAACATGTATGCAAATTAACTGGACTGACAATTCATAAATGACTCATTACTATTGTTTTACACATGCACAGTATACCAAAAATCAGGAATGTTCAAAAGCTTTGTGTCAAACAAATACAGAGGTATTTAGAAGAAGAAAAACCCAATTCTTACATTTAATGTAATTTATACTTTTCTATGGAGCCTGACTTTTAGTATACTTTGCAAATCTACCATTAGTCAATAAATTGAATAACGAAACTAATATATGTTTTCTCATTAAAATATTGAAGATAGTTTGCCTGTAATATAAAGATAACAATGAATGTAAGTAGAGGGGTTATATTTTATTTCCTCTCTTTTGCTTCTGGCGTTCTAAACCTATGAACTTAAGTTTATACTTGTGTTTGGAAGTCTCAAATCCTGAAAACTTCCAAATACAAACGATTCAATATAATCCAAGGACCTATTTCTCTTTTCACAAAGAAAGTAGATATGAGGATGTTGAAATTAAAGACCTATATTCCCATCTCTGGTAATGTTAGTAACATGTTTCTTTTTTCTCTTTTTTCATCGCTGGAAAAGGTTTGTTGAGTATAATGTGGATAGAGTAAAGGAGACAACATCCTTGCATTTCAGGTGCACACAAAAGATCACGCTTCCAATTGGACTCTTGGTAAAAGCAATAAAAACAACAAAAACACATGAACACAGCATCCTTTTGTTTTCTTAGTCAAAGCTTGGTAATGAATTCCAAACCACCACCACCAAATCATTCATATTCAACTCAAGTGCATACAATATGCTTTTGAAATAGTGACAAGGGAAAATGTGTCCATTACCCCAGTGAGAGATCTATTGTTATTACCTGTGTTGGTTGTGAATTCAAACGGTCCACTGAAGTCTCCATATCCAGCTGCTGTCCTTGCTCGCACATGAAAGACATACGAAGTCAAAGGATTCAAGCCCTTGATATCAGTATTTCTGGTTGCTGTTTTCACAATGCGATAGCTACGCTCGTTTTGGTCCTAGCAAAAAAGAAAGAAAAATAAAAAGGAGGAGGGAAGTGAGTAAGGAGGTCCCCTGAAGGTCTTGGATCTTTGTATTTTATTGGGAAATATAATCACATTTAGATAATGAATGTGATTTTTCTTTTAGTGTTTCTATTATTAGCTTTAATCACATGAGTGTTATGGACTTTTATATTTTGTCAGAGGATTTTTCTTGCCTGAAAAAGCAAGCAAAGAGGATATCTATAATTTAAGCTCTGGTGGGAAAAAAGGCAAGAAAGAATTTTTGGGTAAAATAACAAAGAAGTTGTCATCCGCCTCCTGGTGAACTAACAATGTTTTATTTCTAGTAGTCTTTTCACACATTATCCCTTTTCCTTTGCAGTTTAGAACTAAAAGTCTTAAAATAACTGAAAGGATTGCTGCCAATCTTCTCCAATTTTATTCTGCTTTTCTGCCTGTCAAATACCTCAAGAAAAAAAACCTTGTTCCAGGGAAAAACTACAAGTCATTTCTGATACAATTAGGAAAGGAAACAAAGGGATTATATTAAAAGAAATGTAAAGAGAGAGACAGAAGGAAAAGGTAATTTTTCATTTCGCAGACAACCTTGAGAGGAAATAGATCTTTTTATAGTTCTGAAATGGAGGAGCAACAAATTATATTATAGAAATAACAATTCTACACAATTTAGAAGAGGTGAAGAATGTAATTTTCTTTTCCTTGTTTCCTATTAAAATTTATTACACCCCCACTATTATTCTGGTCAAAAGCTATCAGCTCATACAGAGTTCATTATTATTACTGTGTTATATACTTCATTATTACACATCTGTCTCTGTTGTAAGGCTAATGTTGCACTGCTTCTCTGTTCCATTGATTCTCATTACAAATAGCCTTATTAGGATCAGACAGTTCCTAGAAAAAAATGCCAGGAAACAATATATGCAAGTTGTTATTCAGTTCAACTTCTTAGATATACCTAACCGTCAAAATGAGTATAATTATACAACAATTAATAAAGTCCTTTCATGTAATGATAACTGTGGCCTTATTTGGCTCAGGGATCAAACCTTTTGGTGAAATCGGATTTATCCATAATAATTAATAATACCTTTTCATAGTATTTGACTTCATATTCCAAGATGACTCCATTTGGCCGGTCAGGTTCCAGCCAAGCTAATGCCACACTGTGCCTTGTTATTTCCTTAGCTTGGATCAAAGCAATTTGAGAAGGAGCTGCCAATAAAGAGATATTGAGAAATGTCAGACAATGTTCTCAGAAGAAGTCCAAGTATTGAATGATGTTGGAATGGTTGATTTTTTTTTAGAACACGCATATATCTTGAACATTTCAAATAATACAACTCAGAACAGTTCTAGCTTTAGGCATATTGGCATAACCAGCAGATTATTAACATAGTATTTCTGCACTAAATTATATTTTAAACCCCTGGGCTTTGATGGCTCCTTCTTTTGTTATGCTGATTTTATGGCCTTATGCCAACTTTCTTTTAGTACAAGTATCTTAATGAAGTCTTTCAAAGTATTTTGGAAAGGGAAAATAATGAAATATTGTTGAGTGACATAGTAGTACAGTTTAATTGATTAATTATATCTGCTGATTACATCTGGAAACTGAAAGTAGCAAAAGCATCTATGCTGTGAGGAAGGATTAAGTGATATCAAGCACACACATAAGATGATAGGTGGTGAGACAGAGTTTATTTCTTCTAAATCAAGCATTATCTCAAAAACTTTTCTCCAATTATTTCTGGGTGTCCTTTTCATTGTTAATCTATCTTCTGCCTGGAGAAATAGAGGAAGTAACAGGAAAAATCAATGCCAAGACCCTATAGACCCTATAACTGACACTTGCACATCCACATAGAAGGGCAAATGAAGAAGTAACATGTCATGAATTATGACATCATCATACAAATGGTGAAAATGTTGTATGTGTTTTTAATCATCATAAATTTGATGCAGATTACATAATGTGCCATGCCACAAATGATGGAATTGTGGCTTTTACTCACAACAATTTTATATGACCTAAATGTTTTCCTTCCCTCATATTAACTATCCAGGTCTTTTGAATTTTTGCTAGAGCGCTTCTCACATTATCCGCCATTTTCAGGCAAGTAGAATAATCAGAAACGTCAAGAAAATGATGTTATAGAATCCATGTCTCCCATTTGCCTAGACAAAAGGTTATGAAGTCAGTTTTCTGTTAAAAATGAATTTTTAGCAACAATAAAACTGTATCCGATGTAGCAAAACAAGCTATTTTATTTGCTGTTTGAACTGATTATATTGATATATATATATCTTATATGGCACTTGGGACGAACCTTTTCAGCACCGAGTGCCCAAATTGGAATATGGGCGCCTAGGCACGCAGGCACATGTGCCGGAGCACTGGAAACCAAAGACCAGCTGGCTGGTGCACATGAAGACACCGGTCAGTTGGCCTTTGCAGATGCCAAAGCACCAGAAACTGAAGATCACCTGGCCTGCGAGTGTGCCCACAGAGAAGCTCTGTGTGCCACCTCTGGCACATGTGTCATAGGTTCGCCGTCATGGTCTTTGGCTGTCCCACTTCCCTGATAAGAAACAAAGCTGTTGTACTTCATTCTAGCATCTTAAGGTGCCTTTCATTTGTCAGACAAGAGAATGACTTAGTAGTTCAGCAGGTTTCAACAAACCAACAAAAATGACAAACCTGGACATGAATAAAGGAGTAAAATGCTAGTCATTTCTTGTCCTTGCCTTTTGCTCAGCTGCATTTTCTCATGCAATGTTATTAATACTTCAGGAATAGCAATGCTGAAGGCAATTGCAGTTTTAAAATGCATCAACATGGCTTGGCACTAGAAACAGGGACCATGTAGAAGTGTCCACGGCAATTTATTTTACCTTGATGTTTTTGTCTCATTTTCATCCCTTTTCCAAAAGACAATAGATTTCTTGACAATTTAACCAGTATTATAAAATTGATTAAATTCTAAGCTTTCTTTTGAATTATATTTTTAAATGCAATACGGAATACTAAGATAAAACAAACAATGGAGTAAATAAGAAAGAAATGTATCAATAGAAGCTTCTGAAGGTCCCCTTTATGGTATCATTGGTGCCTGAACTTCAGATGTTTAAAAGGCCAGGGGACAATGCTGTTTCCCTTAACTATGACAGAAACAGATTCGTAGTCCTACTGGACGAATGGGCTTTCAGAAGATTTATGATTCAAGCTGCCCGGTCCTTATTTTTCTGTTACTGTGTGGTCATGTCTCTAGACAGCTGTTATCAAGTCCTGCCACAACTGACACAGCTTTGATACAAATGGTGGTGGTCTCCAGGGAAGAACAGATATTTTTTTTTATCTTATCAGCAAAAGCTGTGCTGTATGCCCAGAGATTAGACAGCTTTCCAAATTGAATATATTTCTTCCTTTGTCCCTAAAAAAACCACCTAGAAATATGCAGGTGCTTATTTTTGAAACAAACAAAACAAAACCAGCAATCAACAACCATCTGAACATTTATTAAAACCTTTCAATAGAAATTATAATATAAATACCCCCTAAAAAGGAAAAGCAAAAAGAAAGAAAGAAAGATACAAATCTAATTAAATTTGTTTCTTATTTTATGTTATTCTATATAATTTGTAAATCTCAAGGAACACTTTAAATAACTATATAAATATGTCACAAGGAATAACAATAAAAATTGGACATGTAAACTTCAGAATTACTTGACATATCAGACAGACCTGATGGTAGAAAAACTAAGCAGCAGGCACTCTGTCAGGAAGACTGTTTTCTGATCTACATTTTGACAGTTTGGCATCTCTGTTAAAAATTATTCTGGAGCTTTGCTTCTGCATCCTTCAGCACATCTGCCAATCTGTCTGTTTGTTCCTTACCCTGAAACTTATGTGCATGAAAATATACAGTGACAGAAACAGGAGTGGCAGGATCCATTAAAATGGATTACATCAAGTTATTTACATGAAGTAACCAGTACCAACAAATAGAATAACCCTAATTTGATAACCCAATTGTGACCCTCATACAAGGACAAACTTTTTTGCAGTGATTTTGCATTTATTTACAAGTGTCAACACTCAATGAAATCAATCTACCATACTCTTCAAACAAGAAGAGATTAGTGACAATCCAGCCATAAGATCACATTTTCCAGTTAATCAGTATCTCTTGAAGACCAGTTGAGGACTACTCTTTCATATAGAAACATTCAACAACTGGTCCCAGCAATCTCTGAGTGAATTTCAGTTTTCTTTCCCTCATCTCCATATAGTCAGAAAAATTTGTCTGTGAAGATTGTGAAGTGATATCCCAAAATTTTGGGCTGCAGTTTTCTCCTGGTACAATTCAGGTATATTGCAACTGCAGCCAATGTGATTTTAGAATTATTGGAATTAAGGGTTACTAAACACCAAAGAAGATGCCAGGATGAGAAAGATTTATCCAAAGGTTTATTTCTGAAGTAAAAATATTGTGTTTTTAATAAACAAACACTGACCACAAAAGCTCCCTCTGTTTACAATTAAACTTGTAACTTTCTCCCAGACAAAAAAATAAGCCAGGTGTTCATTTCATTCTTTAATTTTTGTCTCACCTTCCAATATTTTAGCCCATCTTTTCTGAAAAGCACTTGGCCCAATCCTCTAGCTACCATCCACTATAGTGGTGGGATTAAAAAAAATTTACTACCGGTTCTGTGAGCGTGGCTTGGTGAGCGTGGTGTGGCTTGGTGGGCGTGGCAGGGGAAGGATACTGCAAAATCTCCATTCACTCCAGTGGTGAAATTCAGCCGGTTCGCACCGGCTCGCAGGAACCGGTAGCAGCAATTAGGCCTAGGCCGCAGAACCAGCAGCAACTTATGGCTGACCACGCCCCCGAACCGGTTCCGGATGCTCGCTTGCCCCCCCGCCGCCCGCCACTCGCCCTGCCAGCCACTCACCCTGCCCGCACGCACGCCCGGAGCGCCAAGTATAGCACTAGCGTAGCGAAGTTTGGCCGGCCTCCCCACAGCGAAGAGGTAACACAGGAAGCAATCCTCAGGATTGCTTTCTCA
>JAOYMU010000002.1:31770083-31793113 GCA_025802295.1 Psammodynastes pulverulentus
TGGGGTTTTAAATGTGAAATGAGATTAATTTTAATTGAATTAGTATTTTAAGTGCATATTATTTTATTTTGACTTTGCTGTAAACCGCCCCGAGTCTTTGGAGATGGGGCGGTATATAAATAAATAAATAAATAAATAAATAAATAAATAAATAAATAAATAAATAGACAGTAACAAACATATAAAAATATCTCACACCCTGCTGCCACCTAGTGGTCATCTTTATTGTGCAGTCAGAGATGGTTTTCCTACCTAGTTTATTGGATATCTCTTGTCTAATTGATACATATTAATAGCCATTTTTATTTAAACATTATATTGCTTGCCATCTCACTGATGTGACTATAATACAATAAAGCAAATAGAACAATAACTATAGTATATACATGCATACATGCATACATACATACATACATACATACATACATACATACATACATAATTTCTTGGGAGACAGTATTTCATGGGACAGGTGCTGCAAGAAGAGAAGGCATTTAAAAAGTGTTTCCCTTTGAACTGATGAAATATATTTTCTTCAAGACAAGATGTGGTCACTATATACCTGCAGCACTCAAATTATTTGAGAGCAAACCAATAGCACAACTTCTTTATGATGGTCAGCTAGGCCCCTTCTTCCATTTTTGCATCATTGGAACTTGTTCAGTCCAAATTTCTAAGATGAGCCCTTCAAGTTCCAACATGTATCTCCAGGGCTTTTTTTGAGCCAGAGCTCAGCAGAACGCCATTCCGGAACCTTTTCGGAGCTGTCGTCACGTGCTCCATCTCAACCAATTGCGCGCTATCACTTCCGGGTTTTTTTAGCGTATGACGGGGGGCGCGTTCCGGCACCTTTCGGCGCCGAAGAAAAGCCCTGGAAACAACCCACATGGTCCTCCTCCTAATACATTCCCCAAAAGGTGAGAAAATCTCAGGGTGCTCTGGCGCCAGGATAAAGGTTATAAAATAACAGTTGTCAGAGGCAATAAGAAAGAATCACATTTGAGGTCCCCCCTTCTCCCAATTGAATGGCAGTATCACTTTAGGGATCTGACAGAGAGGCAAATTTAGCTGCTATGTTGGAACGTCTTCAGGAGAAGGTGAGGGATCAACACTAGTAAGGATGGAGATGAAAGTTGTGGGTTGCACTGGATCAAGACATATGTGCTAGACTACAATGGGTGTGAAGAAAAACAGGATCACTCCTTTTTCAGGATTTTTATCTTCAGTTCAAAGTGCTAATAGCCTCTGAAGGCCCATCACTACATAACTTTCTATGTCCTTTTTTAGTGATGGCCACCAAAATTGTCTTTTAATCAGGTGTAAAGTTTTTATAAATCCAAAGAGTCCAGCCAATTTGGAGTCATGGCATCTTGCAATCTCTGGCTGGCTGGGACATTACAGCTTTCCTCCCACCCAGGTCAAATCATCTTTCATTAAACAGTTGTTTTTGTTGCCGAAAAACCATTCATCGGTGGCCAGGGCGTGTTTAAAAGCCTGAGTGGTGGCATTATCTGTCAGCGTTTCTTGTTTTGCTTAAGCTCTGGTGATTACTTTGGCTGCTAGTTGAATGTTTTGTAGTATAGGCTTGACTATATCTGGCTTTGCACTATTGTATTGAGGTTTTCCAGACAATGCATCAGCTAGAAAGTCCCCCCCCCCAGATGATATTCAAGAGTAAAATCAAAACTTTTAAAGTATTGAGCCCATCATCCTTGGTTTGGGGAGAGTTTCTTGGGGTTTTGAGAGCTTCTAGGTTTTTGTGATCTTTCCCAACCTCGACAGGAATTTTGCTCACTTCTAGGAAATGCCTCCAAGTTAAAAGCACCCAACTTACTGCATAAGCCTCTTTCTCCCAAATGGGCCACCTTTGCTCAGTTTCAATCAGGTTTTTTGGATGTGTAAACGCACAGTTGTAGTTGGTCTCGCTTGTCTTTTGAAGCAGGACTGCCCGTATTGCCACATCGCTAGCATCCACCTGTATGACAAAAGGTTTCTCTTGGTCTGGATGCTTTAAGACTGGCTCTGCTGAGAACAGTTATTTAAGCTTTTTGAATGCTGCTTGGCATTCCATTGTCCAGATTAAAGGTTGTTTTGGTTTGGGGTTACCCTCCCCTTTCATTTTTAGGAGGTTGGTTATGGGGAGGGCAATTTGTGCAAAAGGAGGAATAAACTGGCGGTAAAAATTGGCAAATCCCAAGAAGATTTGTAGCTGCTTACGTGTGCAAGGCAGCACCCAATCAATTACAGCTTGTACTTTCTGGGGGTCCATTTCTACACCCTGGTGTGAGATGCAGTACCCCAAATAGTCAATTTTTTCTTGGTGGAATTCACATTTAGAGAGTTTGGCCTAGAGTTTAGGTGAGTGGAGTTTGTTTAAGATAGCCCGAACCAGTTTTTCATGCTCTGCTTTTGTTTTGGTATATATTAAAATGTCATTCAGGTAAACTAAGACCCCTTTATATAAATGTTCATGGAGTACTTTGTTTATCAATTCCATAAAAACTGCTGGGCCCGCCTGAAAGCCAAACGGGAGCACTTTGAATTGATAGCCACCAAGGGGAGTATTAAACACTGTTTTCCACTCGTCCCCTTCCCTTATTCTGATCCGATAATAAGCCTCTCTCAAGTCCAGTTTTGAAAACATTTTCTCAAATGAGAATATCCTTCATAAGGGGAAGTGGGTACATATTTTCCACACTCATGGTGTTTAGTTTCCTACACACAAAGATGCAGTGAGCCACCTTTTTTTCTCTGAACAGTACTGGGGCTGCAATCTTTGGTCGGGCTGGCTTGATGAAACCCCTCGCTAGGTTCTTGTCGATGAATGCCCTCAGTTCTTTCAGCTCCCTGAGGGACATGTTGTACATCTTTGGTTTAGGAAGTTTGGTGCCAGGTAGAATTTCAATCGCACAGTCAGTGGAGTGGTGAGGGGGCAGCTCGTCAGAGGCTTCTTCACTGAAAACCTGAACCAGGTCCCTGTATTCTTTAGGTATGCCCTGGGTTGGCATGGTGTAACCAGGCACTGCTGTTTCTCAGTGCTCCACCCACCCCCGGTCTCTTTATTTGGATTCTCTGCAAAAGTTACATGTAACTGAAATCTCACTGTGCCTTGCTTCCAATTTATTCTGGGGTTCCACTTTTTCAGCACACAAGGCCCAAGACGAGTGGCCATTCCATGTCGGGGTGCCACTATGAATGCAAGTGTCTCTTGGTGGCTCCCCATGGCTATTTGTAAAGGCTCAGCAGCAAAGGTGGCTAGTCCCCCCTGCTACCGATCCATCTAATTGGCAAAAAGCAATGGGGGTTTTCAGTTTTCTTAGATTAACCCCAATTTTCCCACCAGGGCCAGGCTGATTAAACAGCGGGTGCACCCTGAGTCCAATAAATCAGAGATCTTTATTTCCCTGTCATGGCTGGGTAAGAACAGTCTTAAGGGGAGGGTAAGTGGTTCAATTGGTTTACTTACCAGCAGTTCGTCTTCTGGGTTGCTCCCAAATGGCCTTGGTTCCTCCTGCTGAAGTGCCAGAGTTTCACCCCAAAGGGAGGGGGGTTCTGTCACTAAATGGCTTCTCAGCTTCTCAGAGCGGTTTCCTTCCCATGCTGGCTTGGCTTCATGGACTTCCCCCCTGACAAGCGTTCTGGCTTCTAGGTAGGTATTTCAAAAGGAACCGTTTATTGAGTAGAAGTGAAAGCAGGACAAAGGCAAAGCAGAGTCTAAATCCCCTCAGGCAATACAGTTAGACTTAAGGCAGTAGAAACTCCTCCCTCCAGTCTGATGTGGATTCAGCCAATCCACAGGTGGGAAGATATTATTGTAATGGCGGCTGTCCTGAGAAGCAGATAAGCAGGCATTCCCAGGGTCATCTTCTGCCGGCTTTCAGAGTGAAACAACCAGGGCTTTTTTTGAGCCGGAGCTCAGCGGAACGCTGTTCCGGAACCTTTTCGGAGCTGTCGTCACGTGCTCCATCTCGACCAATCGCGCGCTATCACTTCCGGGGTTTTTTAGTGCGCAACGGGGGGCACGTTCCGGCACCTTTCAGCGCCGAAGAAAAACCCTGCTCAACACTAAATGTGAATGGCTGTCTCACCCATGCTGGATATGACTCTCTTGTAGGGAAGTATCCATTGAGAGACTTTGCAAGCTCATCTAAGTGCGTGGCAATTGCTTGCTTCAGTTCCGCGGGTACAGAAATGTCTCCGATTCCAGATACATCTTCGATCTTACTTACACAGTCGTCTAGCAGGGGAAAGTTTGCAAAGTTATCGTTCTCTATTCGTCGTTTCCATAACGGTAGCTTTTTTTGAAAAGCCTTCAGGTTTTCTTCCGCTTCGATGATGTTGACTCCACCGCCCTGCATCTGTTGATTGAGATGATTGAGAGCTGCGAAGATATCAGTCATGTACGCTAAAATGAGAATGAACTCAGAATTTTTGAAGCAATCTGCATGACAATGTTGGTGCTCTTGCAAAAACAGGGCTAATTCCACACGCAGGGCAAAAACACGATTCAGCACCTGTCCCCGGGATAACCACCGAACGTTGGAATGGTACAGAAGTACCTCGAATTCAGATCCCATTTCTTTACACAGCTCCCTGAAAATGCGGTGCCTCAGAGCACTATTTCGCACATAGTTCACGCATTCCACTACAATTTTTAATACTTCTGACAGTTTTGGAGGCAAGGTTTTTGTTGCCAACGCATGCCTGTGCAGAATACAATGCGTAACAATGATGTGTGGTGCATCGGCTTTCACTAGCGCACCAAAACCAGACTTTCTTCCCAGCATGGCTGGAGCTCCATCCGAACAAACTGCAGAAACCATATCCCACGAAAGATTGTTGCCTTTGAAGAAGTCATCCACAAGTTTCTTCACATCGGCTGCCTTAGTTGTTGTTGTAAGAGGCTTACAAAATAAAAAATCTTCCTTTATCACGTCGTCTTTCACATAGCGCATGAATACTACAAGCTGGCTTAGATTGGAAACGTCTGTGCTCTCGTCGAGTTGAAGGCTGAATTTTGCCGGGCTTGAAATCAGATCTGCAACTACTTGAGCCAAGATGTCTTTGCTCATGTCCTCTATTCTGTCGCTTATGGTGTTGTTTGAAAGAGGAATTTGGGATAACTTAACTTCAGCCGCTTTTCCCAGGATGATATTCGCCATCTTCAACACAGCTGGTTTTATGAGTGTTTCACCAATGGTGTGTGGTTTGCCTTGCTTTGCGATCAGGTAAGCAACTTCGTACGATGCAATGACGAACGGTTTGTTGATGGGTACAAAGCCGAGAACAGGCAGACTAGCCTTTTCATCGATTCTGGCTCTCTTCACCTTGAATTCATCGAGCGTTGTGTTCTTGTATTTTCCATCTCCATGCAGCTTAAAGAAGTGTTCTCTTAGTTTTGCCGGTGCTAGACTAGAATTGCTCAACTTGGCATTGCAAATCATGCAGATAGGACGCTGACTCCCATCACGTTCCGTTATACATGTGAATCCATATTGTACATATTCGTCCAACCACTTTCTTTTTTTGCTCGACATAGTTAGTATGAAGGGATTGAAATATTAAGAAAGAAATTACACGACGTACCAGTTACAATTCGACTACTGAGCGTGCCAAATTCCCTGCAGCACAGATAGGCCAAGGCAGCGATGTTGCATGATCGCTTGCAGTCAATGATAGACAAGCGGGGTGTGTCATCACGAATCATATGAGTCGACTTGAGTGTGTGTCTTGACCTCCGCCGAACAAGCAGGGCATGTCATCACGAATCATATAAGTTGAGTGTGTGTCGACCTCCTCCACCGAACCCCTGAGACTGACTCACCGAACCCCTGGGGTTCAATCGAACCCCGGTTAAGAACCACTGCTCTATATGAAGAGGACTGCCACTAAAGATGTGGGAATTACAATTCTTTTTCAGATTTTTCCCATCTTAGTAAATACCTTCCCTGATCTTCTAAAGAGCTTTGAATGGCTTTATTCAACAAATTATTTATGTTCTATAGATGACTGTGATATAAATTTTAAAGGAAACCTGCCTAAAATTGCAATGGGAATTAATTTTCCTCCCACCATAAATTTAGAGGGACAGCTGCTTGTGAATTCCAACTGCATCCAGTATAGGTGGGTGTTATCAATACAGTGATGACAGAGATAAGCATAAATTACAATCAAAATATTGTATCATATCACAGCAATAACTACTATACTGGCTATGTTGTACACCACAATGAACATTAATGGAGAAGCAAAGAAAGGTTTGAGATGATGGCTTGCTTTCCTTCATCATTTAAAATGTTATTTAAGGAAAATGAATAGTTAGCTACGATTATAACTCTTTTATGGATTTATTATTGCATGTAGAGACAATATTTTATCCAGCATATTATTCTCACAGATGTTCTATCCTGGTTAATGCAGTTCAATTATATATGAATGAACAATTAAGCTGCATAAAATAACACATTTTGGCCTATACCTGCTCAATTAATAAAATTACAGTCTTTATCAACAAAAAGATCAGGTGACGTTTAAAAAATGAATCTATCAGATTAGAAGAAAAGAGCAAATTAACCAAATGAAAGGCTTTAGACTGCTAGAAATATAAGTAAAACTTGTTTTTTTAAAACAAAATATTATTATGGTTGTTGAGTAACAATACACAGGACCCCTTTTTTTTTTACTTAAGACGTCTTTTTAGGAACTCATGGGTTATTATGAATCTTTTTTATGCAGTCCTGTAGGCTTAGTTAATGCTGCCCAATTATGGACTGTTATATTCAGTAGAATGCTTATTTTGATAAAGATTCATTAGATTATGGATCCAGAAATTTATATATAACCACAAAATGTAAAAGCCCAGATTACAGGACCTATACCACAATATACCTGGACAGGCAGCACAATTTCATGTCAATTTGACTACTAGACTGGTGATTACAAGGACTTCTATCCATGTAGGTTTTCTTGGATACACTTTTTCAGAAATGATTTGTCACTGTCTTCTTAGGTCATACAGTTGGCTACATGCCAAAGGCAGGACTAGAATTCACATCTTGTGGTTTCTAGCTCAGTGCCTTTAACCACCACACCAAACTGATTCTCATCTACTTTACATAGAACATTATATTCAAACATTTAATTTTACTTAATGCCTACTTATGATTTCAATTTTAAGAGGTACTCAATCCCACTTGATGATTTCAACAAATTGCCAAGAATCAAAATTAAGTGCTTGAAAGTACAATAATACTATTATTTACCCTAGGTGAGAGATGCTGAAAACTTATTTACTAATGATTGTTTTAAAAATGTCTAAACATTATAGCAGGATAAATACTCCTTTCTAGGATGCTTAAGGAAATGAGATTAATTCATTCATACTAGATGGTGCAACATTCCAGTATGTGAAATGAAACAAACAAAAGGTTAAAAATTTATGATACTTATGTAGTTACTTACCAAGCACATCTAAATTATATTAAAGAAACCAAAATATCTTTACAATCCCCAAGGCATGTCAGAACTTTTGAATATCTGCAATATTTGGAAATTGAAAGGTGAAAAATTTAACATGCCCTAAATTGTGTATATGTGTTACAACCACTATATTAATTTTGTTGAAAAACACTGCTATCCAATATGGTAGTGTTTTTCTCATATTCAGAAAATCTCCATAATGCAGAGAGAACTTTTCTTGATTAACATTACCAGATCTATTTAAATAGAGATATGGGTGAGTACTGATTATGTGAACAAACTTTCTGGAAAGTAACTGAATATGGTGTTAGATAGTTTAAATTTTCCTTCCACCATTTTTTTCCTCCCTTAATTTAACTGGCTTACCTTGAGATCAAGAATAAATAAAATAGCTCCTGTCCTCAGATTTTCAATTTGAATCACACAATAAAAAAAGAAAATAAAGAAACAAGTGAACCAAGATGCTACTTTACATAAATTATTAAGCTTTTATTATGAGCGGTGTAAATGGATTTGGGGAAGTGGAGAAATCTTAGCTTTATATTGACCCAGAAGATTCTATTCCCTAGACTACATCTGTATTCTTAGCAATGGAATACAGGCCTATTAGTTTGGGTTAATAAAATTGCTTATTTCAAGAAAAAAGTATAAAGGTGGGAGAAGAGAGATGACAGAGAAGAATGATGTGGAGCAATTTGTGTGGCTTTGTACTCCCTGAAGGAAACATACATTAAACATAAAATAGATATGAATTCCTTTTCCAAATATGTTACAGGCTGGTATTATCCTTACAACATGATATGGAAGATCTGTTCTTGGCATATCCTGATGAAAAGTGTCATCTCTCAGATTAATGACAACATTCCAGCAAGTGTTTCTAACCAATGGCTCATTTTTCCATCATGGCTGATATCACAGGGCATAGGCTAATAATTATATGGATAGGAAATGCAGTGAAAAGAATGGTCTAGAGCGATAGTTTCACTTGCAAATACTACACTTTGTTCTCATGGGAGTAAACACATATAATTTCAGGTCCTAGATAAGAACATTCATACCTGTTTCCTATGCCTGTGATGGTGAACCTATGGCATGCCATCTCTCCGGACACGCCAGCCATTGTTCTTTGATCTTCTGCGTTCTGGCGTGCATATGCATGCCGGCCAGCTGGTCTTCATGTGCATGGGAGCACCAGAAACAATAAAAGGAGGTCCTGGTTTCCAGTGCGCACATGCGTGCTGGGCAGCTGGTCTTTGTGTGCACATGCATGTGCCGGAAAGCTGAGCTTCTAGTTTCTGGCGCTCCTGTGCACACACACAAGAGAGCTGCTCTTTTGTTTTCCAGTGCTCCCCCTGCGGGTGTGCTCCTGCTTTGGCACTCAGTGCCAAAGAGGTTTGGCAACATTGTCCTATGTAGTATATGGCAAAAATTAGCCAAATTACACTTGCTATGATATGCACATAGAATATCTGATTTTGTCAATTTTAGCTTAATACTGATAGCTGAGAAGATCCTCGAAGAAGAATACCAGCTCTGGCTGAGAAGGCATTATACCTGTTTGCTTTTCTTATCAAACCTAGAATCCACTGAAACTGGTAAAATATGCTGATCTCACAGGAATGTGCATTAATGTGGATAGCATATGCTATTTATGTAATCTTGCCACCTCATCACAGGGGAAGCAGCAGCTTTAATTCTTGTTATTGGTTTGTAAATCTGTAATTTGCTTCAGAGAAGTAAGCAAAGGAAGGCACATACCAAAGAACAAAACCAATTGGCGTCAAAAGGTTAAACACTGTGTGTCCAAGTATTGCTGCAATTACAGTCTTCACAAACTTTGGTTCTAAAGTTCCAACTTATTATTTTTCTTATAACAGACAGAATGTCTAATGAATGAAAAAAATACTTGAGACATTCTGTAATTTCAGACATTACACACCAAGCTTTTGTTCTATAAAGTTCAACTATATTAAACTCTAAAACATTGTTATTAGGATAGTGCAATACTTCAGACTTGATCCAAAAAAGCTGTTTTAGAGTATGTTATGGAGAAACATACTTACATTTAGGGATGTTGGGGATGAATGTAGCAACTTTCTACAACTCCTGAAAGCAGCTGCTTTGAAGAGGTGTAGACAGAACATTCATGGTGCCTTATGCCCCAAAGATGTGCCAAATTAATGAGATAGGAAGCTCATTTCAAGGCATGCTGTTTTTTTATGTATATATCTTTGAATTAACCACTTCCAAACAGTTGATATATAAGGTCTTCACCACCTCAGAAAATAGATCCTGCATAATTTTAGAATTATTAGGACCACAGATGTTACATTCCCACTATAAAACTGTGAAGCAAGGAAGAATAAGACAGGGATCCTGTGGTGCAAATGAAGTGAGACATCTGTTTAGTCTGAGGACTAGTCTGCTTGCTTGTTTGCTATGAAAGACAGTTGGCACCTTCTTAAAAAGATAGCAATTGTTGCCAACAGAAACATGATAGGAAGCAGTGTGTGTGTTTCCTGTATGCATGAATGCCAGTTTTAAACAAACAGGAAAACAAGTCTCTTTATAAGAATGTATAAAAAGCTGTCAAAACACTACAGCTGCTTTTGAAATAAAAGGAAATAAAGAACATTTCCAAATTCTTGAACGACAGAAATTCAGATGACATGGGTGGATGGAGTTAGCTTTGTGAAATACTTGAAGAAATGTTCTGAGTGATTTATTCAATTCAGAATCAGTCTGCAGGGAAGCCACAGGAACCTAAAATTTGAGGTAGTATTTGTTGTACCAAGTTTGATATCAAGTCAGACCAATGAAATATACTACAGTTAACGTTATTACAAAAATGTACCATTAATTGAAAATAGGAATAGCACTTAGACTTACATCGTTACAGACCTCTTTAAGCTGTTTACAGAATCAGCATATTGCCCCCAATAATCTGAATCCTCATTTTACCAACCTCAGAAGGATGGAAGGCTAAGTCAACCTTGAACCTGGTGAGATTCGAACTGCCAAATTGCAGTCAGCAGGCAGTCAGCAGAAGTAGCCTGAATTACTGCATTAACCACTACGCCACCAAGGCTCACGCTGTAAAGAATTTTAAAAAGTGGGATGGCTACATAAGCTCATTAAAATCAGCACTAGGAAAGCAGTGGAGTGATGACACTGAACCAAAATGGACTTTAGAGTGATGATATTTATCAGATTGCCAGATTGTTCCTGCATAATTACAAGCTTCTAAGGGATTCCCAAAGACTGGGAAAGAAGATGTTATCCTCTACCTGCCTTCAGACCTTTCAAAGGGAATCCTTCCATCTTTTCCTGCTTAGTGAAAAGTAGTGTTCTCTGACTTGAGGTGACAAAACTGCTGTCCGTTGTGCTTCATGTCATTGTAGGCAAATGCCTTCAATCCAATTTAATACTAATCCCCTTTCGGTCAGTGGTTGCTACCTTACATGCCATTTTTCACTGAGCTGCTGGGCTATCTGTTTCCTTTTAGAAGGACCTTGACAGGTAGATTCTTTAAAACAAATTCATGGTATAATTATGAAAGGCTGAGTTTCTCTATTTCCTACCCACCAACCCCTCGTTGTTTAACTGATTTAACTAATGCAATAATAAAAAGTTGGTCTTTGTCTTTTCTTACAAGTTTCCTGGTGAAACTGTAAAACAATGGGTTTTTCCTCTTCTCTTTTTAATAGATAAAACTGACAGTTGAAAAGAAGGGTAAAAATGTCCTTCCTTCACTCCCCTCCCTTTCTTTTTTTCCTTCCTTCTCACTATAGGGAGGTGTTCATTGAGCTATTCTCCTTGAGTAGCTCAAATGACACTAAAATGACAAAGCTAATACTGTGGGTTTTCTCTATTTTCTTTTTGATCAATACATTAGTGTATGCAACAGATAAGAAGATGCTAAGGATGAATGCCAATGCATGGTGTGAGTGTGTGTGTTTGCATAGCACGTATCAGTGGGAACTAACTGATGATTGCTTTCTTGCTTGAGATGGAAGTCTATGGTAAATACAGTTTGATAAAATACAATTTGAGTAAAACATAAAGATAAATGTTATATACATTTTTAAAAAATCAATGATAAAATATCAAATACAAATTATGAAATGAAATTGCTTTTCTGGTTAAAATTCAGAAGACTGAGAAGTTAATCAATTTAAAAAATGCAATATGACCACACTAATATAATTTGCCCTGTTGTTTTTCTTCTTGAAATTTATTCCTTGCCTGGACATAAATAGTAGGACTTATGCCAGAGATTACAATGCAGGGTAGATGATGAGGATATAACACTACTGTCAATGGCAATCTCATTGCTTCTATTTAAAGTAAAATCCATTCTATTAGTCTTTCAAATATCAAAAAGTGTTGTGCCCAATGAACATGTCAGCTCTTGCTTTTAAGCCAGTCTTGCTTTCAGGCTATCCAAATTTGGAGTCATATATTATTCTATCTCCATTAAACACAGAGAATGGCTGAAGCAGGTTCACACCTCCAATTTACAGTTAAATTGAATGACTGCTGAATTTTTAAAATTTTATTAGCTCTGCAGACCATTAAACCGCATTTCTCCCAGATGGATCTGCTGCCAAGACCTAGGAGACAAAGATTAGACACTCTCTGTGAGCATAATACAGGCTCTTGATACAGCCTGGGTGGGATAGAAGGAAAACTAATTTTTAGCTATCCTTGTATATTTTAAAAAACGAATATAAAGACGTGAGGTTGAAAACAAAGAGCCAGAATTTGCATATGCATATATTATCCAGTATACAGAACTATGATAAAAATTGTGAAGAAAGTAAAATGGGTCATGGAATGGCCCATAACACAAACCACAATGCATTTTATAAGCTGGTTGCTGTGTCTGAATCAAACTGCAAAAATGATCTCAGAAAACTGAAAGCTGTGCAGCGAGCACCTACAAGTTTATTGTTTTCTACCACAGTAGTGAGGAAATACCATCACCTTAGGCATTGTTGAACAATTCTCATTGAGCCAAGGTAGGTATAATTGTTATTATAATTCCATCACCTCTGGGAAAATACAGGTTCTCTCATCTTGCTCTGCATTGTGTGAATAATTGTCTGTAGCCTTCTGATAATGTATTTAGGAACAGATAAATCTGAAAACCAAATTTTGGGTTACCTCACCTCTTTGTCATTAGGGTTGACATCATCCAGAAATAAATTTTGCCCTGTTTGCTGGGCCTGAGCTGTTTTGAATATCTGTTTCTCATTTTTACCAAGAATAGTTGAATAAAGGGTTCTGATTTAATCATCAGCTTAATACAAGCATTATATTGCTCAAAGCTGATCATCAATCCATGAAGAGGGATATGGAAGACTCATTGACCTAGAATTCAAATATCTAATATTTTCTGTACATGCCTAAAGCACTGTAAAATCCAACAATAATAAAAACAATGCAAAATTCATAATATTCAATTACAATTTTTCATAACTGAAAATTACAGAAAATACAACTTAATAAATTAGATTCAAACCATTCAGAAGCCCCTAATGTATGAAAGAAATGAGGAGAAAAAAAAGTTCAGTAATAATGAAACATTTTTTTTAAAGTCACTAGTCTAGCCCCTGAACCAATCTTTCTGAACACAGGAAAGCTTGTAGAATATGTGATTCTTTAAAATCAGACAAAGGCAACCCGAGTGAGACAGACAATATCTTATTTAATTATGTCAAATGCATATAGTCTCTATACATGATGATTACAAAGACTTTTCATTGTACAAAATAATTTTCCATATATGACAGAGTGAAGCAAGTATGTTTGACAATATCCTATTCCTAGAACAGAGACCTTATGCATTAGAAATTCCTAAGTTTCTCTAATAATATATTTGTATGTAAGGTGAAGGATTTTATATATTAATGCAAACATGATCTCTATTTCAGAAAATCTGTTTTATTTGTGTTTGTCTGCATATTTTTATATCTTATCAGTTCCTTATCTGTGTTCTATATTGCTGAAAGAACTTATATAATCATTCTTGAAATTAAGCAGGGATGATTCCAGTCAAAGACTGAGGACAGCTCATTAAAAAAAACCTTATATATTCTGTATTTCATGATAGAAGTGGAATATAAATAAAAACAAATAATGTTGCTGTGAAATCTTCATTATTGAATAAATTAAGTCCTTTCTTTTTTGTTACTATTAGTTATTCTTGCAAATTTACTTAATCTTAGAACCCAGAGCCAGTTTGGTGTAGTGGTTAAGGCATCAGGGTAAAACTGGGACACTCTGGATTCTAGCCCCATTTAAGGCACAAATCTAGTTGGGTGACCTTCGAGCATCTCTCTCTCTCTCTCATTCTGCCCTAGGAAAGTGACAATGGCAAACCACTTCTGAAAAACCTTGTCAAGGAAACTGCAGGAACTTGTTCAGGCCTTCTCAAGAGTTGAACACAATTGCACGGGAGGTAAAACAAGTCTTGAACTAGATAGGAAGAAGGTTAGAATGATTTTGGTCAGCTTTTTCAGTTGTTAAACCTGTAATGTTAATAAGTAAACTGATTTTTCTTTGCATATTTGTATCAGTCTGTTGCCTGCTTCATTATATATATTGAGGATTTTTTCCCCTATTATTACAGACTTTACTTCCAAGTTCAAGCATTACAGCTTTCCATAATTTGTATGACATCTTTTTTGGTATGGTGTCAACAAGATATTGAAAATCACTGTGGAAATGTTCCAATTCAATTTCTTCTGCATCTGTGGATGTAGCATAGGCCTAGATCATCATCATAATGATAAGCTTGTGTTGAATTCATATTGGCATCATTCTGTCATTTATGAGGTTTTATCTGTGACATACTTTTATTAATAAGAATTATGAATGTCTTCTATGACTCGCTAGTCTGCAGTGGGAGATCTGAAGGTCCTTTAAAAGTCTACTAATTTCCAGAATGTAAATGTTTAGTCTTGATATTTCAATTTGGACACTATCAAGTTTGCTTTCATTCATGGTTCTGACATCCCCTACGCCAATTCTATGCATATCTTTGCAGCATCAAAATATCTTTTTGTCTTTGGATGCATTAGTAGCTGTACATCCTTTCAGCCTTTATTCAGCCACATTGTAAACATATGTACAATGATCAGTTTCATGTGATGCACAAGCCCCTTAACTTCTATAAGGTAGTTCTCATTGAGGGGTCCAATATAAATAAGAAGGCAGATTCAGGGGCACAAAATATGTCGGAAAGCAGAATGGCAAAGATTCTTTTAAGTCCTTTTCAGCTATCAAAAATGCTACATATTGATATGCATATTGATATACATATGCTACTAGCTATGGTGATAAACAGTGTGAATTAAGCATAAAATTTGACCTGGTTTTTAGAGGAAAGAAAATTTATCTCAAATGTACCAGGAACTAAGAAGATACTCAGAAAAAAAACAAAGAAAATGTCCCATAAAAGATAAATTGAGTTTTTAAACATGGTATTAACAGTTCCTTCGAAAAAAAATATAGTTGTTTCAAAACGTTAAAAGGTTTAAAAGGGCTTTGTTCATCCTTACAATAAAATAAACCAGCTACATGTTTATGTGCCTCTTAGAGTTGTTTTGATTTACAAGGCTGGCATCATTCTGTTTTCTAACAGAAATGTCCACAATTTTTTTTTTATTATTTTTTTTGTAATGCTTAGAGGAAGCTGGTGACATGTGAAAGAAGCAAAGTAAGTGAGCAATTTATAGCACCGGGTAAAGATCAGCTTGTATTTGACTCAAAACATGTGAGACAATGCCTACCCTGTGGATCTTTGCAGTTTACTGCATTTGCTACTCATCACTCTTAACAAATGCTTTCTGGTTGAAGGAAAAATCACATGTCTCCTACTGCCACTGAAGCAATATCTCTTTGAACCCATTCCATTCTTAAGACGACTTCTGCCTTCCATGCTGTTTACATAATTGCAGACTTTCAAACTTTTAACAGCATTGCAGCAAAAAAGAAAAGGCATTCTTAATGCTGAAAATATGTCCTACAGAGCAACTGCAAAATATTGCAGATAATTCATTGAGCCTGTTAACTGACAAAAGATTCTCCTTACTCACTCCTGATTATTCTAACTGATGAGAATGAGGGGCAATTCAGAATGCACAAATGTTTCTATGTGCTCATTTGGCATCTTGAAATGCAGGGGATTTGAAATGTGGCTATCCTTTTTCACCGCTGAGCCAGAAATGAAAATTTTCTTCAGCCTTGGCCACAATGTGTAAATACAAGAGATTACAACCAATTGCAAGTGGTTATGGTAATATGCAGTAATGCTGCAATCCCCAAAGTTAATTTCAATCTAGATCCACTGAAATAAATGGAAATACAAATTTCAGTACCATTATTGTTTTTAGTAGAAAATAATTTTCTCCTATCCCATTGTATATACAGGGTTTGTATGTACGTGTACACACACAAACATATTACCAAAACTCTCATGTCTGAAACCTTCAATTGGGCAAAATACTGCATTACAGGACAAAATATTTTCAACAAAAGCACATCAAATGACCTAATGTACAGAAGTCTGGGAATGAAGGAATGAAATTCATTACTGAGGAAATGAAATTTGGCAAATTTTTTGCCACTTCAGTGCTGCTGTACTGCTGATATTCAGCACTGTCACTGCATCACCATGGAGAGCCCTAGACATGTGATCTTAATTTTCAATATTTCCTGCCATCTTCCCACAAGTCAATGGGGAACCTGGAAAGAACTGATATTGTTGATTTCCCTTGCCACTTTCCCACCAGCTAAGTCTTTGCTAGTGGGAAGCTTGCAGGAGAAACTCAATGAACAAATGATGCCCCCTCTGTAGCTCCCTCTGCACTTGCAGTGCGTGGATCACTCAAATATTCCCTTAATGCCCACCCAGCAGCAGTCAGTTACTTGCCTTCAGGGAAAGGGAAAAGGGAAAGGAAAGGAGAACGGAAGAGGAAAAGAAGGGAGAAAAAGAAGGATCAGGGAGGAAGGAAGAAGTAAAAAGGGAAAGGAGAAGGAAGGATAAAAGGAAGAGAGGCAGAGTGGGAGAAATAAAGTAGGAAAAGAAGGGAGGAACTGAAAGGAAGGAGGGAAGGGAGAAGGAAAGGAATAGAAAAAAGAAGCCTCTTGAAAAAGCACCTTTGGGACACTTCTAAAAAACTTTGCCTGTATATATATCACAACCCAGTCAGAGTTGAAGAAGCTTCTTGGATGGAAGTTAAATGTCTTCAAAGAAAAACAAGAAAGTCCAGTTGCCTCTTTGAAAAAGCACTTGTGGATAACTATGGCACCTGGATGACTGAGAACCTCCATAAATATTTGTGATGCACTTTGGGATGAACATCTTTCAAATGATATGAGTGTGTGAATGTATTTCCAGAAAAATTGCCGACTACAGGAACCACCTGCACTTTTTGAGATGCAGACAATATAGACTCATCCCCAACAGCCTGTGCTAGTGTTCAACAGTGAAGGGACACAAAACAGAAAACATCCTGCAGAAAACACAGCTCCACAACATAGTTCTTTCAACAGTCCAAAGAAGGCTCCACACACATTTGCACCACTCAGGTGACTCTGAGGACACAGACAAACCTCCAGGTAGCCTCAGTGACTCTCTAAAAGAATGCAAATGAGAAGCTGTTTACAAGGAATATAAACCCTTCCATTCCCCACCATACAATCAGAACTGAAGAAGCTTCTTGGATGAGAAGTGAAACATCTTCAAAGAAAAACAAGAAATTCCAGTTGCCTCTTCAAAAAGCATCTTTGGGACAACCATGACCTGGATGACTGAGAATCTCCATAGACATTTTTCAGAAGTGGTTTGCCATTACCTTCTGAGGGCTGAGTGAAAATAACTGGTCCAAGGTCATCCAGCTAGCCTTTTGCCTAAGGCAGGACTAGAATTCATACTTTCTAGCCTAATGCCTTAACTACTATACCAAATGGACTCACTAACTATACGTGCGCGCGCACGCGCGCGCACACACATACACACGGCTTTTAGTATAAATCTGTAAGTATCAGTTAAAGTTTGTGTGTGTATATGTGTGTGTTTTAGCTATAATTAAGACTAATCATGATGTAGGGTCCTCCTCTTTGATCTGATCTTCCCTTTTTTAGAAGTTCTAAGAGCATCATTTAGCTGAATTTGATTCAATATTCCATACAATTACGAACATGTTATTGGAGACCATTGGCAGACAAGCTTCTACCAGGCAGAACTCTGCAACCATCATAAGGAAAATATACTTTATAAATGAAGGTATAATTTACTTTATAAGGCATGACAAATGGACTTCAAGCTCTGCTGCTGGCATATCATATAAACTAAGTTATTTGCTGAATTGGGACACATATTTAGTTGCAGAAGTTTTAAAATAACATTTTTGCATTCATTACCACTCTTCTTTTACAAAATTCTGAAAATTATTTGTTTATATATAATCTGTTTTACAGAGATAGATAAGCAGCAACCAATAGAAATCCAATATTAATTAATACTCTACCCTTTGATTAAGATGGGTAGCCAATACATTTCATTAATAAGTATTACAAAATAGTCCAAAATGTTTTTCCTGTTGCACTTTAAGAGAGGGATTAAATATATGCTTTAGAATTTTATTATATTTTTAAATTAGCTGAGTATACCTTATTGTTTGCGTTATATTTTTTAAATTCCTGAGCGCTGGCAATGATTATATAAATTAGCTAAACAAAGAAATAAATTTTATTTAGTTACAAAGAGTTCTGGAAGAAGCAGATCTTCTTGGTCCTTTTTAATCTGAAGATGGCATTTAATTTCATTATGTGAGGTGCAATGACAATAAAGTAAAAGTAAACTAAACTAAAAAAACTAGTCAAGGTTCAGGCTTGGAGATGGGACTGAAGCTACACTGATCAATCTTGTGGACAATCTATGGTAGGATCTGGAATAAGGATGATCCTCCCGGCTAGATCTCTCAGTGACCTTCAAGAATGCATTACCTATAGTTTAATTCTGGGTCACTGGAAAGCATTATGTTATGTTTGTTTTCCTTTTTCTTTGTTAGACAATCCCTGTCACTTGTGTAGGTCAAGTCTTTAGGCCTTCCAATATGAGTTTGTATCAGGGTTTCAACCTCTGCTCTTTTGTTTAAGATCTAGATAAGATATCTATATGATATTAAGATACCAATATTAAGACACATTAGGAAAGTTCCTCTCCAACATGGAATGAGTTACACTGCTGATATATCCAGCTACATATCTATACCCTAGGCCAAAGGATATATTATAGGAATCTTGACCCAAGGTCTAAAGGCTGTGAGAAATTGGGCAAGAAAAAAAAGAGGGTCAACTGAATCAAAGCAAGTAAATACATAGTAATCTATGTATTTATTTATATTACATATATTAACTTGATTTATATTATATTAACTGAACTTACATATTTATATTAAATCAATTTGTTAACCAATCAAACAATTCTAGATGTTGCAAACCAAAAGAAAAAAAAAAAGAAAAAACAGCAAAGAGTAATCCTGTTACAAAAAATAAAATTTATAAACAAATGCCCTGATGTATAAAAATATAATTTAAGGCCTACTTCTCATCCAAGAATCGTAAACCTAAGAGGCAATGGGGAACTTTCAGCAGAACTTCACAAGATGATAACATTAAATGGAATGAGTTTACTTTGCAAAGATGATGCCTGATTTCACTGATAGCATGACTTAAAAGGATTTTAAAAGTTGCATATACCACTCTGAATTAAGTTTGAAAGTTGACGCTAGTGATAAAATGGAAGTCAGTGGTTGTTGATTCAAAATCCACCTATTCTTTAATGGCATCACCTTGGTTCTGGATGATGCTTCCTATTAAAGATCAAACTTGAAATTTGGGGATGTGCCTGGAAAATCAGAAGTTCTGGCAGAAAGAATAGTTAGAAGTCGAACCCAGAAAAATGTCAGTTATGGTTAATGTATGATTTGCAGCCTTTTTAAAATGAGAAGCACTGACAACAATTATTGAAGTTTTTATCAAATCAGTGACTCAGTTATTTACTAGAAAGATTATGATGTGTGCAGACTCTGGGTGGAGACATATAGCTCTATTTGAGAGATTTAGATCTGCAAAAAATGGCAACTTTGCTAATTCTCCAAACATCCAGGCATCATTTATTCTGCTGTACAATAATGTTTGCATTGGAAGGGGAAGAGCAACACCTGTCTTCCTTCTGAGGGATGATTCTGAAAGAAAGAAGTTGTTGGTCCCATCAACCACCTAAAGTCTATAAATCGGAGTGCCACCCATCCATTTGATCTACAGCTAACCTTTAACCATTCATTATAGAAAAGACAAGGCTGGACTAACATTATCATCTATGGGTATAATCAGGTCAACTTCCTTCTCTGCTCCTTGAATCATGAGTCAGTAGAGCAATGCAGGGACTTAGAAACGGTATATTTATTTGTACTACACTGCATGGCATTTTAATTAGTAACTCTATGGATTTAAAATCTCTGAATGGATACACAGGGACAGTTGTGTAGCATAGCTTTTGTGCTCTCCCGCTTGGAAAAAAAACCCATTTGAGGACACCAGCAGGGGTTTAATAGAAGCTTTGATAAAAGTTCTCTGAATCCTGTTATTGTTGGTCAACTGCAGACTGGACCCCAGTGTCTTTCAGGCTGTGCTCAGGAGATAACAATTAATTTCATTCAATAAGGGAATTGGTTGGAAAAGATGGTAGTCTCTATGAATATGTGGATGTAGAGAAAAAAACAAGGTATAATTGCTGCTAAGAAACTAAAAATATGTTTGTATAGATTATATATATTGTATGTAGGTTCTTCTAAGAAAATTTTTGTGGCTTTCTGCACATGGAGCATTATACAGATTAGAAATAATAATGTAAATGGTTAATGTACCATAATGTACTACAATTTTTCAAGCGAATTGCAAAATAAAACTAAGAAAAGGTTCAATAACAGAATAATATACTTGTCAATAGTTGTCTTACCAAAATTATCAGAAAGGGTTAAGGTAGATAAGCGTTTTATGGTTTTGAACAATGCAATATTGAGTTTCATATAGAGCAATGTACAAATGATGAACATTTATTGCTAAAATGTATACAATTTTGCTGAAATATAAGAACAAGTGAAAGAATGTATGGTAAAATGGACTAAAATATACAAATGAATCAATGGGAAAATAAATGGTTGAAAGGACTGAAATTTACATTATGTTCTTACCTTAAAGAGAAATTTTATTAAAATGTTGGTATTTGCCACCAGTGAAATTGTCTATGACTTTAAGGGACTTTTTATCATGCATGTGCAAGTAACCTTTGACTTATGACATAATTAGGACTGGAATTTCCGCCTTAAGTTGTAGCAGTCGTAATAAAGTCAGACCCAATTTTAAAACAATTTTTATAGTGGTCATTAAGCAAATCACTATTGTTATTAAATGAATCACACCATGCTTAAGTGAATCCAGCTTTTCCAATGAGCCTTTTAAATAGAAATCAGCCGAAAGCATTACAAACTATGAACTCATGAATGCAGGATGTGACAACCAGTCATAAATGCACCTAAAATTTGATCACGTGATCAAATGATCATGGAGGTAGTGCAACAATTTTAATTTTGGGAGAGGTCATAAGTCACTTTTTCCAAGACTGTAGTAAGTTTGAACCATCACTAAATGAATGGCCATATGTCATAGACTAGCTATATGGGTCAGTAAAAATTTGGATAAAAATGAAAACACTAATTCAGAAGATCTTAAAGCAGAGATGGTATTCTACCGATTCACAGTTTCAGGTGAACTGGTAGCACAAAAAACTGCTGCTCAGGTGAACCAGTAGCAAAAAAATGGCTACCAGTTCAGCCGAACCAGTAGCTAAAAACTCCTTCTGCACATGCATGCTCCCCCCTCCCTTCCCTGCATGTGTGCACCGATCATCTGAGAGGTCTCTTTCATCCTGTCAGCTGATCGTCACACTTCATCCTGTCAGCTGATTGGCGCACCAGTTCGGCAGAAACTGGCAGCTAAAACCCCCCTCTGCGTGTGCGCACTCCCTTGTCCCTTCTGTGCATGTGCATGCCGATCATCTAAGAAGACTCTTTGATCCTCTCAGCTGATTGGCGCACTTTTTAAGCTACTGGTTTGGCCAAACCAGAAGCCAAATTTTTTAGCTACCGGTTCGGCCAAACTGGTATCTTGAAAAAGTGCCGGTTCAGCTGAACCGGTAGCTAAAAAAAGTGTGCTGACCAGTTGAGAGGATCAAAGAGTCCTCTCAGATGATTGGCACACACACATGTGGAAGGGAGGGGGGAGCGGGTGCATGCAGAAGGGTTTTTTAGCTACTGCTTCAGCCAAACCGGTAGCCATTTTTTTCTAGCAATTCACCCGAGCGGCAGTTTTTTTTCTGCTACTGGTTTGGCTGAACCGGTGCAAACTGATTGAATACCACCTCTGAAGGAGTTTGAAGAGGAAAAACCATGATTTTGAAGAAATTCCAAGCACCTTTTTTATTGGTTTCTAATCATGGATTCAGGAGTGTGTGTGACGGCTCAGCATTTGAAGATGTTGAGCTTGTCAGCTGGAAAGCTGACAGACCAGGTTTGAAACCCAAGCACTGCACAATGGGGTAAGCTCCTGTTCCTTGCCCCAGCTCCTGCCCACCCAGCAGTTTGAAAACATGCAAATGCAAGTAGGTTAATAGGTACCACTTTAGTGGGAAAGTAAAGGTTTCCGAGCAGCTGCTCCAACTGAAATAACTTCCATGAATCAAACTTCAAAACTCTGAAACTTTTATTAAAAGCAACATGTCAGCAATACCTGATTGCAGATTCATCTGACCCACCCAGCTTGCATTCCCTATGACCCTGCTTTTCCCCCACCCCTCTTGGATCACATTCTCCAATGAATTATGTTCATAGCTAGATGTCATCAATCACGTTTTCCAATGGTCTCTTTGCGTGCCAGAATCTGGTTTCCTGTGTCTTATCATCCCAAAGGAATGCACTTCTGCATTCCACAGCAGAGGCCTCCTTCCCCCTCTCCCTCCTGTATGACAAATTATATATTTGCTGTAGAATTTGACATTCGGCTCCCCTCACTTCCTGAAGGTGACTTGTGCAAAACAAAATGAATTAATTGCAATTATAAACTTCAGGGTTGCGACCCCCCACCAGGTTTGGTTGGATCGGCTTGGACGTTCCTGCTCTTTACCCAGGATGCCTCGAATAAAGGGTAGCCCTTCCATTTGATTAGATATTGGAGTTGTCTCCTGTGTCACCTGGAATCGAGAATTCTCTGCACCTCATAATGGGTCTGTCCTCCTATAACCATGGGACCTGGGGGCTCGCGAGGCAGTGGCCTCAGAGTCGATCCAACTACCGGTTTTAGGAGGCTGCTATGGAATACCGGGTGGATCTTCCCTAACAACCATGGTAATTTCAATTGTACTGTAACCGGGTTGATGATTTTTTCTATTGGGAATGGTCCCAAGAACTTAGGCCCCAGTT